>JARFJB010000237.1:3017500-3145000 GCA_036346205.1 Vesta saturnalis
AGCCAGGTTGTTCTATATTTCAGGCAATTCTAGAATAAATATTAGCAGGTATAGGGGGTGTGGTAGTATTTATTGACGATATAGTAGTCACAGGGAAAACAGCGGATGAGCATTTACAAAATTTGAGAAAGGTGTGAGAAAGGTTACAAACTTGGGGACCGTAACACAAATCACACTTCTACAGGAGTCACTCCTTCTAATTTATTCTTAAAGTTTAAACCTCTAACTAGATTAGATATTTTAAACAATGTAGAGAAATATTTTGTATTATTCTGGAAAACAAGGGGAAGTAGCATATTGCGGAAACTTTAGAAATCCAAATAGGAAATCGTGTTCAAAGGCAATTGTAGATGAAGTGCTTAGTGACTATATATACACTCAAGAATGACATGGTCTTGAAGAACTTCTTCTACATGCCTGTGAACATCTACACCGCCTCTATCAAAGACTACCAGGTCTGTACGAGCTTCGTAAGAAATTACGCCCCATATTGAGCCTTTTTTGTAACCCACAGTTTGCACAAGAACACAAGGAGCAAACCGCTCATTGGGGCGTCTATATACGCGCTGACGGCCATCGGGACACTTTAAAGCAATTCTGTTCTAGTCGGAGAATAGAACATTCTTTCACTGATCCATATTCCATATACTGTAATAATAAAAATAATTGGGTGGACGGTTAATTCTGCCGCTGAGAGTATTTGTGCAAAATATTTGAGGAGAACCTTGTTAAGAAGCGCGATGTTGATCAAATAGCTAAGTATCCTGATAAAGTGGAGGAGGAAAAGTCATTAGTGGAACGCTTTCCGAACACGGTTTCCCATGGGTTTAGCCCAAAAATGGGGAGACCCGAATTACATAAGGGGGTGTTTTCAATGAGTTGATGAGTTTTCTCTGGGTAGTCAGCCGGTAGAGATTAATGTTGCCAATTCACCTAAAAGGGAACCTACTTACTGAAGATCTTTCAGCTGCTAATACCAGTTTACCATCCAAAAACTTAACAGCCAGCAATGTAATGAAATTAAGACCGAGAATAGATATTAAAAAACAAGTCAAACATTTTTACTTTAGTTGATATAAAGATTTTTGTGACGGTTGGTCATGTCTGAATTTTAAAAGTGGAAATTTGGTCTAGTCGCGTTTTGTTTTATCCAAATTCTGTCACAAAATACGGAAATGGAAGATAATCTTGCGTGTACGCACTCTGAAATACGTGAACTTGCTAAAAATACGGTCGCCAATTTGCTCACAACAAAGTTTTCTACTGGGCGCATGCTGTTCTTGACACATTTTGTAAGAGTGACATGCATGACATAATTCCGGATCAAGGTTTGCCTACCTAAAGCTTTTAGTAAAATGTTCCGTGAATAATGACTATAAGGACATCGGAGATAATGACGTCGCGTTTCTTAATATGTGTATTAAAGAATCAAAATGGAAGCAATAAAACTAAATTTATAGGGGAGAGTATTGTAATATAATAAATGAGCAATTAATGGTGCTTTGAATATTTGTGTTGTTTGACAGAACTAATTACGTTAATTAAGATAGTACTGTGTAAACTATTATGGGCCACAAACTTTACAAGCTTGTTTAGTGCATTGCCATAATTTTATAATTTTAATTGTAGTTCTAGAAACATTTTTGTGTAAAATGCGTGAAGAAAGTGTTTTTTTTTTAACTCTTACTATGCTCGTATGTTAAACTCTCAACAGGAGTATTTGAAAAAACACCATTCCTGTAATCATTGTTTATACAGTGAATGATTTAAACAATGCTAAAGTATACATAAATGAATCTGGTAGTAGTTAAAGTCACTAGTAAATTTAGTGACTTTAGTAGTAGTAATTTAATTGAATGCGACTATTTTGTGGTTATTGTATGGACAACGGGGTTTTTATACGTTGCCTAATTTTGACATTTTGCGTGACATGTTTCCGTAGATTTTATAATTCCATTCACGGCTTAATTTTTATATAAAAAAATGGCCAGTGTTGGTTTTAGGTGGCTAGATATATTAGAAAAAGAATTTGATAAGGCATTTGTAGATTTAGATTTAGCTATAGGTAAATATTTATAAGTTTGTGCGTTTCACTTTAATTTTTTACGAGTTGTTTGTATTTGTTTTAATTTGTATATTTTTTGTAGGTGAATTGGATTCAGAAGAACCTGATGTTGTGTATAGTGTACGGCAGAAATTATGCACCCTTAGCTCATGCTTTGCTCAACTCACTCATAAAGCACAAACAATTTTTCAAAGCAGCGCTAAAATTGAGGTAATAACAATCAGTAATAGAGAGAAATTTATTGTTACTCTTAAGCTTTAACAAACAACGATTGTAATATTATTGCTTATTTGATAATATAATGGATTCTGCATCTTCTGTTGGGGTGGTAGGCTCTGGATTATGATCCCAGTCTGTAATTACTTTTTGCTCACTTTCAACTTCACTTACATTTTTCGTTACTGTACAATTTGAACTGAAACGAACATCGATTAAGTTTAGGTAATTTGGTAAACAACCTGTCTCGTTAGTATGTTCAGTTGTTTTGACATCAGCATTAATGCAGTCTGTAAAATTATTACGATTAAATCTAACATCGATTATATCAATGTAATTAGGAAGACAGTTACGTGCTTCTTTATTGTTTGTCTTAATCACAGAACAGTTAAGGAACTCATCTTCATTTGAGCCGTAACGAACATCTATTAAATCAATGTAAAGTGGCAAGCAGTTTAAAATTGTGAAATTGGGTTCTTTCATTATACTGAATGTATAATTATCAATTTTTTCACAAAATACATCAGTTTTATTTAAAGACTCAATCATTTTATCAAGTTCTGTTTTTGTTGTATTGAAGTTTTGTTTATCCAGTATTAAGTGATAGTCGACTGGTTTGGGTTTTTGACTGAATATTTTAGAAATTAAGCTTGCGATGTGCGGATCTTTTTGGTTATTGATACAGCATTTGTCTAATTTTTGGTTAATCTTGCTTAATTCTGTAGTGATGGTGTCAGTGAGGTTTGATGAGTTTAAATTACAAATCTCTTGTGTACTGGTGTTATTTTCTAAATTCTGAAATAAATCATGATTATACAGGATGCTTGAGTGCGTTCCATGTGAAAATATCGTATCATCGATTTCAATAAATTTATGAACAAATAAAATGTGTATTTTTTATTATTGCCAAATTTTAATTTATATAATAGTTACGTTGACAGACTTTAAGTCCTGACTGCACAATATGACACCTTTATTTTATGTCTCGGCCATCTAATTCGTGACTGTGATGTCTGTTAACGTTGTTAATTTAGATTAAGCTTTTGTATGACATAATGTTCATCTTAGAATTTTCTTGGTCTTGTCATGTCATTATGACGGGAAAAACAATCGGTATAACAATTTTTACGATACTTTGGCTTAGCACATTTTGGCAATGCCATAAATACCTAGTGTTCATCAACACATTAAATAATAATATGAAGTATTCGAGTCTAAATTGTTTTGCAGCTGATATAACCCATTGAGCATCTGAAATAGATACAATTATTGTGAAAACTGGTGTTACACTACAACTGAAGTGCTTTTTCACAATCTATGGTTATACTGAGATGATGTGTGTTATTATATTATTGTATAATGGTATATTACACTGTGAGTGCTGTAATAGAAGATTTAATTTTGGTTAAAAACTTTTTCATTCAAAATATGTTGTCGGTAAGGTAGGTAATTATTTTTAGTTCAATTTGTTTCCACTAGGACTTACTAAAATTGTTATACGAAGAATTGCCTTTTTATTTGTTTGTAGGGATATTTCAACACTTAAAATGTATCGATATCTACTCACATAAGTAGTACTTCAATCTTTTTTCTATATTATTTATATGAGTAATTGTAAATTATCGGTATGTATTCATACCAATATATTTTTTAAGGACTCAAAAATCAAGATCATCTTTTGTATTGAGCACGCCTTTAATAAAATAAATTAAACCAAACATTCTGTTTTGTCAACATTGCCAAAAAAAGAAAAACGGACGTTCTAAATATTTTGGTAGAAAATGTGAAGTGAAAATGTACAATTGTAACGATCTGCTACAGCTTGATCAAGTCGGTTCAGATTGGATTCAAAATTACAGTATTTTTCATATCAACCTAAGATCACAATGTAATTCGGTGTTATAAATATTTGGTATTGAAATCAAATGCATTTAGTAGTTGTTTGTATTTACTAGTATCAGAACACCCCTATTGGTACCACGAGATAATCATATTCTTAAAGTGTACACTAAATTTATTTTACTAAAATTGTTATATGGAGAATAGGGATGTTCCAATACCCAGAAGGCATTAATACCTACTTACGTTAACAATACTTCAATCTTTTGTCTATTTTATTTATATGAGTAACTGTAAATTATCGGTACATACTCATATCCATGCATTTTACGTAGGAAAAAATGAAGATCATCTTTCGCATCAAGCATGGCTTAAATTAAATCAAACATTGTTTTGTCAACTTTGCCCAAAAAACAAAAACAACCATTCTAAATATTTTTATGAGAAATGTGAAGTGAAAATGCACATACACAAATTGTATGGGCCTAGCAGATCTTCATCGGGTCGGTTCGGATTTAATCCAAAACTAATAAATGTTAATTCTTGTGCACTAAATTTATTTTACTGAAGTTGTTACATGGAGAATTGCCTTCTTATTTGTTTGTGGGGATGTTTCAATACCTAAAAGGTATCGATACCTACTCATATAAGTACTCCAATCTATTTTCTATTTTTAATTCTATTTTTATATAGTAACTGTAAATTATCGGTACCTACTCATTTTTTTTTTTTACAACATCCTGTTTAATTTGCTATCTATACTATGTACATTTAGTAAATGGTAGAACAATAAAGATAACATGTAGAAGGTTGCCCAGTAGCAAACTTCTGTAACAAGTGGATTATATCCGATATGTGCATTAGGATATCACGCTTAAATATTAAAGACGTAAACTAGGACTAACATAAACATGCAAATCAGAATCTGGTAGGTAGATCATTGGGCATATATTGTTTCAACCTCCTGTTGACTATGGGTTGATTTAGGAGATTAACTGCTAGGTCATTGGGGTGAGCATGTAGTCATGCATTGTACTGTTTGCTGAAATGTCGTATTTCTTCTTTAACCAAAGGGACTTGATGGCTGCGTTGAAAACAAACCAAGGTGCATTCACTATTATTCTTAGTACTTTCGCTTGGAAACGCTCAAATATCTCTATATTGGATGTAGATGCTGTGCCCCAGAGCTGAATTCTGTAATACCAAATTGGTTTCAATATAACTTTGTAAAGTAGCAGCTTATTTTCGATCGTAAGTGAAGAGGTACGCCCAATGAGCCAATGCATCTTGTAGAGAGCCAGTCCGAGCTGTTTACGTTTACTAAAAACGTGATTTCTCCAGTTGAGCCTCCTTTTGACATATAGCCTTAGGTATTTGGCTTCTTGTTGTGGCAGCTGTTGATTGTTTAGTTGGACAGGTGGGCAGGTTTCCCTTCGTGTGGTAAACGTCACATGGACAGATTTGATTGTATTTGCTTTTATTCTCCATTTCTTTTGCCATGCTTCAATTTCATTTGGATTGGTTTGCAGTCTGAGAAGCAATTACTGGGTCAGTATCAGAAGATAGAACTGCTGAGTCGTGCAAAGGTTGGTGTAGTGACATTTGCTGTTATAGGTAGGTCTGCAGTATATAACAGATAAAGTAGTTGCCTCAGGACACTACCTTGTGGTACTCCAGCATTTATAGGGTAGAGTTTGTGTACTCAGTATCAAGCTTGACCAGAAAGTGTCTATTATGGAGATATGAGTTAAGGATAATAAAATAATTTATGGGGAGGAGGACACATAACTTGAATAAAAGACCACTTTATCGAAGGCCTGAATTATATCCAAAAACGCTGTAGAGCAGTATTGCTTTTTTTCATGGCTTTCAGTAATTGTTTGCATGACACGATGAATTTGTACAATAGTGGAGTGCATCTGTCTAAATCCAAATTGGTGATCAGGGATTGATTCGGTATTTTCAATAATTGGAAGTAGTCGGTTTAGTAGTAGTTTTTCAAAGACTTTGGAGGCTTCCCAGGTTTTAGGATTAGAATGATCTGTGCTACTTTCCACTGGGCCGGGAAATATCCAACTTGCAAAATAGCGTTGTGTGAGATATCCCGGTGCTTTTTTTGGGTGTAGCGTTGCAATAACTTTTTGCATATCTGTGATTTTGAAGCATTCAAGCTGGCTGATTAACTCAGTTTCTTCTTCAGATTGATTTTCTGAAGGGTGAGGTTTGAAAATCTCTGCTAGGTGCTCTGCAAATGGTCGTGCTTTTTCTGATTTGCTTCTTGCCCAATTTCCCTGGGGTGTTTTGATGGGTGGGAAACCTTTGGAACTTGTTTTAGTTTGCGGGTTATTTTCCACAGAGAATAATCGGTGGCTACGGTGGGCGTAAGCTCTTGCAGGAATGATTGCATGCATTCGCTTTTGCTGTTATTCAGAACTGTTTTGAGTTCATGTGTGGCTGCATTGAGTGCGCGTTTGCTTTCCGGTGTTCTTATCCTGGATTGTCTACGGAGACGTCTTTTCTGTGATTTTTTTGCTTGATTGATATGGGGCAGGTGTAATTTTTTACCCTTGCCGCTTGTTCCGGAGTTGCAATTCAGCTCGCGCATTGTAATGTATCATTTAAGAGCTTGACAGCTGATTCGATCTCTTGTTTAGTTTTAAGGGCAACGTATAGCGTTAGTTTTTCACTCACCAACTGTATAAATCTGTCCCAGTCTGTTCGTTTATTACTTAGTCTTAGTTGTTTTGGCACACTTAGTGCTTCAACGGATAAAGCGACGATAACAGGAGAATGGTCAAATGACAGGTCAAAGCCTTGTGAAATTCCTTTGGCGATACAAAAATCTACCAGATCAGGTACTTTGTTTAGGTCAGACGGCAATAAGTGGGTTCACCTGTAGATAGATGTTGCAGGTTCTTCGTTACAAGTGTTTTGAACAATTCGCGACCTTTGGGTGTTATAAGCCTCGAACCCCAACAAGTGTGTTTGGTATTATAATCCCCTCCAGTGGTAAATCGCCGTCCAAGGGTGCTGTAGAAATATTCATAGTTTTCCTGCTTCACGGAATAGCTGGAAGGAAAGTAGACTGCCGAGATGATTAATGCCCCGGCTGCATCTTCAATTACCACATTTTTTGCTTGTAGGAATTTTGTGCAGTAGCTGTTCAGGGAGTGAAGTTTAATAGAGTTTTTGATTATGATAGCTGATCCACCTCTGGCAGTGCCATCTGGGTGATTTGTAAAGTAGACTGAATAGTTGGGTATTTTTATGTAACTCTTCGCTGTAAAATGCTTTTCAGATATTAGCATAATATCGATGTTACGATTTAAAATAAATACTTTTAGTTCTTGTAGATGTTGTGTCAGGCCATTGGTATTCCACAAGGCGAGTTGCTGTAAATATTCCACATTATAGATGTCTTTGTTATTTGCTGCAGGTTTAAGTTCAACAAAGAACATAGGGAGCGGTAATTTGGCTCTGTATTGCTTTATGTTACTTATGTTTGTAACCGTGTGGCCTCGTTTTTCAATTTCAGCTTTAATGTCTTTGCACTTAATGGAATAATCGATATTTTTTAAAACAACTTTGTAGCTTCGTTCCTCTTTGAGTTTATACGTGTGGAACTCAGTATTCTTATCGTTCAGCGCTTTTACAATGTTTCTATAAGAATCAGCTGTTTTGGATTGGACCTTGACCTGATTATCTGCAAGTGCTTTGATTTCGTATTGCAGTTTCGTGACCCCATCGAGTAGCTGCACGAGAGGTGAAAAGTTTTTAACACCGTTTACAAAAATAGCGGGAGGTTTTGGGATTTTTTCCGCGGTGCTAATATCTCCTTTATCGTTATTAGCATCATTTTCTAGGGCTGGATAACGACTAACAGATGGTGCATCAAGCCAGTATGTATTTTCCATAGTCTGTTTAGGTGCATTTCTAACCTCATTTTGAGAGTTCCTATTTCTTTTGTGTGTGACAGTGTTGTTCCATGTGTATGGATTTAATAGAGAGGGTTGGGAATATTGAGTTAATTGGTGAGGTTGGATAGAAGGCATTACTTGGTATTTGCTGATACTGAGCGTATATTGCTTGCGATTTGTCGGGTATTAGCATCGGTATTTGAGAAGCCATTTGGTGTTGGATTTGAAAGGGTTGCATCCCTCCAGGGGGCTCGGAGAAGGCCATGGCGGCCATCGCACTCGAATATCAACTATAGTATTAGAAATAATGTTATAATTATAATAACTATTATTTTGTATTGAATTTATTTAGATTTAAAATGAATTAACTCGCGTTATCACGAGGTCGCTTGTTATCGCACGGCACAGTTTAACGACTTTCCTCGCAACGCGACTGGTAACTGTATCAATTTTTTAAGGACGAAATGAAGATCATTTTAGCATGAAGTAAGCCTTTAATAAAATAAATTAAATCAAACATTCTGTTTTGTCGACATTGCCAAAAAACAGCCATTCGAAAGATTTTGGTGAGAAATGTAGCGTGAAAATGTACATGCACAAATTGTAGTAGTCTACTAAAGCTTGATCGAGTGGGTTCGGATTCGATTCAAAATCAAGTATATTGTTTTTGCTACCAACTTACTATCGCGAAGTCATTCGGTGCTATAAATATCGGGTATCGAAATGAAATGTATTTAATAGTTAAATTTATACTGTTTAACGTTACTTTGTGGAATTAAATATTTAATGGTAATAATGTTTAAAATACAATATATTTCCACAATTTTATATAATTATTTCTGTACGTGTTTCAATACATGTATCGTTATGAAGAGAAAATGTTTAAGTAAGATAACAAACAAATAGTTGTGGTAAGAAATCATTAATGTAAAACTGCAAACTTGATGTAAATTGTAATTCTATATGTAATATATCCGTTGAAATATCAATCTGTTCGTTCATTAAAGGTACTTTCTGTTTATGTTTATGTGATTCGAATGCTTTTGTGTTTATATTTGTAACATCTAATGCGTTCTTTGTATCTTCCTAAGAGTTTGTCCAATATAAATAGAATTACAGAATGTGCAGTTCAATTTATCAATACCAGACTTCAAAAATGTCGTTAGTTGAATCTTCGCTTTAAATAAACATTTAAGATAACATATAAGGATTGGTTTTAAAAGCTACTTTGTATTTCTTGTCTTTTTTTCTATATTTTTCCAAAATATGAAATTGGTATGTGTTTATTTTCTTTCACTTCTGTGTTAGCTGGGTAAATGTCTTTGATAGATAATTTGTACTCTTGATTTTTAACCAAAGTGTCGATTATATTTGAAATGTTACCATTTGCTTGTGCAATTTGTTTTATAAGTGATATTTCTTTAATGAAATTTGTTTGGTTTAATGGTAATGACATTGTTCTATCTAGTAGATAATGTGCAGCTAATTTATGTGTTTTACGCACACAGACATTAGAATTCCAAGCTATTTATGCACCATAAATTAGCTGCACATTTCAAATATAATAGAAATGTTGGTTAAAAATCAAGAGTGCAGATTATCTATAAAAAACAAGAGAAAATAAATACATATAAATTTCATATTTTGGAAAAACATCAGAAAAAGTACCTCACATATTACAAAAAAACAAGAAGTTCAAAGTAGCTTTCAAAACTAATACCAATGTTCTTAAATGTTTATTTAATGCGAAAGATTCAACGGCAAGTCCGTGGTATTTATGAATTGAACTACACATTCTGTAATTCTGTTTATATTGGATAAACACTTAGGAATTTTGATATTAGATACAAAGAACACATTAGATGTTACAAATAAAATTATGCCAATCGTTTAACAGTAAATAATCACCTTATGACTTCACAAAACAACATTACATTTTTACATTTTTGTAATAAAAAGGAGACATTAGATGTTTTGGAAGAATTCGAAATATATAACCATAAACAGAAAGCACCTTTATGGAACAAACAGGTTGATCTTATAGGGCTCACCTTTAACAGATATTTTAAATATACAATTATAATTTACATCAAGTTTGCTGTTTTACCTTAATGATTTGTTACGATAACTACTTGCTCCGTATTTTACTTATATATTTTCTCTTGATAATGATACATATTGTATTGCAACGCATAGAGAAATAAATAATTATACAGGGTGTTTCTAAATTACGGTGCCAAGTTGATATGGGAAGTAGATTACTTCATTTTAGGCCGGAAATTTATACGGGTGTCCAGAAACCCTACGGACAAACTTGCGTAGTGATTCTAGACCCAAAAATAAGAAAAAGTTCATATAAACCTAGGTCCGGAAACGCTTCGTTTAGGACCTACAGGGTGTGAAAAAATTTTATTTTCCTCAGTTGATCTGAGAGGTATCGACCAAGTATACCTTCTTTGCTTAGAACTGAAAAGGGAGCAAACTAATTCAAACATAACGTCAATATACCGGGTGGTAAAAAAGTTAAGGCCAATTAACTTTTAGCATACCACTGTAGATGTCTGCGATACCTTCAGAAATAATGTGGGAATATGTTCAAGGATTCGCCGCTCATTATCAAAACGATTGAGATTATGTATCGAAACAAATGGTCATCACCTTTTGTAACATTTATTTTTTAGCTTTATTATTTATTTCTTCATTTTCGTTCTTAAATTCAAAGTTAAAATAAAAATGCAAACATACGTTACTTTGATTTTTAATTCTAATTAGCCAAGGGTTATAGGGAATTAAATTGAACTGTTTATCAACCAATATCTCGAAACGGTTGATCTGAGAGGCATCGACCAAGTATACCTTTTGCTTAGAACTGAAAAGGAACAAACTAATTCAAACGGAACGTCAATATACCGGGTGGTAAAAAGTTAAGGCCAATTAACTTTTAGCATACCTGATGGCGCCTCTGCAGGCAGCATCAAAATCAATAAAATATTTAAGTTTCTGGACCACAAAACCCCGTGCTCCAAATTTAGGACCATATTCAAATTTGTTGCAAAATATCGCCATAAAACCGAGGAAAATAAAATTTTTCACATCAACACTCGGACCTGGGTTTATATGAACTTTTTTCTTATTTTTGGGTCTAGAATCACTACGCAAAGTTTGTCCGTATTAATTAAAAGATAAAGATAGTTTGCAAAACATACTTCTATTATTTTGTTCCTAAGGGCTTTGTGATTTTATTGAAATTTGGTACACAAAGTATGTCCGTCAGGTATAACAATTGGGTTTTTAAAAAAATTTTTGTAATGGAAAGACATACATACGTTTTATAAAAAACTATTTTAATTATTTTTTCGCTCTAATTCAAAAGTTATATTAAAATACATTTTTAACCCAGTACCGAAACGCGCGAAATTCCCGAACAAATCAGAGCGCGTGTGGCGTCACAAGTTTGTTTTTATTCATCGTAGCATACAGTGTTTTGACTTTTAATCCATTAAATCTTGTTATTATCGTCAATATTAAAATATTTAACTGGTAACCTTAACGTGTAAAACGTTACAATTTTTTAATAATTTTTATGTAAACGTTAAATGATATGAAACTAACTCCAGAATTGTACTTTTAAAATATAGCATCAAATCTTTGATATATTTAAGATTATATAAATTTACACGTTGTTGAATGGTTACGTTAAATTATTATTCTATCTTCAACCGTGTTAGTAATTAATTATTTGAAATTTTAAAATGGTTAATCGAATGTTCATTATTCCGTTGTTTAAGTTTTTAAAAATTAATTCTGGATGATCTATGAATAAATTTAGAATTATTGAATGTACAAGGTTTAATTATTATTTTATATTTTAATTACGCACTAGGTTATGTTTCAACTAACTAAATTTATAACATGATAAAAAGCTATTATAATAATTTTTGCATTAAATTTGATATTCTTATCAATTTACATGTAGAAACCATGATTAATATGAGATACATTATGATCATAATGTGCGATCAAATCTGCTCAGTTAAGATCGGATCTTTAAAATTTAATTTTAAATATCTTAGTCAAATTTCTTAAAGATTTGCATCGACTATTCACTAATGTATGGTAAATTTTAAAATACACTAACAAAAAGAATTCTTTGTAAAACCCAATTGACGAACATTATTTTTGAATGTAAACAGGCCAATGCCAAGTGGCCAGGTTTGTATAATGGTGGTTTCCGATATTATAATGTTATTTAAATAATTTTATGTTTGATGTTTTTAGCTGAAAAAGACATGAATTATATCTATACTATAATGGAAAATAGAGAAATATTAAAGTTGTTATCACCACAGTTTATTTGAATAACCTTGAAATTTTTAATTTAAACAACCTATGGCTAATTTTTATTAAATTTCGGAAATTTAGTCAATTAATTAACAACGTTGACATATATGAACAATTAATTTAACATTATCACTAGAAATTCCGAAATCTGGCGCTTTGTAAGTGTGATTCTTTAAAATTCGAAAGTTTTAAATTGCTTATTGTCAAAAATCTTTTTTTTTAACTCGCAACACAATTAATATAATTATGGTAAAGTTTTAAAATACTGAAAGATGGATACAGTGTTCTTATACAATCTGTCATTATAGTTGCTTTATCGATTAAATAAAGTAGCCATTTTGAGTTTTTACAGTAGGTGTTGTGGAAAATAATAAATTTTTTTGTTTAATAAAACCTATTTAAAATCGATAATAGCACCGTTCTCGTAAAAATTTAGTATAAGACTGCCACTGTACAGTTACATCCTATACAACTTGTCAAACTTAATTATTTACGTTTAACCGTTGGCTTATTAAAATTATTAAATGAAATGTCAAATAATACTTATTTAATTAATGCAAAAATAGAATCAACTAAACTTAACAGTTCTATCAAAATGCTTACATATTATAAAGAAACTATAGATTTAAAACCAAACTTACAGAGTAATGTATTTAAATTGAATTGAATTACATAAGTGTATTTGTTCGTCATTGAATGAAGAATCATCTGATAATTACAGTAAATTATAGAGTATAATTAGGTTACATGTGCAATTAAAACAACTTGATTATAATTGAAGATTATTAATAAATGGAAGATTGTTAATTGTTTCTGTTAGATTTATAAGATCACACAGAGGTTATTTAAGAGTTTAGAACAGAAGTGCACACCTTTA
This sequence comes from Vesta saturnalis, assembly GCA_036346205.1. Taxonomy (NCBI): domain Eukaryota; kingdom Metazoa; phylum Arthropoda; class Insecta; order Coleoptera; family Lampyridae; genus Vesta; species Vesta saturnalis. Next base: position 3,030,756 of record JARFJB010000237.1, read on the forward strand.
TAAGTTTAACTAGTACTTTTATGCTTAGTTGCAACCATATGACTTGCAACTACCACTAACTAATTTACTATCATTGAATATTATTTTATAGTAGACAAAAAAATGTTTCAAGACCATTTTTGTCCTCTATATGATTTAAAATGCATTAGAAATTTTTTGAAAATTGCAAGTTATCAAATTACTTATTTACAATCAACTTACTCCTAATTGGAAAAGGTTTAGGAATATATAAACTAAAATAATACTATCAAAGGTTGTACAATTTTATTGTTCAAAAACTAAACAAATCCAAGTTAAAAAGAAAATTAATCAGGGTGGGCAAAAGTTTTGATTATAAAGTAATGGCGGATACAGTTATGTTAAAATCTGAAATTACGAAACTGTAGGTTTTGGATGACGCTGAGTTCAAATATAATTGACTGAATGTGGCACTTCCGGTTATACCGGAAGTAGACGTCAACTTTGTTATTTTAAATGGAACCTAATATTTTTATTTTATTTTCGAATTCTACATGAAATTCTAGATAAATTTTGCATAATGTCCTATACCAAAATGAAGTATTTTCGAGATATTTCGATTTTTTAAATTTTGAAAAATCCTAGTCCACATTGACTAACGATATCTCCATTAATAACGAAGCTAGTGGCGTGAAATTTTAACCAATAAACAACAAGCGCTTGCCCGTTAACTCCATATATCCATCTCATTGATATTTCATACAGGGTGTTTTAAACTTAGCCGCCAACATGCACAATTTAAATCATTTATAAGTTGCTTACTTTAAATAGAACACCCTGTATTTTATTACATTTCCGCTGTATTTTTTAAGCCAATTCGTTTGGTATCAGTATTCCCTATACCTAAATCCAACCACTTTTCATTATCTTAGTTAAAACATAACAACACTTAATTATTTCAACATTAGTAAAGTGTAGGCCATGGCTGTCAAAGATTTGATAGTTAGAACGTTAATTGTTTATGTTTTTTTGACAGTTTTCTTTACCAGTTTGTATTTCATAGTAAATAATGGCAAATGTAGGATTTACTAATGATGATTTTTAAATCCTATTATTATTTACGGCGAGTGTCATAGAATTGTTGAACGGACTTGCCGTGTTTTTGCAGAAAGATATACAAATCGACCAAATGCAACTGGTGGTATTGTAATAAGATTGCTTAAAACTGCCGTCAGTTTGGTCAGTTTAAGACAAAATTAATAAAAATAAACCACTAGTGGACAGTGACATAAACGAAATTTATGTTTTGGGTTGTTTTACGGCCTCTTCAAATGCCTCCATTAGAGATTGTGAGAGAGATCTTACTTTGTCGACGAGAAAATTCATCGCATTAAAAAACAAATGGAAACCATTTTCTTATCATTTGGTGCAGCACTTACAATTAGGTGATCTTCCTCGAAGGGTAGAATTCTGTGAATGGTTTTAATGAAGACCCAAGAGGATGAAAATTTCATAAAAAAGTTATATGGTGTGATGAAGCAAAGTTTAGCAAAATGGATTATTTAATCGACATAATTCCCATTTTAATGAAAATCCACATGTTAGTAAAGAACGTTATTTCCAAGATAGTTGGAGTTTTAATGTTTTTGTGCAATAAAAGACGATAAAATTTTAGCATTAAAATTTTATATGAAAATTTAAATGGTACAAGATATTGCCACATTTTAGAAGAAGCCATACGACCGGCGTTACATACTTTAAGAAATGGAGGGGCGGCTTCACCTTGGTATCAGCAAGATGGAGCACTCCTCATAACTTTGGGCCTGTTGCTCAGCATCTTTACGACATGTTTGATGATAGATGGATTGCCAGCTCGCTCTCCTGATTTGGCTCCTCTAGATTTTGGTATTTGGGGTTACATTAAAAATCAGGTATTTTCCAAACCTGTTACGACAAAGGAAGATATGATGCAGAGAGTCTTACTTGCTTTTAATTCTCTAACACCCGACCATATTTCCAGAATTACAAGACATAACTTAATGAAAAGGATTCATAAATGTTTAGAAGTAGATGGTGCTAATTTTGAACACTTATTATAAAACTTTATTTGTTTAATATTACATTTAGTTGTTTTTGTTTGTAAGTTATCTAATTAAATTAATACAAAATACCTAGTCAACGTTTTTAATGATATCCACAATTAATAATCCTTTCAGGCTATTGGTTACTTTTCAGAATTAATAACTTATGAAAAAAATTACAATCACGTTAAATAATGGAAATCATGGCCTACCCTTTACTAATGTTGAAGTAATTAAGTGTTGTTATGTTTTAACTAAGATAATGAAATATCTCAAAAGTGGTTGGATTTAGGTATAGGGAATACTGATACCAAACGAATTGCTTAAAAAATACAGCGAAAATGTAATAAAATACAGGGTGTTCTATTTAAAGTAAGCAACTTATAAATGATTTAAATTGTGCATGTGGGCTAAGTTTAAAACACCCTGTATGAAATATCAATGAGATGGATATATGGAGTTAACGGGCAAGCGCTTGTTGTTTATTGGTTACAATTTCACGTCACTAGCTTCGTTATTAATGGAAATATCGTTATTCAATGTGGACTAGGATTTTTCAAAATTTAAAAAATCGAAATATCTCGAAAATACTTCATTTTTGGTATAGGACATTGTGCACAAATTTTATCTAGAATTCGAATATAAAATAAAAAATATTACGTTCCCTTTAAAATAACAAAGTTGACGTCTACTTCCGGTATAACAGGAAGTGCCACATTCAGGACAATATTATATTTGAACTCAGCGTCATCCAAAACCTACAGCTTCGAAATTTCAGATTTTTAACATAACTGTATCCGCCATTACTTTTAATCAAAACTATTCGCGCCACATCCTGTGTATCATTAAACTAACCATAAAATCAAGTAGTAGGCCTAATGCTCCTTGGCCTATTAATGAGATGCTTGGCATTGTTTATTTTTCAAAGGTCTGTTAATATCAGGTATAATGTTAGATATAGCAATACGCAAGTTTCCCTCCAAATATGTGTGACTTAAACGGGAATGACACTTTGACTTTATTTGTTTTATCAAACAAAACATTGCCCGCATAAGTAGGTACTTCCACACAACGTTGCCGTTTTTACAGCATGATCTTTGAGTAATTTCATTTCTTTCGGTAAGTAATTTTGATAAAAATCTAGGACAGAAACTTCAGAGAATTTTGTTTTTAACTCATTATTACACTGAAGATCAATCAGTCCATCTGGAAATCTATTGGCACTGCCAAAACGTCAGTAGTGAATGGTAGAGAAAGCATATCAAACAAAACCTCAAATTTTTTTGCATCTTGAAATCGTCTGTTAAACTCATTTTGAAGGTCCACCACAAGAGATGCATATTTTAGCCACATTTCCTTGGGATTTAGAACTTTCAGAAAAACTGTTCATTGTTGGAAAATTTGCTAGTGGTCCAGTGCTTAGTTGTGATTGCCATAAGCTGAGTTTAACCTCAAACGATTTTAATATGTAAAATATGTTGTTGATCATGTTGTTTTTACCTTGAAGCATTGATATACTCAATGCTTGAAGCATTGATATACTCAATGCTTGAAGCTTAATGTTTAATTCATTGAAATGTTGCATCATATCAGCTAAAAAACATAATTCCAGTACTAAGCCTACGAACTTGTGTAAAATAAATAACATCATATTGGGATTCTATGTCTGTTAAGAATTCTCTGAACTGTGTGGTGATGGAGAGTTCCAGCACGAATAAAATTGACCACTTCTATGACAGCCTTCATCACATGCTCCATGCCTTCATCACATGCTCCATACTCACGGTTTTAGCACACAGATTCTGTTGGTGTAGTGAATAGTAATTAGATCATTGCACTTGTTAGAAAAATAGCTGATGGCCCTTTGTTTACGCGGGTGCACCATCAGTTGATATGCTGTGTAGTTTCTATGTTTTTAAATTAAACTTCTCTCAAATCTTTTTCACTTCACGATAAATATCATATCCTTTAGTTGTGTCTTTCATAGGAACCAATGCCAGTAATTCTTCTGTAATATGATAATTCTGGTGAACACCATGCACAAAAATACAAAGCTGGGCTGTATCAGTCACTTCTGTGCTTTCATCCATTGCCAGTGAATAGTCCTTGAAATCCAATATTTTTTCTTGTAATGTATGCTCAGTGTCCACTGCCATTTCTTCAGCCTTCCTGGAACTGTCCTTCGATTAAGGCTAATTTTGATATAATACTTTTTTCTCTGGAATGTCAGATTTGCCACTTCTTCTAAGCATTCTTTAATTATCTCGCCATCTTGAAACTGCTTCTTTCTATTTACTAAAATCTTTGACACAATAAAACTTACGAAAAGATTTTGTTGACATTTTAATTACTTGCAGTTTCTTTTACTTTTCTTTTCGCATATTACCAGAAAATTCGTTGTTTGTCTCATAATGCCTTCTAACATTGTACTCCTTCATAACACCAACAGTTTCTTTGCAAATTAGACACGTTGCTTTGCTGTTGTATTCAATAAAAAAATATCTCTCACTCCAGGTCTCTTCAAATACTCGAGACTCGTCCGTCACTTTATGCTTTTTTACAGACATGATACTGATATTATATTAATAATATAGAAACTCTGTAAACTGTACACAAGTATAACAACACAAAAACAACTTACAAACGTTCACCCGACAACAATGATACTGTACAGTGCACGACGTTACGTCCAGTCAGAAATAACAAACCTCGCGCTTCACCACTTCAAGGTTAGACCTCGCAGTAGTCTGGTTATTCAAAACTTCAAATCTGTATAATTCTTTTTAATTTATTTGTAACGTATCAATTTTGTTATCTGCTGCAAATTTCATTACGCTACTGAAAATTTTATAATTTGTTTATGTTAACTTACAATAATGGGAAAAATGTCGACATTCCCAATGTAATTTTCATCGAAAAACATTTATCCGCGGGCCGTATAAACTGACGTTGAGGGCCGTGGGTTGTGCACTCCTGGTTTAGAAGGTAATTTTGTGTAATGGTATTGAACACATATACCGGGTGTCAATTTGAAAACTTGCCATACCACATATCTTCTCGAAACTGTAACAGATAAGTAAAATTTCTAGAACACAGAGGGGGGACCACTATGACCCACAGGGCAATCTTCTGCAGCCCACCTCTTAGATTCTAGCATCTTACCCCTATTTTTTAAATTGCACTACCCCATGTGTGACATGACATTGGAAAGCCCTTTAAAAATGCTATTCATCAGTATTAAACAAAATGTTACTTAATCGATTATTTTATGTAATTGAAAGTTATTTTAATTTTACTAAATACATAAATATATAGTTTACCTCGATTGGAATTTGAACCTACGACCTGTACTTTGCTAGAGTACCGCGCTAACCATACCGCGCTAACCAACTGCGCTCTCGAAGTACAAGCCCCAATCGATGTAAATTTTGTCTTTATGTATGTAGAACTGATCTAAATTTACATTTACATACATAAAGACAACATTTACAACAATTGGGGCTTGTACTGCGATAGCGCAGTTGTTAGCCGGTAGTCTAGCAAAGTACAGGTCGTAGGTTCAAATCCTACTGAAGGTAAACTTTTTATTTATGTATTTAATAAAATTAAAAATAATATTTAATTACATATTTACTTTTGAACTTATTCGTTAATAACAAAACTTATAATAATCTATTATTATTTCAAAAGGTAGTAAAAAATTATGATCTGTAAGTCAAAAAACACAAATATTGTTTATATATCAGAGCATTCCTTATTAAAGGAGCTCTCAGATAACTTGTGTTTGACATTTGCATGTAGAATTCTCAATAATAATTTTTTTTATTGGTTGATATCAAGTAGGCGCCATTTTATTAAAATTGGATATCTGTCATTACTTTTATTGTGGTTTTGAAAATGCACGACATGCATTTAAGAATAGACTATTATTACTTTGAGAACAATGGAAGTCATTTTGAGCATCTAATCTAGATTAGATTCTGTGATTTTTAACATGAATGTATAATTCTCTATGGGTTCTTGTTGAGTTTTTTTTGTTCATTTTGAATACCTATTTGTAAAGATACACACATATACAGTGAGCGGCTAAATTATGGAATAAATTCAATAATTCTTAAATCGGTAACTTCAGAAAAATCCCGATACCCGTCGACTTTTATTTTTAGACGCGGTTGTTCAGGTTATTAATTTATTTTTGAGGTTACCTATGTAAGCGTGATGACGTCATTGATGATTTTCTTTAATGGAAAGGGAGGTGTTACAATGGAGCTTTTGAGAGATCTTTTAATTACCTAATCAGTCGTAGCAATAATTTTGAGTATTTGCGTTACGTATACAGGTGATTGAAGATTATTGTTGTTCTATAAAAATACAAGCGAACTAAAAAGACAACTATTCCAAATTTGGTATGTAGACATAATAGGTCATGATCTATCTTTTAAAACTATTTTCAAAAGTGCAATGTTGCCACTTCTACCAAAAACCCAAGGCAACTTTGAAAATTCAAATTGAATACCCTGTATGTTTTGCATTTTCGGATTCTGCATAAAATTCTAAGAAACTTTTGTTAATATTTCCTTGTACCCGTCTCTAAGCGTTACATAAATGGCCTCTACAATAAAATAATAATCTGATGAACCGCACACTTAAAAATAAAAATCGACTGGTTTCGAATTTTTTCTGATTTGGTTCGAAAGTTCTGTCATAATAATCTATTATTAATCAGTCGTAGCAATAATTTTGAGTATTTGCGTTACGTATACAGGGTGATTGAAGATTATTGTTGTTCTATAAAATACAAGCGAACTAAAAAACTTCCAAATTTGGTATGTAGACATAATAGGTCATGATGCAATGTTGCCACTTCTACCAAAAACCAAGGCAACCTTGAAAATTCAAATTGAATACCCTGTATGTTTTGCATTTTCGGATTCTGCATAAAATTCAAGAAACTTTTGTTAATATTTCCTTGTACCCGTCTCTAAGCGTTACATAAATGACTACAATAAAATAATAATCTGATGAACCGCACACTTAAAATAAAATCGATTGGTTTCGGAATTTTTTTCTGATTTGGTTCGAAAGTTCTGTCATAATAATCTATTTAGTAATTTAGCCGCTCACTGTGTGTGTATATATATATATATATATATATATATATATATATATATATATATATATATATATATATATTATATTTACCTGAAATGTCCACTGGAATAAGTTATAACAGTACTAACATTAAAACTAAATAATGTATGAAAAAAAACAACAAAACAGAACTCTTGGTGACAAAGAAAAAATATTATACATGGTATGGTACAAAACACTGAACGCATAAAGCCACCTGACACTTCTGACATAGAGTGCTACTCCTTTTCTGCTTTTCAGTTTTCGCACATTGTTTACATCGTCCAGATGATGTTTTTCGGTTAAGTGGCCGGCACCTTGCAGTGAACCTACAGCTGTTGGAGGCACTAGTTTTTTTCGGGAACAAAATCGCTCAATCAATTGATCAGCTAATTTTGATCTAAACTGCAAATGACACATTGTTTTTTTCGTGGATTGTTGATTTTTAGTGTTTCCTGATACAAAATATAGTGTTTACAGTTAACGCATCCGTAAAAAAAAAATAGCTTCATCCATTAGTACCTGCTTTTCCAAGCGATATTATAAGCATACGCTGCTCAAAACGATCCATGCCACCCATAAATTTGTTATAATCCACAATAGACTGAGGGCACGCGAGTGTCAATTTTATTAGTTCTGAGAACTTCGCCTACCTCTGCTACATTATGCATATTACTGCAAACTGTCACAGATTTATACCTCGGTCCTTCCATTTACATACGGATTTGTCGTTGACTCATGGCAAAATATGAATGATTCATGGGTATTCCATTGTCCACTTTCAGATGTTCTTTTGGAAAATACACACGGTTTTGGCGTATTGTGCCACAACCAAAAAGTCGCATTTCAGAAAATTTATTCGTCAACGAAATCGTGGTAAAAAAATTATCAAAATATACGCACTGTCCTTGAAATTAAAATTAAATTGAAGTTCTCGGCCAGATTTAGAACAACACGTTTACCAAGAGTGTGTTCATCGACGACTTTACTTTTCCCTTGATATACTTCAAAAGAATGGATATATCCAGTTTTTGCACATGTTATTACTCATATTTTGATACCGATATATTGCGCATGTATTGCTTTAATCACGAGCGCCCTTTAAATTTAACCATACTCTCGTCGACTGATTGCTGACGACCTGGTGTGAATGAGTCTTTAAAGATTTATTGAAATGAACTAACATTGGTCTAATTTTATATGGCTTGTCATAGTTCGGAGTATCTCGTTTTGGCATTTTTGTATTGGCGTTCAAATGAACAAATCCAAGGATTTGCAAAAATCTGTCTTGAAAAAATATTAGCAACTCGTGCGTTATGGATTTTTTTATCAATAGTGTCTTTGAGATGAGAGCGTGTTAAAACCCATTATGATAACACCTAAAAATACCAAAATTCTTCATGAAATGTATTTAGACACCTTCTATTTTGTTCTGAATATATGTTGGACTCATCCACAGTTTTTGCTATAAAAGTTTCTGTACAATGGGTTGTGAAGAAATCTATTGGTTCTTCTGTTATAATACCACACTTAGGTCGTATGTTCTCAACACAGTTTAGATTTGAATTTTTGACCAACCGCCTGTTTTTATCCACTTAAATTCTGGAACACTCGTTTCCTAGCTCATCCTCCGCTTTGGACTCTTCGGAGTAATGGACGTAATGGCTACACAACCTCTGGTTGATATGAAGCGTCACCTATAGAATCAACTGAATCCCAATCGGACTCTGTTGAATCTTTGCTATACACTGCAGGAATTTGGCTACTCTGGGAAGTAGAGGCTGTAGAATCAAATTCGGGTAATCGACTATTTCGAGTGCCATCAGGTAATAAATCAAGGGCCGCAACAGAAGATAAGGGTTATTTTTTCAAGGTCCGATACGTCACGAGCCCAAGGGATGAGTGCAGAAGATTTCTATGTGAACCAGATTGGTTCCTCCTCAATGTTCTAGAAACGTTTTCGAGAAATTTTACTTACCTATTACCGTTTCGAAGGTATGAGGTCTGGCATGTTTTGCAATTGACACCCTGTATTTGGTTTTTGCCTAATATTCAGATATGATTTCATCTCCTGTTTCTTACTTTTTTTTTTGGAGGTATGACGGTAAGCCACTGGACTTCTCTCCACGTATGTAAAATGTCAAGTTTTCTGATTCCGTAAATCAACCTTAAACATGACTTTTAAGTTATTTGTATTCGTTAGATAGTTCATAATGCAGTCAAAACCGGACTTGTCTACAGTGACAAGAACGGAATATTGACAGTAAAATATAACAAACATTATACTTGATCCACAAGTAAGGAAAGAAGCGTAAATTCAGTTGTCACACTTCGATACATATAGAAAATGTGGGGTATATCTATCTCAGCTAATAAGAAGAAATAAAATTTTGTAAAAAAACATGGATAATAAAGTTTATTGTTATATTGGTCTTGAAAGTTTTTAAGGTTATGTTAATCTAGTTTTGAGATTTTACCTTAAAAATGGTTCAAACCTATTGCTATCTTGTTCCCAAAAAATTTGTTGCAAATTCCTGAAACTTTCAAGGTTAGAGACTTCTAGTTGTCTGATTTGACCTTTATGGTCATTTGCTTCAAATCGACCATGGTCTTGTTTTGAGTTCATACAGTGTGAGGTTGAACCTTATTATATATGTTATTAATTCTTGGTAGGAATTTGCGTTGTTCTGTAATCCGGACATGTGTGTTTGAAAATTGTTCTAGTTGGACGCTTCTAGTTGACTGGTTTGCCTTTCAAGGTTATTTGGATTCAGCTGACGCTGACATGGTTTAGAGGTTTTAGAATGTGACTTTGAAAACTAATGTTTGGAATCTCATCTTATAATATGCCCTTAAATATTGTTTAGTACTTTCAACACGCACGTGACTAAAATGCGGCATTGATCCGTTTTGGACCTTGACATCGTTCTATGATCGTGGAATTTTGCATTTAAGGTTGGATTAGCCTTACGATTTGACTTTCAGGCTACAATCATTGATTTCATTTGCGACGTTGAACATTTTCAAGCTCCACTTATAGTAGACTTAGATATTGGTCTCTGGTGTTCAAGTTGTTCAATTTTGAAGAATTCTAATTGACATCCACGTTGTTTTGAGTTTTTAGAATAAAGCATTAAGAATATTTTTAAGGTTATTTATCCTTAATAGACCTTACTTTCATTCTGTGATCTCAAATTGACCTCTGTAAATGTTTCTATGACGTCGAAAATGTTGAATGCCATTGATCTTTAATTTTGGAACTTAACCTTGCAAATTGTACAAGGTTGACGGTCTTTATTTGACTAAACGGACGTTCATGGCCATTTGCATCTAATTGTCCTCAATCATGTTTTGAGTATTTAGAAAATGGCGTTGAAAGTTTTTTGTGGTTATGAATTTTTATTAGACTTTGGTATCGTTTTGTAATCTTGGACGAGTTCTTAGTATGTGACTTTGCCTATTTTCAAATTTGATTGCACAAGAACAGTCATTTATGAGATGAACTGCTTAATGTGTGTTAAATGTTTAATTTTACTGTAACCTAATAATCCAGTTACCTCGTACCGCTAATCCCAACAAGGATTTTTTAATATCAGCCACTGTGGCTCATATTATGGGCCCAGCGCACAAGAGAGACTTTAAAATGGTGTGGGAAATCGTATTTAACTCATTGAAAATAAACAAAATTCAAGGTTGCCGTACTCTAGTTGATCTGAGCTCTGTTTTTTATTTCTGCAATTTGGCATACAACATTTCCAGGTTAATGTTATCTAATTGACGTTAAATTCATTCTTGACCTTGAGTATTATACAATGTGATTGGTTTCCTGTTCACATCGATATACTAGCATGTTCTTGGAGTGTGGCCTTATTCTTGCCTGAGTTCTTATATAAGGTCGAAAATTGTTTTAAGGTTGTTGACCTTAGAAGCGTTGGTATAATTTTGTGATACTGGGCAAAGTTGAATAATTTTAGTTCACCGACCTTATCCTCAAGGTCATCCATCTTTAGGTAGCTGGCGACCTAGTTTAGAGGTTTTAGACTTTGACCTTGCCGGTTAAAAATTATTTAAGGTTTAAGGAATTGAAAATTGTTAACTTTACCGATTTAACTTAGTTGACCTTGATCTCGTTTTAAATTTAGAATATGATCTCGAAAATTGTTAGTTTATTCACCCTGAGAGGATTTGGCATCGTTTTGTCATATTGAAATGTGACATTGGAAGCGATATGTCGTCGACCTTGAAGTTTGTTTAAGGTTATTGACCTTTAGTTGAAGAATAAAAAATTTTTAGACTGTGACTTTGAAAATTGTTAGTTTATTAAATCAGCATTATGTGATGCTGATAAGTGACCTTATTGTTTAAAGCTATCAGATGTGAGAATGGTTTAAACTATTGAGCTTTAGGTATTCGTATTGTTTTATGATCGAGCAATTTTGACTTAAAAAGTGTTTATGTATGGGCTTCTGGTTGAACAATTTGATTGCATTCGTATTTTGTGCTTGCTCTTGTTTTTAGTGTGACTTGGGAATTTGTTAAGCTTTATTAACCATCGGGAGATTGTTGCCCTTCTGCAATTCTGTATTGTGACCTTGAAAAGTTTTCATTATAGAAGAGCTATCCCATTAGGCCTTCTAGATATTTGACTTCGTTTTGAGTCTTGATAGTTATTGAAGGTGGAGGCACTAATTTGACATCCAAAGTTAACCGCACTTAGTTGACCTTGGAATGTTTTATAGGGAAGGTGATCTTGCAAAAATTATTCATGTAACTCTTGGAGGCATTACAATCGTTCTCTGATCCTGGAATATGACCTTAAAAATTGTTATTAGTACCACAGTAGACTAAAGGTGACTTAGTTACAAGTATCAGTAACACAATTAACCACATGTCGTTAGCTTTTGCGGCACAACTGAATTACTTGAAGGTGATTGTTTTGGATAATGCGTCTTACGTCACATTTAAATAATTTTTCAACTGAAATCAGTAATTTTAAAACGAAGCCAATTCTATTTAGGTAGAATATAAGGTTTTTTCACATAGTTGACCTACCTAGTCTTCAGTTGTTGGTATTTAAACGGGGATTATTCAATTATTGGATTTCTTTTTACCCTGACTTAGTTGCCAATTTCAAGAATTTAGTTAAGGTCGCGAATCTCGAGTTGACCAATTTGACTTTTAAGGTCCTTCGTCTCTGGTGGGTCATGACTTTTTTTAAGTGTTTGTAATGTGAAAAGGGAAAATATTAAATGTTTTGTAATGGTTTTGTGATCATTTGAGTTGGCTTGAAAATTTTTAAGACCATTAATGTGTGCGCAGATTGCCCTTGACCCTGTTCTTTTTGCTTAACCTTGAGAACAGTTATGAAAATTGTCACCAGGGGGTGGAAGTTGATTAACGCACTGCTATGAGTGGCGGCACACCTTGCCATTAATTCTAATGTTTTAATGCACAAAAACAACTTACGCAATGAGTTTGTGTTGAAATAGATACATGCTATTTTTAAGAGAACACTAAAAGATGAGCTCAAATTTGGCAACAATAGAAACTACCAGTTATAAATATTTAAAACATATTTGACATGGAACGTCTGCTTGAATAATCAGCTTACCTTCACTGTTTGCAAAATACTTTGCAATGTTCGTCCATCTTGCGAGTTTAAAATATCTCGCAGCAAAATATGGACGATTTCAAGATTTTCTTTTTGTTTATTAAAATTTTCGTCGATTTTCGAGTGTTCATCACCAATTATTGTAAAAAAGCTTTGCAAACTATTTAATGTATTCTGAAGCGCTCTTTTTGTATTGGAATCGTGAGTACGAATGGTTTGTTCTAAGTGACGAAAATCTTCTATTCTAACTGATGTTCTACAAAGAATTTCGGAATAAATAAATACGTGTTTTACTACTTACTTATTTTCAAAAATATCGATTAGCTTATTTAAAACTACACCAATCTGTGATTCGATTTGGGCTTCATCCATTTGCACACGATGACAACTTTCGAGGAATAAATTTTGACTCAGCATCACATCTCTGAAGTTTTCGTCCATTTTTTTGTTTAACTCTTCTAATTTGTTGTAGGCGAAAGCTGAAATTATTAAGATTGAGATCATTTTTAATGCGTATGGTTTTATTACAGTATAGCTTTACTTAAAACAGTATTACCCAACTAAAATAGCGATGAGGTTTGTTAGTTTGACCGTGCCTATTTTAGGGTACAATACCTGTTATTACATAAGAAAGGTAAGTCAAATCATAGGGGTCTTATAGGTGCAGAAATTGGATGCAACTCATCAAGTAAGTACATTGATTTTTTGTTTAAAAATGCATTTATACCGATAATTTAAATCATGTATAAAAAAATATCATAAGCCGCCATGAGTTTGTCACTTTGACAACATCGGATAAAGTTAGCCCTAACTTTGCATCTGAATAAAATTTGTGTAAATTTCCATGGCAGACTTTCTCAAACCTGAAAAAAATTAATTCTTGAATTTTTCATAATTTAATTACCTTTTTAATTATTCATCAAATTATCTCATCGAATTACACTTCTGGTTTTTTTTTCTCCAAGATAAAATTTCATTTTTTAAATTCTAATTTGGTTTTTTTTTGGTAAATTGACTTCACAAACCACCAGTTTGTGTCGTCTATTTACCAAGCGACCAAATTCTCGTAAAAAAATCAATTTTATCCGAACAAAAAAAAACCTCTCGTGTAATTACAGCCGAAAATTTGTTTTGAATGGGAACGTTTGATTGGAAATATGCAAAACAGTTTTACAGGATTAAATTGATTTAAATATACAGTCTTTTAAGATGAGTCAAGTCTAAAAGGTATTGAAATATTTCTCTGTAACGCATCGAGCAGGATAGGTATCTGATTTCCGGACCAATTTTGGCAGGAAATTAAAATATTTGAAATCAAGCGGGAAAATATAATGGATAGCAGAACAGGGTGTACTGATAACCTATAACAGGTACAGATACCGTGGAATGGGGTGAAATTGCCACTTTAAGGTTTTCTTACATACCATTTGGCCAGTAACCGGTCTGCTCGCTAAGGTATTACTCAAGAGAACAATACGACTGGCTACAAGGGGCGGTCAAGGTCGAAACAGACAGGCCCCGTGGAATGTTAGAGGTATGCATGGTAAAGAATTTGAAAATGCAAATGAAAGGCACCTTGATATTCTGTGTGTATCGATGACAAAGCGCAAAGGAAAGGCTGCTGTGGAGATAGAGGATATCAGCCTAGTACTATGGTCAGGAGTTGAGACTGAAGTGCATGGCGCAAAAGGAGTTGGGGTGATCGTTAAGTGAAAGAGCGAAAAGATGCGCTAAGCAGTACGAATTGGTATCTCCCGGGGTAATGTGCGTTAGAATGAAAGTGGAGTTTCGAAGAATTTTTCTTATTGCATGCTATGAACCGGTGAATGGAGAAAAAGACCAGGAGTGCAAGATCTTCTTGAGTGAAGCAGAGAACGTGTTGAACGTATATAAGCCAAACGAAAGAGTGATTATAGTGGGGGATACGAACGGATGGGTAGGTGTACAGTGAGAACATACTGAACGCGTTTTAGGAAAGTTCGGAGACCAAAGAGTCAATGAGATTGGTGAACGCCTGGTGAACATCTGTGTGGAGAGAAGCCTGTTTGTATCCAATACGTGGTTGAAACATAAAAATGTGCATATGTATACATGGCGAAGAGGTGAATCTAAAAGTATGATAGACTTGATAGTGTATGATGAGCGGCTTAGAAATCTGGTGAAAGACACAAAAGTAATGCGCGGATTGGAGTGTGGATCGGACCACTTTTTGGTTATGTGGAAAGTGTGTTAAGGACAAATGTGGGCCTGCAGAAGGAAAGCAAACTTAGCGCGAACGTCCAGAATTAGGGTAGACAAACTAGTGGATAATGGTGCGAGAATGAAATACGCAGATGCTGTGAGTAGAGTTGAATGTGAATGAAACAGTGTGGAACGAACACATAAAAGACACTGAGGTTGAAAGTGCGTGGATAATCTTGAAAAACTGTGTTGTTAATTGTGCCATGCGGATATGTGGAATGGCGACTGTAAGTAGACAGAAAAAAAAAGTGCTTGGTAGAATGAGTCGGTAAAAAAGGCAGTATGTAAGAAAAAAGATGCGTACATGTAATGAATGTTGCAAAATATGACATTGAGAAAAAGCGATTGTATGAGGTGTACAGATTAAGAAACAAAGAAGCGAAGGAGGCAGTGAGAATAAGTAAAGAGGAAGTGATGGCTGTGGAAATAGATAAAATGCAGAATGATTTTGAGGGAAACAAAAAACTCTTCTGGAAATGTGTCAAAAATACAAAACGTGACCCAAAACAGAACGCAGCAGGAGTGTTGAATACGAGCAACGAAATAGTATGGGACGATTGTGAAGTGAGGAAATGCTGGCAAGAATATTTCGGAAAGCTGTACAGTAGTGTGGAAAATAAGACGGACGGGGTGCAAAGCTTATACGAAGATTGTGTGAATTATTCAATGTATGTCTTATGTGTGGAAAAGTGCCGAGAGATTGGAAGGGCGCGATCACTGTACCACTGTATAAGGGTAAGGGGAACAAGATTGAGTGCAAGAACTACAGAGGAATAAGTTTTCTCAGCGTGGCTGGTAAAGTATTTGGAAGAATTCTGATTGATAAGAGTACGAGAAACTACACAAACTAAGATTTGGGATGTGTAGGGTGGCTTCATGCCAGGGAGAGGATATGTGGATCTGATGGTTGCTCTCCAGCAGGTGATCGAAAAGTGTTTAAGGATAATAAGGAAGCTGTACTGTGCGTTTGTAAATTTGGACAAAGCATACGAAAGAGTGAATAAGGAGAAGCTGTGGGAAATATTGAATGAATATGGCGTAAATAAAGGTCTAATAAATGGAATAAGGGCAGTGTACCACGGTAGTCGGACATGTGTTAGGGTAAGAGGAGGTCTGAGTGAATACTTTAATATTGAGCAAAGAGTGCGACAAGGCTGTGTGATGTCCCCGTGGTTGTTCAATGTATACATGGATAAATGTGTTAGACAAGCATGTACCGATACAAATGGTGTAATGGTTGGTGACGTAAATGTACGACTTCTGGTGTATGCAGATGACACAGTCTTACTAAGTGACAGTGCGGATGAGCTACAAACTGAGGGAAGTTTGATACAGTCTGTGAGAGCATGGACCTAAAGGTAAACGTGAACGAAATGAAAGCATGAGCCTAGCTGCGAAACGAGCGATCTATAATGGCGTGTTTGTCCCATCAGTACTGTATGGAAGTGAGACATGGGTATGTCAAAAAAAGCACGAAAGAAAAATAAATGCCGTGGGTATGATATTTCTGAGAAACGCATGTGGTAAAACGAGAAGGGACAAGATAAAGGATGAATGCACAATGACGGAGTGTGGCGGGGAAAAGACGATAATGGATAGATATAAAAGTAGGACATTACATTGGTTTGGTCACATTGAGAGAATGAGCAACGCAAGATTAACGAAATAAATATACAGTGCGTCCATAAAGTAATGTATAAATTAATTTAAAATTAAAGCAATTGTTTCTTGAAAAAAACACTTGGGCACGTCGATTAGTATTTTTAGTTGTGCATTTTTTACAATAAAATTTTTTATACAGGGTGTCTCATAATAAACGATATGACCACATTTTCGGTTTTTTTAAATGGAACGCCCTGTAGATTATGTCATATTTGGATTCTACTGCAAATTCTAGATATTTTTGGTATAATATACCTTTGGTCTATCTATCTCCGTTTCTGAACTATTGACATTTGAAAAATGATTTAATTATTTTTATTTATTTGTTAAAATTATTTTTTAAATGTTCTAAGGTAGCTAAACAAACTTAAATTAATTGTTCAAAATGTGCTCCACTCACAGCTAAAGAATGTCCAAGACGGTAAATAAATTCTCTTTTCTGACAACTTCAGGTGGTATAGCGCGTATTCGGATTCTTTCTCTTAAGTCTTCCAAAATGGGCAGGTCTGTTTATGTAAACCTTAGATTTCAGGTATCCCCACAAAAAGAAATCTAAGGGGATTAGGTCTTGTGACCTAGCAGGCCATTCTATGGGACTCCGCCTTCTTTTCCAACGACAATGGAACATTTCATCTAAATACGCACGAACTGGAGCTGCATAGTGAGTTGGGGCCCCATCTTGCTGGAAAAAAGTTATTGATCTGGTTCTTGTGGATTCGGGAATAGAGCTATTAATGCAGGAAGTAATTGCAACTGGAGGAACTCGAGATCCATCTGACCGGTTAATCTTCCCTCGAAAAAATAAAGGACTTAGTATTCTGTCTCCAACTAGACCACACCACACATTTAATTTTTGTGGATGTTGTGTGTGCGCCTCCACCATCCAATGGGGGTTGATTCTGGCCCAATATCTACAGTTTTGCCTACTGACGATACCGTTGGGGCAGAATGTAGCTTCGTCCGAAAAGATAATCTTTTTCACAGCATTTTCGTCTTGGTTACAGATATTTTGCATATACTCACAAAATTCATTACGCCTATCAAAATCATCTTCAGAGAACTCTTGAAGTGGAATAACTTTATAAGGGTGATATTTGTTTCTCCGGACGACGTTGTGTACAGTAGATTTCGATAAAGTTAGGTTTCCAACCACGTGTGATAATGAAATGTGTGGATTTTCTTCTACAGATAATAAAATATTCAGCCGATATCTTCACTTACACTGGGACGTCCAGATTTTGGCCTATCCCGAACTTGACCGAATTCTCAAAATTTCGCTTCCACTCTGCTGACCACAGTTTGCGAAATGGTAGGACGATCATGATGAATTTCGTTAAATAAATGAGCTGTTTCTGCTTGAGTGCGGGTCCTATCTCCATACTCAATCATGCAGAGTATCTCAATCTTCTCCCGTTCAGTTAACTTGACCATATTTTTGTATCACAAAGCCGGAACAAGTTAGACACTTTCAATAATAACGTCTATCTGACAGTTTTACCAACCAATGTAACTACCTTAAAAGTACAGTATTGGACAAGATAAAGCAACTATAGAAAAATATGAATTTATTTAAATCGGTTTATTTATTTAACATGCTAACTTTTTTAAAAATGCATATTTTCGCGTTTCGACTGAACTAAATTGTAGGAATGAATTTATAGTAAATAATCACTATCATTTGAAATCTATTAATTATACGGGGTGGGCCACCACCAACGGGACGGTCTTTTGTATCTAGGCAATACGTTTTTTCAATTTTATTTTTCAGGAGGGTTATGTACATCAGTAGCGGCCACATTTTAAAATTATTTTCGTACATAATGGGTGTTCCAGAAAAGCGTGGCTTATCAAACTTATGTTTTTTTTTAATGGAACGCCCTGTATTTTCGTTCAATTTTGGATTGCACTTTAATAAATGATCCCTATAGGTAAATATTACAGTTTTTGAGATATTTTGAATTTTATGAAAATAATAGGTTTTCGAAAAAAAATCATACTGACCGAATCAATTAAATTAGAATGTCAAAATTCTAGTTGTAAATATTGAAGTTGTTACCCTTTGAATCGCTATAGTGAATGATTCTTAATTCCTTACAGGTTGTTCAAAATATTCAGTTGTAAAATAATTACATTCAAATCACATTATCTTGGTAATTTTAAATGTAACACCCTGTATTTTATTAATCTGCATTATTCAAAAAACATTCTTTATCATTTGGTATATGGGTTTCCTATACCTAAATATTACAGTTTTTTGTTATTCAACATCTTCTTAAATTTAATGTAAAGTCCCGTATAATACAACAAAAATTTAAAATTTAATCTAGTAGATTGCTTTCTGTCATTTCTTAAATTTAATGTTAATCCCTTATAACAAAAAATTTAAACTAATCTAGTAGGTTACTGTTTTTTTAGTCATAATACCATTAAAAGTTGTTTTTTTAGTCTCTAATTTATTGTGCACAATAATTTTATTTATTGTTAAATTGTTAAAATAATAGTTTAAAATGAAATACGGATTATAAGAAAGAATTCATATGATACTGTGCATTGGGGAATGTTTAGAAAATTGTTTTCTGGCTTTTAGATTGTATGCTCAAAAGTACCCCGACCGAGAACATCCAAGAAAAGAAATTTTTGAAAGGTTGTTGACTAGATTTCGTGCTACTTCTTTTTCATTTCTTCATTTCTCGTCGCTGAGTTGAGGTAAATAGGGGATTTCATCACTTTTTGCATAAGAAACATGTCCTGTGCTTCCATCATCACTATCTGATTCATCATTAGTTCTACTAAATCTTCGAGGGGGAGTAGCTTGCTGTCCTGATGGAGTTGAAGGTTGCTCCACGTCCAGTGATGTGTCATTATTTTGCGGGTTGATATTTGAAGCTGTGATAATTTTCCCAGGAGGAACTTTAACTTTTCTTCTTTTCTTGTTCTTATGTGATGGCTTTTCTCTTCAAATTTAGGTTTTCAATAAGGCTGTTTCCCAGCAGAGCTTTTACTTCAGGTAAAGCTTCAATATTATACATGGATAGTCTTTGTAATACTTCATGTGGATTCATAGGAGCAATGCCGCATTTTCGAAAGCCAGCAATTTTCTTTTAAAACTTGTAGGAGTTTTTTTTAAAACACTCATACACTTACTATGCCAAACCTCTTCTTTCCATTCATTTAACACCTTTCGTCATGCAATCTTTACGGTTGCAAAAGGCAGGACTCGGGGGCAATGAAATGAAGGAAATATCATTGTCATGCCTAAGATCGACATCACTTTAGCATTTATGTACGAACGAGGTTGTCTCTTACTAGTTGATTGCTCACACTCCAAGATAGCTAGTTTGTATGAGATGACTTAGATTTTGGAGGAATAATAATAATGCTTGATAAATATGTGATCGATTTATTTAGAAACATCGGTAAAAGTATAATATGTTAATTCAGTGTAGTTACTTTGCGCGTCTTTTACCGTGTGCAAAGATTTAGGCGACTGAATTCTTATTTCTCTAGTGATAATCAGTGTAAATGGAAACGAAGTCGAGTCATATGTGAATAGTTAGTTAAGATTCAATGTAGTGTATACCCAGTATAAAATGTACTGCGTACAAACAAATTGGGTATCATATTACGTGATGTGATGTGCTATTTTAGCGGTTTTAAAACCCGGTTCAGTCGGAAATTGATCAGTGTAGTGCAGTTTAGTTTTAAAAATTTTGTCGCGTGTGATTGGTCGTAACCCTTCTTCGTTTTCTGGTCAAGCTTCCTAATTGTGCACCCCAAAAGCACCAACATTTTGTTTGTATGTGTCACATTAAATTACGGGGGCAGTTCCTCGCAAATCGGGTTACTAGTTAAAGATACATGTACACAAACCGATTTGTTGTGAGTAATAAGCCTATTTTATTTGAGCACCAGTTTAAATTTTAGAGAGGGTATCGTAACGGAGTGTAAAAATATAACGGAGTCTGTATATTAAAAACAGCTTGAAGAAATTTTGGACATTTCGTTGATAGTGTATCGCGGAGTGTAACTTTTGCAAAATTCGCGTAATTTTACTATTCTCTGAACTTTACATTCATAACAAATTAATGGTCATGTGAGGTTTTGAAGGATCAATTTCCTGGCGATTAAATATTAATTTAGCGAGAAATTCTACTGATCTGGTTTTCGTATTTATTGCCGTTTCCGAGGTAGATTCGACCAACCTCCTGCATGGCTTTCCAATGTGGAGGAGGGGTAGAAAAACAGGACCAATTTTGTCTACGTAGGAAATTTACAAGTGTAAGAATTGTCGTAGGAAACTACTGTTTTTATGTAAAGGTAATTTTTTCAAGGCCACGTGGGGTTAAGTGCTTTTTGACTAAAATAAATAAGTTGAACCTTGTTGAACCTTGTTATTTGGCAAGGGCATACCTCTAATATATAATATATATATATATATATATATATATATATATATATATATATATATATATATATTATACACACACACACACACACATACATACATACAGTATGTCCCCGGATTGAGTTTACAAGAGGTACGGTTGACCAAAAAGTTTCGAATTGGAATTTCATATTTTGGGATTCCGCCCTGCTTGTGTAACAAACTTCGAACGTGTTGTTAATAATTCACCTCTATGTAGGCATTTAACGTGCATTTCGTGCAGTGTGTGTTGCATATCTAGTAGCTCATGCGCAAAGATTGCTTTAGCGATCGTGGGTTGATTATATTTTTAAGGTGGATGTAAGCATTAATTTTTGCTTTGTTAAATATTTTTTATTAAAAGTGCTATAAATTTTATGGTGAGTTATTTTATGTTATTTTACAATGTTTGAGACGGTTGCATTTCAGCCACTTTTATTTTTACTTTCACGTTTACGTTTTATTTTTTACTTTTTCACATTTACACGTTTAAACACATCTACGCACTTAAATATTTTACAGTTAATCTAAGTTACGGTATTAGTACGATTAATCAAGAGTGAGATTTATTCATTTATTCAAATGTAGGTAGTGTAATAAAACTTGTAGAAATTTCTTTTAACTTTATTGTATAATGGTTTACTTGTTTATTGTATATTTAAAAACAAGTTGGCGTCAGAGTATTTAACTATTAAATATTTTTTGGTTAGTAAGGCAAATCGATAATTTTATGAACCTGACCCACTTTAATCTGCGACTGAGCAAAAGGCACAAAATCTTCTATTTATTACGTAACCTGTTAAGTAGCTAAAATTTGTAGCCATGGGTGTAGAAGTATACGTATAAAATCTTGAGGATCTGTACACTTGGTCTGAATCTTATTTTTAGTTTACTTTCGTCAAGTAGGCCTTTAGAGTTGAGCAAAAACTATTTTAGTTCTAGGTAACTGCAAAGGCCTACTTGACTTTCAAAAATCGAAAGTAAACTAAAAATAAGTTTCAGATCAAGCAGGGCGGAATCCCAAAATATGAAATTCCAATTCGAAAATTTTTGGTCAATCATACCTCTTGTAAACTCAATCCGGGGACATACTGTATATATATATATATATATATATATATATATATATATATATATATATATATATATATATATACACACACATAGATACATACATAGATTTTGAGGTTTCCACGAGCGTTATTATGTGCGATGTTACTTTTCCAGGTATTTTCTCTTGTACTTCTATGTTCAACATGCAGACGATGTTTTGACCAGATCGCACTGGTCATTATGAAGTCTGATGTTCGGATCTTCTGGTGTTTCGTGTAGGACTGACTTTTATTTCGCTTGACGGCTTGCTATGGTATTATTTTCACTTAGTGAAAGTAGTAAGTGGGTGAGTGCGTGCGCGCGCGTGTGGGTGCGTGCGCGTGTTTGTTTTTTTAAACAGGGAGTGTTAGAGCTGCAAACTAATCTTCACAACATTGATAATTGAGCCATCCTAATTTGGTGCGGTTGTAACGTGTTTTCCCAGAGCCATTTTTGGTCTAACTTTCCCACATCGTTTCACTCTTACAAACAACATGCATAGGTGCCAATTTACTACTTGCACTTTCACACATTATAGATGTGTTTTTACTTGGACGAATTCTTTATATTTTCGGGGTATTTCTTAACATCTCTTAACAAGGACTTTAGAAATGCCTTGATCATCTACAAGACATATTTCATCAATTCCAGATATTAGATACAGAATTACCTTCAATTTCTTTTTGCAAATGATCAAAGCACTCATTTACTACGTTCTCTTTAACAGAAGTTGTGTAACAAATATTTCTGGTGTGTCGTTTTAGAAAAGAATTTGCCCGTTCAGTACTGGGCAAATTGTTTTCAATTTCGTGATCGTCCTGCCTTGCTTGTCTAAAAAAGCTCTAATGAATCGCAATACTCGTTTATTTACATGGAAACCATAAGTGGATGGAGTGCGGACGTGGGCCACGACTCCTTATCTTCAGTAAAGACAGTCTGTTCTCCACTCTTTTTAAGAACTTTGTTATTTAATTTATTACTAAGCGCGTTTCGGTGAATGCCATATTTTTTAGCTGCTCCTCGGATAGAAATCCTTTTCGCCTTAATTTCATCTAAAATTCGTGTTTGGATGGTAGTTCCGATAATGCCTCGTTACTACTACGTACTCACGCGGCATTCTAAAATTTAAAAAAAATGTTTATCTGGAACCTGCTAAATCTGGCCTTAAAAAAGTGGGGTGAGAATAGGCTATTCCAGTGGCACATTTTCACCCAACTTATTTGCACTATAACCGAAAATTATCTGTAACTCTTGAAAACAGCTAGGTCATAGTCAAGCTAAGTAAATAGTTAATTGAAATTAATTACCTGAATGCTTCAATTTCTAACTAAAGTTTATACATTTAATAGCGATTTGTTAAACAACGTGCCGAAATTCAGGAGTGCACTGTGAACAAACGGTAATTGCGGTGCAGTTCGGAATGGCGCCACTAGATGGCACAAGTAATATTAGTTTGGTAGAAAATACCGGTAATACTAACAATTTCATGTTCGAGTCTCCGAATTCAAAGAGGCACATTCTCACCAAGACATTGGTATTATGAATAACAAGGAAATGGACTATATAATAGAACGAGCCATCTGTACATCCTGACATCCGTTATCTATACACCTTGCTACCTGTTATCTTTTAAATTTTTCCGCTTGTGCTAATTTCAAATTTTTAAATTTTCCTCTAAGAGTGGAATAGCTATGCTATTGCAGAGCTTTTTATACGTAACTCAATTACGTCATAAATACAGTCGTGTTTATGCTCTGAAGCTATTGAGATATAGTTAAAACGAAAGAAAATTTTGTCATCCTTCGAAGTGTACATTAATAAATGTTATGTTTTCGAACCATAATTGGGTTATTGAAAAAAACGTTATCCATTGTTTTTTATGTATTTTAAAACTTTACCATAAATTATATTAATGATCGATGCAAAAAACTCTTAAAAAATTTTTGTTTGACTTATAAGCAATTTAAAATTGATAAAATTTTAAAAAGAATCGCGCGACTACAAACGCGCCATGATTGGTCGGCATGTTTGTGACGCCATAATGTTAAATTAATTCTCAATAGTACAGTGTCAACGGCTTGTACATGTAAATTGACTAAAAATATCCGAAATTTAGTGCAAAAAAATTATTTATAATGGCTTGTTTAGTCATGTGTGATAAAGATTATGGTTAGGTTGACAACTAAACGTGTGCGGTACTACATCAACTTTAATTTTTGGGCTATTTCCCATTGTAGTATAGTAAATATAATTCTCCATGTCTTCTTTCAGCTAAAAAAACATCAAATCATGAGGATTATTTAAATGACACTATAACAACGGAAGAACCACCATAATATACATTTTTAAAATTTCAATTTCGTATAATACATAACTTAGCGCGTAATTAAAATATAAAATATTAATTATTATTATTATTATTATTAAATTTGTACGTTTACATAAATAATTATTAATTATTATAAAAGCACGATAACCATTAAGGTTTGACATTTCTGATATATTTATCAATATATTGACGATAATAACAAGATTTAATCGATTAAACGTTAAAACACTGTATCAGCGGTATGCTACGATGAGTAAAAATAAACATTGTGACGTCACACGCGCTCTGGTTTGTTCGGGAACTTTTGGCGTATTTCCGGTACTGGGTTAAAAAATGTATTTTTAATGTAATAGAACTTTTGAATTAGAGCGAAAAAAAAAAACTAAAAATAGTTTTTTGTTATAAAACGTACATATGATTTTTGCATTTATTACAAAAAAATTTTTTTTTCAAAAACTCAATTAATTACTTGTATATAGAGTGTAAAAAAGTGATAAACGTACAAGAGGTGAGAAGCAAGAGCCTGTAGAATTTTATAGAATTTGATGCTCTGGCTGTTTTTTAGGAGCATTGTATTTTTACACTTCGTAGTTATCTGAAGAAAATAAAGGCATAATAATAATAAAGAGTTTAATGCCCAACAGATCGATTGATCCAATTACAGGACAATACTTTACAGCAGTAACGAGAAAAGGAGAAAATACAATAGGAATGACGCTATTAAAATAAAATACTTTACCTATTACATGTTTCTAACTGTTTAAATCTAAAACTAAATTAAATTACCACTGGAATGCGCAATTTGACTACTGTGCTATCTAATAAGAATGCTATCACTGATCTTAATCTTATAACTAGCAAGAGACGTTTTTGATTTCAGTAATAGTGCATTGATTAATATCACAAATATTGAAATATTGTTGAAGTTTTTACATATAACAAATACAGGAGACTTATGTAGAAGATTAGTATTTGCCGTAGGACAGTTAAAGGTAACTAAAGATCGAGACGAGAAACGTGGAACATGAAACTGAAGAGAAGATAATAGATATGGGAAATCAATTTTTCCATGAAAAGTTTGTACAAGAATGTAATGCTGCTGACCACCCTCCTCTTTTCTAATGACACTGCATCATATTTTTCCAGTAAGGTGTTTTGTTCAAATTTCCGGATAAGCTTCATCAACTTTGTACGATAAATATTTGAGAAACTTTCTTTGTACTGTTTCTAATGATGCTTTTTGATTTTCATAACAGGGATACCAAATTAACGCCTCATACTCCAGCTTCGAACGAACAAGAGCTGTATACAAAGATTGGAATGCCACCGTGCTAGTAAATAAGCGACAATTACTAATTAAAAATCCAAGGGTTTTAATAGCAGAACTACATATAGAAGAAACATGATCGCTAAAAGAGTGTTTGCAATCAAAAGTAACCCCAAGACCTTTTATCACAGAACTACGATTAAATAAAACCGAGTTACATTCAGATGGATAATATATAGGTCGGAGTTTATGGAATAGGTAACCACTTTGCATTTACCCATGTTAAGTCGTAATCCATTACTAATACACCATTTATATAGTTCCACGATTTGCATTTGAAGTATATCGCAATCATTTATAGAATTAATAACAGAATACATTTTTAAATCATCAGCGTACATCAAAACATTGCAGGACAACAATTGAGGTAGATCGTTAATAAATAACAAAATCAAAAGAGGACCTAAGTTAGTTCCCTGTGGGACTCCAGACGTAACTAGTGAAGTATCCGATTTAAAATTATTATATTGTACATATGAGTATCTGCCTGTTAGATAGGATTTAAAAATTTTTTTTAGAGAATCTGATAATCCAAAGCTATCTAACTTACTAATAATGATCGCATGGTCAATTTTGTCAAAAGCGTTGGCAAAATCCGTGTAAAGCACATCTACTTGTTGATGATTGTCCAAAGCCTGAGAAACAAATTGGGTGAAAGAAGCAAGGTTGGCCACAGTAGAGCGATGTTCTATTAATCCATGCTGGGCAAAAGAAATGTACTAACACACTTTACGGTAGATGCGTGTATATAGTATAATTTCAAATATTTTTGCAAAATGGAAAATTATGCTAATCGGTCTATAATTACAGATTTAAACGAATATTTTTAATTATGTCGTAATTAAACCAAGCCGGAAAGGAACGTGTTTTGTAAGTTTTAAGAGTACCTAGGCACATGTAAATCGAAGAAAGAGTAAAGAATATCATAAAAGTTGTCGTAAGCATCATTTACATCAACATATTCGTTTAAAAAATTCCAGTCAATACATACTAGGTCCGTATAAAGTTGAACGATATTAGCTTTCTTAAAGTTATACACTTTGTCCGTCCAATTGATTGGAAACACATTTTTTAAATCCAAGGTTAATTTAAAGTTAAATTTTAACGCAGGATGATACACATCTTCTTTAATTAACGGAACATATTCATTCGCGACTTACTTCGCAAAAACGAGTGGACAAGATGAAATCTAGAAGTCTTCCTTGAAAATTGACAATATTGACAACATCGAGGTTATTACACTTTGGAACGTTAAAATCGCCTAAAATTCAATAAAACTTTGAAACTCGTTTACAACTATACTAGGCGGTATATAAACGACAAAAACGTATAATGAAATAGAACCAAATAACAACTTACACCCTAACAAGTCAATAGATGGAATAGATGGCATGATCAACTTGCTCAAGTGAAACTATTCTTATGTGGTGAAATGAGGATTTTTGCGTTAACATAGTAATATAGGTTTGGGTATTGAAAATAAGTTTTGAAACCTTTACTTACAATCACTTTGTACGTTTGGTTTTCCCGACAATCGTCCAAGTTGCACAGTAAGTCCTCTCAAACTATTCTGCTGTTCATTTCGACTCAAATTAGCCGTTTTTGATAATTTGTCTAATTTTGAATCTATAACCTCTGTTTCTTTCCATACACTGGTATGAATGTCGATAATCTTAAATAGGTTATCATCATTGGCATGGGATTTTCATTTAAAGTCTTACCTTATTAGCGTACTCATTCAAATTTTCGATCATCTCTTCTTTGGAGGAATTCACAACATTTGAAGTATTTTCCACTTGAACTAAAACCATTTGTACAGTTTCTTGAATATTTTGAAAATTATCGGATATATTTTTACTGGTAGCATCGAGGATACCTTCCATTTGTGTGTACTGGTTATTTAGAAGTCTTTCAGAATTCTTCAATAGTTTCTAAAATGTTGTTACTGAGACATTTTGGTGTATAGGGGCTTTAAAAACCTTCCGTTCATTCCGTATGATTGGTTTGAACGGAAAGTGGAATAGCTAAGCTTACTTCAGTAGATTGGGTTATTAGGCTCATGGTATTTTCTCCAAAAGTTGTGTAACTTGTTTTTAAATCGTCCATTGCAGCAACGTTATCACTCAATTCTGCTTCAATATCAGCATCACGTATTGTTAAATTTTCCTCAATTTTATCTAGTTTGGCTGTTACTGTCTCGCCTATATTCTGTAATGATTTTGTTAAATACATTTTGTAATGAACGTCCGACAAGCTAGTAACAGATTTCAGCAATAATTAATTTTATATTTAAAAATTAATGCTTTTTGATAGAGTTCAGTCTGCTTTTGCGGAAGACTACTATTAATTTGAATGTTATAGTTTAGTTGTTATAAATGTGTGTGAGTGGTAATTATTAATTGCAAATAAATAATGGCCAAGTAGATTCGTGTTTCTGTTAATGTCAGTAATGACTTTGTGATTAGTAGTTGTGAGTAT
Organism: Vesta saturnalis; assembly: GCA_036346205.1. Taxonomy (NCBI): domain Eukaryota; kingdom Metazoa; phylum Arthropoda; class Insecta; order Coleoptera; family Lampyridae; genus Vesta; species Vesta saturnalis. Next base: position 3,059,088 of record JARFJB010000237.1, read on the forward strand.
TAACCTCAAGACTACCATTAAATTCGCGTAGTTTGACTTTAAATTATTGACTGTGAACCTGTTTCGGCTTTGTAAAATTTCATTGTTGAAATTAAAAATAAAAAATCACCAGTCGATCTTGACATCTTGATATCGTTTCGTGTTGCCTTGACAATAGTCTAATCTTACAAAGCTGGCTACAATCCGTTTACACCTTTTTACAAAACGATGTTCATATCAACCTTCAGGGACACGAAATCTCCACTATTGTGATTTTCTACGGAGATATCTTATTGTAAAGAGAAAAAAATAACCGCAATTTAAGGAAATCGAGCCACATCCGTTTTTGAACAGTGGGCTAAGAAGACGAACACGTACCAACGATCAATCAATAAGTTTACGAACTGTGGTTGTGTTTCCTTTGAATATGTTAAGTAATTAGGTAACATGAATCACAGCTATAGTCCGTAAAATGAATGATTGCGAATTTCGGATTAGCGTTTTACTTGGCGTGCACATTCGTAATTTGTATCTATTTCGTTCTAACACAATATTTGAAAATAGAGAGAATAGAATGCTACATTATAGTCGCTGCGGGTGGTGAACTAAGACGGACACTATACGTTTAAAACATCTGTTTTTGTGTCAAGTGTGTTAGAAGGCAATAGTAATATTTGTTTTAGGCGTCTCTTTAAAGACTAAATTGTCTGTTGTAATCCTTTGACAGTGGTATTCAAAAGTTTATTTCGCCTGCTTGTAACTAACAATTACTGAAATATGTTATATTCCTTCAATTCATAAAAAAAAAAAAAATTAAAACGTAATTGAAAATATAATAATATAATTAGTTTTATAAACATGATTGGAATTCAATTATGTCATTAAATTGGATACAACATGGCAAATAATTTTCATGATATTTTTTAACTACAACATTACCTTATAATTAAATACTTTCTGAATTCAGTACATTAACGAATGTAGGGTCATTAATATATCATTATTTTACACAATGTAGTAATGTCTATAGGTTTCAAATTTGCGTTAGTATTGTTTGTATACTATTGTTGTAACAACCGTAAAATGCCGGGAAAGTTTTTAAACGAACGTTGCCATGAACTCGTGTTTAATATGTATGAGTATTTTTATCGCGAAAAGAATGATGTTGATCCTCTGTGTAATGTTGACGCAGTGAGCAAAAGAACCGCAGAAGCTTTAAAAATTAGCCTCATTACGTTACACAAAAACGTCGAGAGTAAAAGCGGAACATTTCATTGCCGAAAACTAGCAGAAAACCAACTAAGTGTAAAAGTGATGATATTCAAGAAGGGCTAAAACATATAAGAGACATAATTTATAACATGTATTCCCAAAGGAAAGTGGTTACATTTTACAATTAATAATATATTACAAGAAAAAGGGTTACTGACAGCATCCAGACCAACTATAAGTAAGATTTTACGTAGTATGGGATTTAAATATAAACAAGAGTGCAATCGCAGAGTACTTTGTGAAAAATCAAATGTGGCGTCAGCATGGGTGCAGTTACTAAAAAAATACCATGAAAATGTGCAATCGGCTTCACTACTTCAGATGGTATTTATAGACGAAACGTGGATTTTTTCTTGGGGATCACAGAAGAGATCTTTGTAAGATGACACACCAAGAAGTGTAAAAAATGGGGAATGTTCCAGTAATGAATATGGTTTTATTAAAAACTGTAGTTTAGTTTTTGCGGCAAAATCAAAATCTAGTGATTACCACGACAATATGGACGCTGAACTTTTGAGAAGTGGTTGAAACATCAGCTGTTGCATAATCTACAGGAACCGTCATTAATTATTTTGGACAATGCATCATATCTTACTCGGCTTATAGAGAAAACGCCTTCGAGTACATGGAAAAAGGAAGAGTTGCGAAACTGGTTAACAACAAACAAAATTTCTTTTGCCGACACGGAATTTAAAGGTAGATTTATTGAACCTTGCTAAACAACATAGACAACTGAAGCGGTACGTTGTAGATGACATTATTAATGAATCTGGCCATTTCGTGCTTAGACTACCTCCGTATCATTTCCAATTGAATTATATTGATAATATTTGGGGTATCTGCAAATCATATTATGATAAGCACATGGGTAGACAAGGTTACTCTGATACCGCTGTATTACAAATGTGGGACGAGGCTTTGAAACAATGTGATGGAGAAGTGTGGAAAAAAAACTATTACACATACAGAAAAAATTATATCTCAATGGTGGCCACGTGTTAGATATAACAGTAGAACCATTGGTAATTTGTATTAATGGCGAAATTCAGATGACAGTCATAGTTAATTTTAAGTTTACGTACACTTTTTTTTAATTCCCAATCAAATCTTGTTATTATTAAGAACACAGTATTACAAATTACGTTATAAATTAGATCCTTTTTGTTAATTCCTCCTACTGTAATTGTAAAAAAAAGCTTTTTTTTATGTAAAGAATACATTCTTCTAAATAAAGCTGCATTTTAAACTACATGCTTATTTACAGTTAGTACTTGTAGTTTGTTATTTATGCCAAAAATACTGAAATTTAAAACTAAATTGAATTATTTGCATACATATTTGTAGACTTTGCTACATTGTGTAAAATGATGATATATTAATGACCCACATTCTTTAATGTACTTATTTAGAAAGTAGTTCATTACAAGGTAATGAACTATTAGGGGAAGATATTCGCGCTGTTGGACGTTAACGGAATTGTTTGAAAGTAATAGTAGTGCGGTTCATAGCACAACATTTTGTGTATTTAACATGTAAATAAAATTATAGTTCGGTAATTCTATCTGTTATTTTACCGCGATTGGTCGCTCGCCGTACAAGAAGTGAACCCAATTAATATTGTTAATCATTGTGATCGATGTCGATAGTGCTGCAGATGACCATCGATTTACAAACAAACAGTATAATTAAATACTATTTGAAGTTAACATTTATAACAATTGGTCATTTAGTCATTAGAAGAACGGAATTTCTGTTATGCAGAAAATGACCTATACTCCCCACCATATAGATAAAATAGTAGATAATCAAAAAATTCTCTTCGTATACAAAAGCCCTATGTACCAAACTTTATTAAAAATGTTTCAGCCGTTTGTAATTTTGTCGACCACTCCCCGTACCCGAAAGCCCCGATGAACCAAATTTCATTAAAATTGGTTCACCCGTTCCTAGTTTATCCATCGCTCTTCCCACCGCTCTGTTTTAGATTAAACGAAAATATTGCCCATACCAAAAAGCCCTTATATACCAAATTTCATTAAAATTGGTTTAGCCGTCTCCGAGTTTATCTATTACCTCTCCCTTCTCACGCTTTAGATTAATAAACTCAAAAATACTCCCCGTATGTAAAAGCCCCATAAACCAAATTTCATTAAAATTTGTTTAGCCGTTTCTGTGTTTATTGATCACTCCCCCTTCCCGATTTTTCAGATACAAAAGTTTCCGACTTTATCGATTACCCCCCCGTCCCCCGCCCCGCAATTCAAATAAAACAGTAGATAACACAAAGGTTGTCCCGTACTAAGAAGTTTAGCCATTTCTGTGTTAAGGTCCATTAGTAAATTACCGTGTGCTGCACATATGGTGAACTGACATCCCGCTTTTACACCATCTATGAATTACTTCATCCCATACTCTTTTCACCTCTTTACCCGCGAACATTGTTGGCTTGTAAACAAACTTGTATACAAACATAATCCAACCTATGCAGGGTTCGTTTTATTTTTGGTCTGTGGTGTGTCACATTTTTTATTTAGATATACACAGTGAAAAAAAATACCTTCTTCTTTTTAAGCAGTGGAGAAATAAACTCCTATCACCTTTTTTTTTTTTGAAGAGCGGACAAATGAAAGAAACTTGTGGAGTGAAATAAACCAATCGTGAACAATAAATTGCCGCAGTTAGTTGGTAACATTTTTCATTTAGATGTACAGGGTGGCCAACTAAGAATGCGAGGTACTCTATCTGGGAAACGATATATCGTAGAGGCTTGTCAGCTTTTCGAGCATTTACGGGGGCATTAAAAACGTTCCTCTTTTAAATCGGTCCTGTTTAGGGCCACAACTTACATAATAGAAACAATTCCAGAAAAATATAATTAAAAAAAATAAAAATTTAAGGGATTTTCGTGTAAAGTTTTCTTTGGCCGATATTTTAGGTTAGGAACAAGATATCGAGATGCGGTTTTCGCGAGCTTGTTTAGGCATCATTTCGCTACTTGTTTCATGAAAAAAAGTCATACCAGTGCATTTAATTTTTTTGCGAAAATTAACCGTTTCTGTCGGAATGACGAACAAAGCCCTCTAGCGACGACATGTGAAACTAACAAAATTTCAATTATTTTAACATTTGTAGGCTAAGAAAAGGAATTTTCAACGCGCCCAAGTCTGTTAAAATCGGATTAGCCGTTTGGAAGATACTGGGGGTGACTTAAGGAAACCTTTGCATACCCCCCACCACTTTATTTTTATAGATACGTCAAAAAGTGCCAAACAAAAAAAGTTTAGATTATCCTCGACTTCAAAGATTAGTTATTTTTTTATTAGGTTAATATAGCAGAATTCACGGAAACGTCACTTTTTTAGATTCAAGATTGCAGTTACGCCCCCTAGGGGCCATTTCAGAAACATGAAAATATTTTCCAGGTTTTTGTATTGGCCGTTTTAGTCATAACTTTTTTTTCCGCAAGCCTCTACGATGTATAGTTTCCCGGATACAGTACCTCGCATTCTTAGTTGGCCACCCTGTACATAGTCAAAAATAAATTCCAAAATTTTTTATTATATATATTTTTTTGAAGAGTGGAGAAATGAAATATAATTGCAAACTTAAGTGAATCAATCGTGGACAATCGATTGACGTAGTTACTTTGTAATCTTCTACAGGTGCTCATGAAAAAAATAAAAAATCTTCATTATCACCTTTTTTTTTGAAGTGTACCGTGTAATCCATTAATAAAGGAGGCCGGCTGTAAATTAGAAAATCGGCCTTTTCTCTTAAATCAGCATTATCAAGATATGTCCAAAATAATTATTAAACTACATAAAACTACATTTTCTTTTTTTAGCATTATTCTCTATCTTGTTTAAATAAGGGAAGGGGGAGGGATAAAAAGAATGTCATATCTTGGGTGCTTCTAATAACATATTAACATTGTCGGTTTAGTTTTTTTTCTAGTCTGTAGATTCATTGTGACAAAAGCCGTAAATTTTTGCAATTTTCTCGAAAACTTTAAATGTAAGGGTATAATTATTTTCACGACTAAAGAACGTGAAAAACTATAGAAATTGGTGAAAACCGCAAGTAGATATGGATAAAAACACGTTTAACTGTCATTAATTATTAAAATTTATTATTATTAGGGATCGTGACATGTTCGGTTGCGACGGAAGCCGAATTGGCTGTTGGGAAGAAGTTCGTTGAATTTGAGGTGGTCCCTGAGTCGCCTGGCTAGAATCTGCTTGAAGCATTTTCCGAGGCAACTCAGGAGGGAGATGGGTCTGCAGGAGGAAGGTGTGGTTAGGTCGGAGTGGTGTTTGGGTATCATTAGGGTGGAGGTCGATTTCCAGTACGTCGGGAAGTGGGATAGGAACATTTGTTGTAAATGTTGGAGAGTAATCGGAGGACTGGGTCGGGTAGGTGCGGTACGATTTTACGATTTAGGTCGTCATGGCCTGGGGCTGAATTGTTTCTTTTTTAAAGTATGCGTTGACCTGAGCGGGAGTGATGGGAGCATGGAAGGGATTCTCGTTATCAAGTTGGATTTCGGGAAGATTACCCGCCCTGCTCAATACAGAGCTGCAATTTCTCACGCGTCTCTACTTCTGCCATTGGAATACCGCAATGGGCGTTCCTTATTCGCTCTACCATATTCCCCCTGGTAGTTGGTTTGGTTAAATAAACAGTATCTTTTAATCTCCCCCAAAAATAGAAATTCAAACAAGTCAGATCTTGTGACCTAGAAATTGAAACGTTTCTTCTAATTTTGCCAGACGTTTTTCTCTTAATATAAATACCTGGCTGGCCACGGAAGTAAACTGCCCCTTCCTACCCATCTGACAGGAAATGTTTTGTCCAAAAATTGACAGACTATTGTTTTGTATTATTTTTGGCATTCCAAGACCTACTTGTTTTTACTAGACTGCTATTTTGTCTATGCGTGAGAGATTGCAGCTCTGAATTGAATAGTACAGTGACAATTTGAACATTTGGGGCGTCAGTTCTTCAGTATTACGGCTGTTGCAAACCATTCTTCTATACCATCGGTATTTTTAGGGCCATAGATATTGTAAAAAGGAAATTCGTGATGCAACGTAATAATTTAAATAATTGATTTATTATCCGCTTCAAATTAACGTTACGCTCCCCAGGGGACACTTAATATATTACATTTTATTCCTATCGTTTTAATAGTTACATTTAAAATTTTCGAGAAAACGCCATCTACCGACTAGAAAAAACAAACTAAACTGACAATGATAATACTTCATTAGAAGCACTAAAGAAGCTATCAAACGAGACTTAGTTTGCTAAAATCGGTTGAGTTAAAAAGAAGTTAGACATTTTGTTCAAGTAAACTTTTACCCCCTATTGAACAAGATAGAGAAAAATGCTAAAAAAAATAAATAGTTGCTAAGCTTATGTAGTTTATAATAAAACTGTTTTGAACATGTGTTGATAATGACGATTAAGAGAAAAAGTCGATTTTCTAGTTTGGTGTTCGTGTACGCCCCCTAGCGGCCATGGCAGGAACTAAGTTTCAGCAATTTGTCTCGGTCACTTTTACTATCAATATTTTTTCCCGAAACTGTGCGCTGCGTAGTTTCTCATATACAGCCGGCCTCCTTTATTTATGGACCACTCGGTACAAATGAAAGAAACTGGACTTAAATGAACCAATCGTGGACAATCGATTGGCTTAATTACATTGTAACATTTTTCATTTAGATATGAAACAAAAATTTCAAAAATTTTTCTAACTTTTTGAAGGGTGTATAAATAAAAAAAAGGTGCAATCGTGCATAACCAATTGGTGTAGTTTGTAACATTTCGATGTGCTGGTGATAACGAAAAGAATTTTCAAAACACTTTGGTTCCATCTAAAATTTTGTCGTTGGAGTGTGGACAAATGAATGAAACTAGTGGACTTAAGTTCACAATCGATTCACTTATTTAGTTTGTTACATTTTTCGTTTGTTAATGTGCTAATGAACCGCTTAAGTTTTTGAGGGCGGACAAATTAAAGAAACTTGTTGACTTAAATGTACTAATCGTGGACGATCGATTTACCGTTGTTTGTAAAATGTTTGATTTAGAGGTACTGATGAAAATATTTTCAGAAATCTATTAACATTTAAAATTTTAAAGGGTGTATACATTAGAGATACTTGTGCACTTAATTGAACCAATCGTGGACAATCGATTGGCCTAGTTAGTCAATGAAAGAAAATTTTCAAAAATATTTATTGCTACTTTTTTTAGAAAACGAACCAATCGTGGACAATGGTTTGGCGTTGTTAGTACATAAGATTTCTTTGTTAGAGGTTTCAAAAATATTTGTTACCATCTAACTTGTTTTGAGGGTGGACCATGAAAAATTTTTTCTAATCTTTATTACTAACTTTTATTGAGGGTGGACAAATGGAAAAACGTGAAGACTTAAGCGAATCAATCCTGGACAAGCGATTGGCGTAGTTTGTAAACATTTCTATTTAAAGGTGATAATGAGAATCATTTTCAAAAATCTTTACTACCATCCCACTTTTTTGAAAGGTCAACAAAAAGGAAACAGGGGTGGACTTAAATCTACCAATCGCTGAATCGATTTTGGTAATTTGTAAAATTTTTGAAAAAAAGTTTTGACGTGTCTATTACCATCTAAATGTTTGAAGGGTGGAAAATGAGAGAAAGACTTGGTGATCCAATTTTGGACACTATTGGCGTAATTAGTTTGTAGTATATTTTTATTTAGAAGTTTCAATGAAAGAAAGCTAATTAAACATGTTCATTACCGCCTTTTGGTGGACAAATGAATGAAACTTGTTAATCAAATATTTGTTACCCTCTAACTGTAAGTAAACCAGTATTGACAATACGTTGATGTAGTTAATTTGTAAAGATTTTCATTAAAATTGATTAAAAAAATGCCAAAAACCTGTATTACAAATGAAACAAACTTGTGGTGGACTTAAATGAATCATTCGTGGATAATAATCGATAGGCACAGTTTTGTGAAACTTTTCATTTAGAGATGCTAATGAAAAAAAAATCGAAAATCCTATCACCATCTAACTTTTTTTGAGGGGTGAACCAACGAAAGAAGCTTGTAAACTTTAGTTCGATTGGTTAATCGTAGATAATCCTCTTTTTCTTTGAAGGGCGAATAAATGAAAAAACTTTTTGTCTTAAATGAACTAATAGTGGACAATCGATGGCGTCGTCTGTAAAATTTTTCATTTATAAGTGCTAATGAAAAAAAAATTCAAAAGTTTTACCACCGAACTTTTCTTTGAAGGATGGACAGATGAAAGAAACTTATAAACTTCCAGTGAAACAATCGTGGACAATCGATTGGCGTAGTTAGTTTGTAATATTTTTTATTTAGAAGAAGAATTTTGTTATCACCACCTAACTTGTTCGAAGGGTAAACCAACGAAAGAAACTTGTGGTCGATAATCGATTGGCGTTCTTATCTTGTAAAACAAATATATTTAGAGGTGCTAATGAAAAAAACTCAAAAATCGTTATTACTACCTTTTTTTGAAGGACGGGCAAATGAAAAAACTTGTGGACTTAAGTGAACCAATCGTGGACAATCAATTGGCGTAGTTAGTTTTAATATTTTTCGGTTAGAAGTGCAAATGAAAGAAAATGTTTAATCTTTAACACCACTTAACTTGTTCTAAGGGTGAACCAACGCAAGAAACTTAAGTGAACTATTCGTCGCTAATCTATTGGCGTTCTTACCTTGTAAAATGGTATATTTAGAGGTGTTAATGAAATTAAAATAAAAAAATTCATGTCTTAACATCGAACTTTCTTTGTAATTTTAAGTGGACAATCGATTGGCCTTATTAGCTTTTTAAAATTTTTATTTAGTGGTGCTAATGGAAAAAAAAAATTCAAAATTTTTGATTACTATGTAACTTTTTGAGGATGGACCAATGAAAGAAACTTATTGACCTAAATGAACCATTCGTGGATAATCGATTGGCGTTTTTAATTTAGAGGTGTTAATGATTAAAAGTTCCCAAAATCTATTACGATTGAAGGATGGACAAATGAAAAAATTTGTAAGTGGACAATCGGCTGGCCTTATTAGAGTTTAAAATGTTTCATTTAGTGGTGCTAATGAAAAATTTTTATTACTGCCCAACTTTTTGAGATAATAGAAATAAAAGAAGCTTGTTGACTTAAGTGAACCATTTGACGATAACCGATTGGCATTGTTAGCTTGTAAAATGATTCATTTAGAGTGCTAGTGCAAAAAAATCGTTATTACTACCTTGTGTTGAAGGGTTAACAAATGAAAGAATTCTTCATAGATGATTTTCTTACTTTGTAAAATTTTTCATTTATAGGTGCCAATAAAAAATTTTTGAAGGACGAGCAATTTATAAAACTAGTGGATTTAAGTGAACTAATTGTGGACAATTGATTAGCGTACTTGGTTTGTAAAATTTTTTACTTGGCTGTTATAATGGCAGCAAATTTTGAAATACCTTTATTACCACCTCACTTTTTTTGAAGGGTGAACAAACGAAAGAAACCGTTTGTCTTAAATGAACTAATCGTGGACAATCGATTGGCATAGTTTGTAGTTTTTTTAAATTATGAAATTAGTCATCCCTCAAGGGTAGTTTTAATCGTTGAAATATCGAAATATTATGAAATATCATGTTGGGTATCTAACTAAGCAGCGTTTTACAACAAAAATGAAAATCAGTATGGACTTTACGAATTCAGTTCCTGGAAGTGCTAAGAGGGAGGAAATGGAATGAAATGAGGATTGTTGAGTTCCCTGAGACTTATAGCCAAAGCATCTTAGTATGTTTGAAGCCGTTTGAAAACCTATATCAGGGGGTGGGAAATATGGGGTGAAATTCATATTTTGCTAGTTACATTATTGTCTTAGAACATATGTGCTATTAAACATTTGATTGACGTAGTCTGTAAAATTTTGCCTTTAAAGATGCAAATGAAAAGAAAAATTTTTAAAATTTTATAATCATCCTACTTTTTTTGAGGGTGGGCAAATACAAGAAATTTATTGACTTAAATGAACCAATCGTATACATTTAATTGGCTTAGTTTGGCAAACGTTTGATTTACAGGTGATAATCAATAATATTTATTACCGCCTAACTTTTTTTAAGGGTGGACAAATGAAAGAAACTTGTTGAAGTAACTAAATGAATCGTGGACAATCGATTGGCGTGGTTTGTAAAATTTTGCATTTAGATGTGTCACCGAAAAGAGAAATTGCAAAAATCTTTATAACCCTCCAATTTATTTTGCGGGTGGATAAATGTAATAAATGTATTGACAATGAATCAATCGTATGCATTTGATTTAAAAAGAAAAATGTCTAAAATCTTTATAACCATTCAACTTTGAGGGTGAGCAAATGTAAGAAATTTATTGACTTAAATGAACTAATCATATGCATTTGATTGGCTTAGTTTGTCACCTTTTTTATTTACAGAGGCTATTGAAAAAAATTCCAAAAATCTTTATTATCGCCTCTTTTTCTTTGAATGGTGAATAAATGAAAGAGACCTTTTGCCTTAAATGAACTAATCCTGGCCAATCGATTGACGTAGTTTGTAAGGGAACAGCAGTAATAATAAATAAAATATGGAGATGATAAGGTTTTCCGGAGAGATAGAATGGACTAATATGCCCTGTATACAAAAAATGGGACAAAAAACAGGTGGGAAATTACGGAGGAGTTACATTGTTAAACAGGACCTACAAAATATATGCGACAGTGCTAGAAGGAAGGATAGAGGAAACGAAATTGTTACCAGATACATATTGAGACATACGGAAAACAAGGAACTAGAAAAGAAAAGGGGGCAAATGGTGGCGGTATTCGTGGACCTAGTAGCGGCATTCGATAGTCAATAGGAAAAAGCTGTGGTAATGTAAGAACAAAAAAGATAAATGAAAGGGTAAGAGCGAATGGGGAAGAGCGAGGAATTCGTAACAAGGAAGGGGTTGAGGCAAGGATGTCCATTGGGCCTGAGTCTGTTTTCGATATACACAGGGGATCTGGAGGAGACATTAAGGGCAACAAAGACTAGGAACACATAAAGGAGAGAGTGAGAAAATAAAATAAATCAATAGTGCAATTGTGGAATGTGGGAGAAAGATTGTTTGGGATGGACCTAGGAAAACGGACGCTACGATTCGATAAACTAATAAAAAGTGTGGTGTTGTATGGGGCAGAAGTGTGGTGGTGGAAGGGGCATAAAGAGGTTGGGCTACAAGAAAAATACTGGAAGTGGATATTGGAACTGGGAAGAGAAACAGCGGGGCATATCGTCAGAGAGAAAGTACAAGAGAAAAAATAAAGGCAGAGGCGGGAAGCAGAGCCATGAGGAGGAAATGCGAGAAAGAACGGAGTGTAAATTATTACGAGAAAGTTGGAAAGAAATAAAAGAAGGGAGAGTTAAATATGGACAAGAAAACAGAAAAGAATACTATGAAAGAAACGGGTACGCAAAGGAAGATGTGGAGAGATTAAGGGAGAAGGAGTGGAAGTGAGAATGGACATAATAAGAAGAGACAGGGATGTACAACAACAAGAAAGGTGGACAAAAATAAAAGAATCAAAACTGTAAGACAGAAGCCATACCAGAATATTTGAAAGGAGAAAAGAAGAAAAAAAATAATAGCGAGGTTCAGATGCGGAAACGAAGAGCGAGGAAATAAATATTGGAGAAGGGACGAAGAAAGAAACTGTAGGTTATGCGGGGAAGGGATGGAAACTATGAATCATATGACGAAAGAATGCAGAGAGTTAAGGGAAGATGACAGAACGGTAAATGAAATATTGGATGAGAAGGTCAGGGGGTCATATGTATGTAAAAAATATGGAAAAGAAGAAAAAGAGGAGACGAGGGAAGAAGGTAGCAACGAGCAGATGAAATCGTAAATATGTGAAATGAAATACGAATAGTCTATGCAACATGTAAAAAATGAGCAAATAAAGTGTATAAGTAAAGAGTGAATAAATGAAAAAACCTTTTGTCTTAAATGAACTTATCGTGGACAATCGATTGGCCAATGAAAAGAAAAATTTGAAAAATCTTTATTACCACCCAACCTTTGCTGAGGGTGGACATCTGACTTAAATGAACCAATTATATTCATTTAACGGCTTAGTTTGGCGAATTTTTCATGTATAGGCGCTAAAGAAAAAAGTTTAAAAAAATCTTTATTATCGCCTCTTTTTTTTAAAGGTAATCAAATGAAAGAAACCTTTTGTCTTAAATGAACTAATCGTGGACCATAGATTGGCGTAGTTTGTAAAATTTTGCATTTAGATATGCCAATGAAAAGAAAAATTTCAAAAATCTTTATAACTACCCAACTTTGTTTAAGGGTGGATAAACAAAAGATACTTGTTGAAATAACTGAATTAATCGTGGACAATCGATTGGCGTAGTTTGTAAAATTTTTCATTTTGAAAGAAAAATTTCAAAAATATTTATTACTACCTAACCTTTTCCAAGGGTGGACAAATGTAAGAAACTTGTTGAAGTCAATCGTTGACAATTGATTGGCGTAGTTTGTAAAATTTTGGATTTAGGGGTGCCAATGATAAAAAACATTTCTAAAATCTTTATAATTTTGGTGAGGGTGGACAAATGTAAGAAATTGATTGATTGACTTAAATGAACAAATCGTATGTATTTGATTGGGTTAGTTTGTCATTTTTTTCATTTACAGCTGCTTATTGACAAAAAAATTCAAAAAATATTATTTGTCGCCTCTTTTTCTTTAGTACCTACCAATTAAAAGAAAAATTTCAAAAATATTTATTACCACCCAACCTTTTTTGAGTGTGAACATATGCAATTTATTGCCTAAAATGAAGCAATTGTATACGTTTAGTTGGCTTGGTTTGTTAAATTTTTCATTTACAGATGCTAATCAAAAAGAATTTAATAAAATCTATTTTCTCGCCTCTTTTGAAGGGTGAACAAATAAAAGAAACCTTTTGTCTCAAATGCACTAATCGTGGACAATCGATTGGCGTAGTTTGTAAAATTTTGCATTAGATGTGCCAATGGAAGGAAAAATTTCAATAATCTTTATTACTACCCAACCTTTGTTGAGGGTGGACATACGCAATTTATTGACTCAAATGAACTAATCGTATACATTGAATTGGATTGGTTTGTCAACTTTTTCATTTGCAGACGCTAATTAAAAAAATTTTCAAAAATTTATCTCCTCTTTTTTTTTGAAAGGCAGAACAAACGAAGGAAACCTCTTGTCTTAAATGAAGTAACCGTGGACAAACGACTGGTATAGTTTAAATTTTGCGTTTGAAAATGAAAATGGAAAGAAAAATTTCAAAACTTTTATAACCATCCACCTTTTTTTTGAGGGTAGACAAATCCAATTTATTGACTTAAATGAACCAATTATATTCATTTAACTGGCTTAGTTTATCAAATTTTTCATGTACAGGTGCTAATGAAAAAACGTTAAAATTTTTTTTATTATCGCTTCTTTTTTTCTGAAAGGTGAGCAAATGAAAGAAACATTTTGTCTTAAATGAACTAATCGTGGAGAATAGATTAACATAGTCTGTAAAGTTTTGCATTTACATATGTCAATAAAAGGAAAAATTTCAAAAATCTTTATTACCACTCATTAACATTAACAGAATAGATCGTGGACAATCTTTGGCGTAGTTTGTAAAATTTCAAAAATATTTAGTACCACCTAACCTGTTTTAAGGGTGGATAAGTGTAAGAAATTTGTTAAAATCAATTGTGGACAATCGATTGGCGTAGTTTGTAAAATTTTGTATTTATAGGTGCCAATGATAAAAAAAAACATTTCTAAAATCTTTATAACCATTCATTCAATTTTTTTTGAGTGTGGACAAACGTAAGAAATCGATTGGCTTAAATAAACCAAACATATATATTTGATTAGCTTAGTTTGTTAAATTTTTTATTTACAGGTGCTTATTGAATAAGAAATTCAAAAATCTTTATTATCACCTCATTTTGTTTAAAGGGGAATAAAAAAACGTTTTGTCTTAAATGAACTAATCGTAGACAATCGATTGGCGTAGTTTGTAAAATTTTGCATGAAAAGAAAAATTTCAAAAATCTTTATTACCACCCAGCCTTTTTTTAGGGTGGACATACGCAATTTATTGACTTAAATGAACCAGTTGTATACATTTAATTGGAATGGTTTGTCTAATTTTTCATTTATAGATACTAATGAAAAAGAAATTTAAAAAATCCTTTTTATCGCCTCTTGGTTTGTAGGATGAACAAATGAACTAAACTGTCTTAATGAAACTAATTGTGGATAATCGATTGGTGTAGTTTCTAAAATTTGGCATTTAGATGTGCTAATGAAAAGAAAAATTTCAAAAATTTTTATTACCCCCCAACCTTTTTTGAGGGCGGACAAAAGCAATGTATAGACTTAAATGAACCAACCGTATACATTTTATTGGCTTAGTTTGTCAATTTTCATTTAAGTGCTAATGAAAAAATTTTAAAATCTTTATTATCGCCTCTTTTTAGGATGAACAAATGAACTAAACTTTTTGAACTAATTGTGGACAATCGATTGGCTGTAGTTTAAATTTTGCATTTAGATGTCTAATGAAAAGAAAATTTCAAAATCTTTATTACCATTCAGCCTCTTTTGTAGGATGAACAAATGAACTAACTGTCTTAATGAACTAATTGTGACAATCGATTGGTGTAGTTTGTAAAATTTTGCATTTAGATGTGCTAATGAAAAAAAAATTTCAAAATCTTTATTACACCCAGCCTTTTTTAGGGTGGACAAAGCAATTTATTGACTTAAATGAACCAATTGTATACATTTAATTGGCTTAGTTTGTCTAAATTTTTCATTTAAGTGCTAATGAAAAAATTTAAAATCATCTTTATCGCCTCTTTTTGTAGGATGAACAAATGAACTAAACTGTCTTAATTGAACTAATTGTGGGCAATCGATTGGTGTAGTTTGTAAAATTTTGCATTTAGATGTGCTAATGAAAAGAAAAATTTCAAAAATCTTTATTACCACCCAGCCTTTTTTTAGGGTGGACATACGCAATTTATTGACTTAAATGAACCAGTTGTATACATTTAATTGGCTTGGTTTGTCTAATTTTTCATTTATAGATACTAATGAAAAATAATGTTGAAAAATCTTTTTTATCGCCTCTTTGGTAGGATGAACAAATGAACTAACCTGCCTTAATGGAACTAATTGTGGACAATCGATTGGTGTAGTTTCTAAAATTTGGCATTTAGATGTGCTAATAAAAAAAAAATTCAAAAATTTTTATTACCACCCAACCTTTTTTGAGGGTGGACAAAAGCAATGTATTGACTTAAATGAACCAACCGTATACATTTAATTGGCTTAGTTTGTCAAATTTTTCATTTACAAGTGCTAATGACAAAAATTTTTTAAATCTTTATTATCGCCTCTTTTTTTGAATAGTTAACAAATGAAACAAACTTTTTGTCTTAAGTAAGTAATCGTGGACAATCGATTGGCGTAGTTTATTTTGGATTAATTCAGATGTGCCATGAAAAGAAAAATTTCAAAAATCTTTATTACCACCCAGCCTTTTTTTAGGGTGGACATACGCAATTTATTGACTTGAATGAACCATTTGTATACATTTAATTGGCTTGGTTTGTCTAATTTTTCATTTATAGATACTAATGAAAAATAATTTTGAAAAATCTTTTTTATCGCCTCTTTTGTAGGATAGACAAATGAACTAACCTGTCCTAATGGAACTAATTGTGGACAATCGATTGGTGTAGTTTCTAAAATTTGGCATTTAGATGTGCTAATGAAAAAAAATTTCAAACATTTTTATTACCACCCAACCTTTTTTGAGGGTGGACAAAAGCAATGTATTGACTTAAATGAACCAACCGTATACATTTAATTGACTTAGTTTGTCAAATTTTTCATTTACAGGTGCTAATGACAAAAATTTTTTTTTAAATCTTTATTATCGCCTCTTTTTTTGAATAGTTAACAAATGAAACAAACTTTTTGTCTTAAGTAAGTAATCGTGGACAATCGATTGGCGTAGTTTATTTTGGATTAATTCAGATGTGCCATGAAAAGAAAAATTTCAAAAATCTTTATTACCACCCAGCCTTTTTTAGGGTGGACATACGCAATTTATTAACTTAAATGAACCACTTGTATACATTTAATTGGTTTGGTTTGTCTAAGTTTTCATTTATAGATACTAATGAAAAAGAATGTTGAAAAATTTATCGCCTCTTTTTTGTAGGATGAACAAATGAACTAAACTGTCTTAATTGAACTAATTGTGGACAATCGATTGGTGTAGTTGGAAAATTTTGCATTCAGATGTGCCAATGAAAAGAAAAATTTCAAAAATCTTTATTACCACCCAGCCTTTTTTTAGGGTGGACATACGAAATTTATTGACTTAAATGAACCAGTTGTATACATTTAATTGGCTTAGGTTTGTCTAAATTTTTCATTTAAGATACTAATGAAAATAATTTAAAAATCTTTATTATCGCCTCTTTTTGAGGATGAACAAATGCAACTTACTGCTTAATGAACTAATCGTGGACAATCGATTGGCTGTAGTTTTAAAATTTGGCATTTAGATGTGCTAATGAAAAAAATTTCAAAATCTTTATTACCACCCAACCTTTTTGAGGGTGGACAATAAGCAATTATTGACTTAAATGAACCAACGTATACATTTAATTGGCTTAGTTTGTCAATTTTCATTTATCAGAGTGCTAATGAAAAAATTTTAAAATCTTTATTACGCCTCTTTTTAGGTGACATACGTTAACTTAAATGAACCATTGTACAAATCTTGGTTGTCTAATTTTCATTAAGTACAATGAAAAGAATGTTGAAAATTTATCGCTTTTTTGGGTGAACAAATGACTAAATGAACTAATTGTAGACAATCGATTGGTGTAGTTTGTAAATTTTCATTATGTGCAATGAAAAGAAAAATTTCAAAAATCTTTATTACCACCCAGCTTTTTTTATGGTGGACATATGCAATTTATTGACTTAAATGGACCACTTGTATACATTTAATTGGTTTAGTTTGTCTAATTTTTAATCTACTAATGAAAAAGAATGTTGAAAAATTTATCGCCTCTTTTTTGTAGGATGAACAAGTGAACTAAACTGTCTTAATTGAACTAATTGTGGACAATCGATTGGTGTAGTTTGTAAAATTCTGCATTTAGATGTGCTAATGAAAAGAAAAATTTAAAAAAATTTTATTACCACCCAACCTTATTAGAGGATGGACAACTGCAATGTATTGACTTAAATGAACCAACCGTATACATTTAATTGGCTTAGTTTGTCAAATTTTTCACTTACAGGTGCCTCTTTTTTTTTGAATAGTGAACAAATGAAACAAACTTCTTGTCTTAAGTAATCGTGAACAATCGATTGGCGTAGTTTATTTTGCATTCAGATGTCCCAGTGAAAAGAAAAATTTCAAAAATCTTTATTACCACCCAGCCTTTTTTTAGGGTGGACATATGCAATTTATTGACTTATATGAACCAACCGTATACATTAATCGACTTATTTTTTCGAATTTTTTGTTTACAGGTGCTTTATGAAAAAAAAATGTTTAAAATCATTACTTTCGCCTCTATTTTTTAACGCTGTACAAATGAAAGAAACTTTTTTTCTTAAACGAACTTACATTAACAATCGATCGGCGTAGTTAGTTTGTAAAATGTCATTTAATTTGAGAGAGCCGACTTCACAGATTTACGTTTCTTTGAGCACCTGCTCAAAATAATAATTCAGAGTATTTAACTGATTTTTGTTCCATCGTATAATTCAGCGACTTTAAAATTCCTGTCTTGCGGGGTGGCGACCAAACGTTTGGGCTCTCAGTGTAATAAATATCTTTAATTGCCGTTAATTGTAAATAAATAAATGTTAAAACGGTAAAATGTGGTTTAGAAAAATTACGATTGCTCTAAGCTATTATTGTTGTTTGGCAAGTAAACCGTTTTCTGCTCTACCCTCAAAAATTTTAATATGTTCATCAATTATCGAAGCAGTATCCAACAATTAAAAGGGCAAATTATTCACTACCCTTATAAAATTTACACGCTCTGATTTACTCTTAATTAGTCGACATATTTATAAAGCAGTGATTGCTGAAATCTAGTTACGGGCTTATAACGAGTGTTTGATAAAATGTGTGACTTAATACTAACCTTCATTTTAATATTAGTCAGATCAGTTTGTTCTCCAATCGCTGTAAGTTTATGATTAATTTTTTCATAAATAATATCAATATTTCTTATTATGCGACCATTACTTATATCTTCCTTAAAATTTTTGCTGCTAATATTTTCTGTTATTTTTTCTAATTCAACTTTTGCTTGCATTTCTAACCTCGACAATGTTTTTTCAATGTTGTCAATTTTTCGCCCGTAATAATCAATTTTACCATTTAGTCTCGTACCGCATTGCACAATCACAAAACTTTCTAAACTCTGCAGTTTTTCTTCAATTGATAGGAGCGTTAATTGAAAATTCTTTAATAATAATAATAATACAATGTTGTTGTGCGATAAAAAAGTGAAGTACACTCACCTGCCAGTTAATTTCACTATTCTCATTAGCGATTATGGGCGAAGGATTAACGAAAAAGCGGAAAAGGATTCCACACATAATTATGTAAGAAACCATAATTTATGGAGCACAACCAACGTGTTATGGTAGGCAACAAAATTTGTCTGGAACTGTCCAGAAATGCAGACAGCCTTTGAAATTACACTTTTCTTATAGCAATGTCAAGTTTTTGTATCATTAAGGGTTTTAGTCTTAAAATTCTTCTTACGTAATTACAAAGTATAAAAAGTTAATAATACTGAGAATTATTATATAGTGATTGCTTTGTATCATCGATTACAATTATCTACTATTAAGTAAATAGAGACATTTTAGTTTTATTCAAACAAGATGAATATATTAATTATTGTGGCGCTTCTATCAAATTGTGTGTTTAAAAAAAACTCTTGAGTTTATAATTGCCACTTTTTACATACTCTGTTTTATAGTCCGTTTTTTTTTCCAGTAATCAATTCGTTTATTTGCTACAAAGCTGTGTGAAACTAATTAAATGTTGGTAAAAATAAATCCGACTCATTTGCAATTTTTTTTTACAGGCTGAACTCATTCATATGCGCGCCGAATTAATAGAATCAAGGGCAAAAAGGGAATTATTAGAACAAGAACTTCATAATTTACTTCTGCAATTACATACATCACAATTATCACAACTACCTAATATAACTAAAGTTCAAAATTCAAAATTTGAGCCTGATGCAACTAATATTAAAAAAAAATTTGAGAACGAAATTAAAAGTAGTCCTACGCATCTTAATAATGGAAGTAAGGCGATAATCTTTGTTAATATTTTATTATTGTTATTATTGTAGCAGTGAAAGAGAAAGATGAATTGAAATTTAGCCCAACATTAGTAGAACTTGCACAATATCGTGCTGAAAATTCGCAATTACAATCAGAAAATGCGAGTTTAAGGAATTCTATTGTTGCTTTGAATAGTGAAGTTTATGGAGCTAAACTTGCAGCACAGTATTTAGATAAGGAACTTGCAGGTAGAATACAACAATTGCAACTTTTAGGTACGTATGTTGAGGTTTTTTTCCTGCAATTTTTTCTCTTATTAAAAACATGTGTCATGTACACTAAAGCAACACGTGTTTTCGTAATAAAAGTGTTTACTAATTTATTATTAAATAAGACATTAATTGTTGTTTTAATTATGGTTTATGATTAACATATTGCCTTAATCACGTTTTGTTTATATTTTTCATATATTGGATCTCTAATTTTCAAAAAAATATACAGGAAAATAATATTTGTTAATTATATTCTCTTGCAAAATTCATATAGGTACAGTCCTCGCCAGGAGTGGTTACGGCTACGTCATTAATTTATGAATATACGGGCGAAATTTAGCGATTAAGGAAAATCGCGTTTTAGTGATGAACAAGTGACGTCATTGTTATAAAATTCGCAAGTTTTCTACGAAACGCTGAATGATGGTTGAGAGAAGTGTTCAATAGTAAAATTGATGGTTCGTTAATAGTCGTGTCACTCGAAGGTCGATTTGTAAATTAAACTAAAAACGTTTTAACCTCACTGTAAACGATCGTTTTGTGATTAATATTTGCGTTACTCTTTTTAAATATTCTTGTAGTAATTTTCTTATACCTTATATAGTAATGGAAAACGTTCAAAATGCAACTATTATAGATGTGGAAGAATCTTGCCCTAATTAATTTCAGATGGAACAAGATATAAATTACCCCAGGGATGTGGTCAATACACAAATATTGATAATAATGCACTTGTTGTAGTCGATGAAAACCGATTCCTACACTTAAAAGTTCCTGCTGCTTCGGAAACAAAAACTAAACCTTCCCCAAGTACGTATACAGAGGATGTTATTTGGAAATCTGCTCGGCATCCAACTCAACCCGACATAAGTCCCACTATAACGTTTCTAACTTTGAAGAGAAGAGATATGTATGAAAAATTATTTCACGATAAAAAACTGTAAAGTTAAAATTTTGGCAAATGTTGGCTGATGCTATGAATGAAGAGGGATTTAATGTCGGTACCGGCAAAGAAGCAACTGAGCGTTGTCGGCAGAAATATCATAACCTTACGAAATCTTATTTACAATTAACAAAACTGGCACTATAAAGGGATCTTGGCTTCTGTTATACTTACGGCAAATGTTAAATGGGGAAAGTTTTAGAGGAAGCTTAGAGCATTCGATATCCGGTTTCAGATTTACGATCGGTCAATTGGTTTTGAAAATATCGGCGAAAAACCGAAAATGGCGGATTTCGTTTTTCGCCAGTAAATCCGAAATGGTTAACTTGACAGCTGTCACAATGTGAGATTATTAGGACACTTGTTTAAGACGAATAAGATGGCGTGTATGACATGTCACAATCGTCTTTTGTTATCCCAAAATCTGCCTCAACTTTCATTTTTCTTATTGCCGCCATATTGGATTTTTCGATTTTTTGAAAGAGTGCAGTATTTCCAGTTTAGTTATGTCTCACAACTGCATAAAAGATTAGAGTTTCATCGAAATATCACACTGTCTAAAGTTAGGTCTTATTTATTATTAGTAGGTCATGATTTATTTGTCGCAAAATAACATTAATAAATAATGTATAAAACTCTTTGAATTTTCAATAAAACATGAAATTAAATAACGACCTCTCAACAAGACAGATGTTTTGGGACAAATTCCCAGCTATGAGTGTGTTAAAAATAAAGCCAGAAAAATAGTCTTTAATTTAATTAATACTTGAACCTTTGCATAACCTACAATAAAATTACAATTACAATTAATTTACAGATTTACAAAATGACGTCCATTTACATCGATACATTTTTGACAATTGGTGACTGTTTTTCGTACAACCCTAGCAAGTGTATTTCTATGGTCGCAGGAGGATTAAACTCGTAGACCTCATTTTTTGTGTGACCCCAGAGGTAGAAATCCAAGGGCGAAAGGTCAGGGGATCTAGGAGGCCAAGATATTGGACCATTTAGTGCAATAATTCTTTCATCAAACTGCTCCCTTAAGAAGTTCCTGACTTGAATGGTGTTGTGTGCCGGACATCCATCCTGTTGAAACCAGGTTCTTCTGAACTCATCTTCGGTGAGAGTAGCTCGTAAAGCCGGCACAACCTGGTTTCGCAAAAGCTCTAGGTACCTCTGTCAGTTTAAGTCAAACAAAAATGGCCCTATAAGTCGATTTCCTGCAATGATTAATAATTTATAATACATAGGTGCCCAATTAAAATAGGTAAGTTAGATTAAATTACCAATAATCCCACACCAAATGTTACTTCCAAATCTGGTCTGTAGACGTCTCTCTGCCACTTCGTGAGGGTTTTCTACAGCCCAATGATGAATGCTGTGCTTATTAAAAACTCCACAATTCGTAAACGTACTCTCATAGACCACAAGACATGATTAACAAAATCGGGATTTTCATTACACATTCTAGTATACCACTCGCAGAAGCGCATTCGTCTTGGAAAATCAGTTTCCTTAAGTCCTTGAACTATTGTGAGTTTGTATGGATAGTAGTTATTCTTTTTTAACACTCTTTGTACCGTTGATTTTGACACACGAATTTCCCGTTCTTACCGATGCACTGGGATTTTCGTTGACAGCTTGTAAAATATTTCTGTCACGATTTTTGTTATCAATATTGTATCCGCTTTTAGGTTGTTCGAAGGCCCCATAGTTAATTAAATTAATTACAATTTTTCCGGAGTGGATTTTATGAGGCTGCCGTCGTTCGGGGTACATCTCCAAATACCTCGCTGAGGTAATGTCGGCGTTTCTGTTTGACTGCAAGTAAAGCGCTAACATGTCAAATTTTTCTTCATTTGAATAGGGAATACCGGCCATTTCCAACAGGCTTTTACAATTTGTGTGTCACGTTTATTAATTTAATGACAGAAAAGCGTACTACTTATGAAAACACTACTTTGAATTATTTAACGTCAAATTCAGAGCCACCTTATATGGAAAAAATGAAACCCAATTTTATTGACAAATAAATCATGTCCTACTAATAATAATAAATAAGACCTAACTTTAGAAAGTGTGATATTTCGATGAAACTCTAATCTTTTATGCACTTGTGAAACATCACTAAACTGGAAATATTGCGCTCTTTCCAAAAATCGAAAAATCCAATATGGCGGCCATAAGAAAAATGAAAGTTGAGGCAGATTGTGGGATAACAAAAGACGATTGTGACATGTCATACACGCCATCTTATTCGTCTTAAAAAATTGTCCGAATAATCTCACATAGTGACAGCTGTCAAATTAACCATTTCGGATTTACTGGTGAAAAATGAAATCCGCCATTTTCGGTTTTTCGCCGATATTTTCAAAGACCGATCGTAAATCTGAAACCGGATTTCGAATGCTCTAAGCTTCCTCTGAAACTTTCCCCATTTAACCTTTGCCGTAAGTATAACAGGAGCCGAGATCACTTTATAGAGAAGCGAATTTGGGACACATTGTATATATATATATATATATACAGGGTGTTACAAAAAAGTAGGCCAATCCGTTAACCACATATTATTTGGGACAAAAAGGGGACTTTTCTTATGTCACTTTTCATTTGAACGCTTCCTTTTCGATATACAGGGTGTCAAACTTCACTTTTTAAAAGTGTATTTTTTATTATCTCTGGTGTGTTTTAAGATATCGTTTTCAAATTTGGTACAAACTTACTCTTTTCTAAGTGCACCTTCTGTATGATTTTAAGTAAAAAATTCAATGAACTAATAGCAAAATAAGAGTGGTGTGGTAACATTTAACCCCCCCCCCCCCCATTTTTTTCTGACGAACGCCTATGAACGTCGCGTCCATTTTTTGTAGTAGTTTTATGATTTATCTAACTTTTTGGCTCTTGTAAACTTTTGATTTGTTGCTTCCTTTATGACATACTTTTAGTTATTCGACTAGGTGTTGCGATTTTTTTAACAATTTTTTTATTTTATTAATCAGAATAAATTCATAATAATAACTTAAAACAATCAATTGTGCTAATAATTATAATACGAAGTTGGAAGCAAATAATTAAATTAAATGTTCGATGTGGCCACCGCCTTCGCCAATGCACCTTCTGGCTCTTTTTATAACTGAAAACCAAATATTTTGGAAAATATTCGGTTTTAATCTAAATACCTCTGCACCTTCTGCGATGCGATCCCTCAATTGATTTTGATTTATTATTGGAACCGTATAAACAAATCCCCAAAAACTGAAGTCCAGTGGATTTAAGTCGGGGGAACGAGATGGCCAATGAATAGGCGCATCCTGTCCCCGACCAATCAAGTGATTAGGGAAATATTGGTTCAAACTCATTTTGTAAAAAAAAATAAAAAATGTTCGGCATTTAAGTTTGGTGGCAAAAATACCGGACCTAAAAGAAAATTGTCTAAAATTCCTGCCCACACGTTTACTTTAATATTTACTTGATGACTGGTCTCTACAAGAGCTCTTGGATTTTTATTTGCCCAAACATGGGTGTTGTGGATATTATTTTCATTACAGAGCCAGTTGCAAAAGATGTTTCTTGCCGCAATAAGTTCTGTACTCTATGCACATGATATGGATGTAATGAGTGATGTTTTAAAATTCTATGCACGTCTGTCGAATTTATATCATTTCCAATCTGTCGAGTTATAATCCTAGTACTAGTACCCAGATTTTGTTCAACTATTTGCAAAATGTGTTTCACTTGATTTGGTGTAATTTTACGTGGCCGTCCACATGTTCCTATTCGTTGTTGTTTGAATTTTCCAGCGCCTCTTAGGCGGCGTACTAAACTTAAGAAAAATTTCCCTTTTGGGTGATACCGATTTGGATACATTTTTGCATAACGCCTTGAAGCTAAACTAGCATTAGAATCACATTTTTCTAAAGTGAGAATGGTTATTCAAATGTACAATCTAGAGATTTTATTTGAAATCTTACCCATAATTAAAATCATATTAGTCATTTCAGAAAATTCCAAAATATTCTGTCTATTGGCCATACCTTATTATTCAGTTTAGCGTTTGAACTCAATACTCGTTCGAAATTTTTACAGCGATTAATTTGACAAACATTTGACAAGACGTATAAAAAATATTAGGTTTTCAATTATTTAAAAAAATAAAAAGGTGCAATCGCGAAGGCTGTGGACGCATCGACATTAAATTTTTGTTGTATGCGACGTAGTATTGAATTATGAACTCAACTGATTGTTTTAAGCCATTATTATGGATTTATTTTTAACTAAGCTTCTATGGATAACTTTGTTATTATAACATTTACAGAGTCGGTTAAATTAGCAATAGAATTTCAAGACCAATCAAATGGCGTTTTGAGTTTTGATCAGCGTTGCTAACTTTCGTAGTTATTTAGAAAAAATTAAAAATGTGCCGAATTTTCAAACTCAAGTATCTTTGAGGAAAAATTGCTGTATCACGGCGCAACACAGATTACGACGCCATTTTTTTCCTATGCTAATTCGTGTATGCTGAATCCAAATCTGCAAGAATTTTTCTCCGGAAATGACAGGAAGAATTTTTTTTTGAATTTTGAAAATTAAAATGAAATTTTTTCAAAATGAATTTATTGATAGGAATATACCACTATAAAAAGGGAGAAAGGTAAGTAAGCACTATTAATTTAAAAAAAATTTAAATTCAATTTCTTCTTCGTCTTCATCTTCATCTTCATTTTCGGGTTCCCGTTCAATAGCAGGCTCATCATCGGATGAAAGAGGATCGTATAGATCTCTTGCCAGTATGAAAAGAATAATCAAAGGTTCCTGTCCCAAATCCTTAACCATCTTCAGGAACATATAGCGCGCTAAATATCCACCAAGAAAATTTTTTTGTCGATTCGAGTATGGCCCACTTGCTTTGGCATGACGCCTAAATTATAGAAAATAAGGGATTAGTGTATTAGAAACCTATAACCTAACTAATACCTAACCTAACCTAACCTAACTAACCTAACCTAAACCTAACTAACCTAACCCTAATTAACTAAAGTAAAAAATAAAACTACAGAAAAGAATAGATCAGCGAAAGATATCACTGTTACGCACCCACACAACTGTGATACCACGCCCCTTGTATGGTGCAGAAATTTTTTCTTCAAAATTCTAAAAAAAAAATTTCCAGTCATTTCCGGAGAAAAATTCTTGCAGATTTGGATTCAGCATACACGAAGTAGTGTAAAAAAAGGTAAAAATGCAGAATCGCAGCTGCGCCGAGATTCTGCATTTTTACCTAAGCCTATTTTTAAATTTATTTTGCATAATAAATAGTAATAAATCAAAATCAATTGAGGGATCGCATCGCAGAAGGTTCAGAGGTATTTAGATTGAAACCGAATGTTTTCCAAAATATTCGGTTTGCAGTTATAAAAAGAACCAAAAAAGTTAGATAAATCATCAAACTACTATAAAAAATGGATGCGACGTTCATAGGCGTTCGTCAGAAAAAAATGGGGGGTTAAAGGTTTCCACACCCCTCTTATTTTTCTATTAGTTCTTTGAATTTTTTACTTAAAATCATACAGAAGGTGCACTTAGAAAAGAGTAAAATTTGTACCAAGTTTGAAAACGATATCTTAAAACACACCAGAAAATAAAAAAAATACACTTCTAAACAGTGAAGTTTGACACCCTGTATATCGAAAAGGAAGCGTTCAAATGAAAAGTGACATAAGAAAGGTCCCCTTATTTTGTCACAAAGAATATGTGGTTAACGGATTGGCCTACTTTTGTAACATATATATATATATATATATATATATATATATATATATATATATATATATATATATATATATATTGCAATGTAAAAAAATAAATTTAGTCACTTGGGGGATAGTTTGTTTGGAAAAAAAAGAAAAAAATGAGAATTTTGAGAGATAAAAAAAAATAATTGAGTATAATACTAATATTAAAGGACGCCAAAAGAGAAAATTAAGTGTAAAAGTGATAAATGAGTGTTTAGCAGTATACGTTGCATAAAAAATCTGAAAAAAGAAGATTTATACGAAAATTGACGCAAGCACCCAGGAACGAATGTCAGTGTCAGGTAGGAACTGTATAGAGAATACCAGATTGTGAACTGATGTTGCATGGACAAAGATTAGGAAATGAGAAAGAAAAGAAAATTAAATTGATGAAAGAAAAGATATTAATTTTTCATTGAAAAGAAAAGATTTACTATTAAAAGATAAAAATTTAGATAAAAAGGATCTGACATATTAAATACAAATAATTTATTTTGCTTTGCTAGTTTAAGATAATTTCTTTATTCGATTGTTGTATTTTACATGTTAGGAAATTTATATTATCATTTAAATTATACTAAATTTGAAGTAATTTTGTTTAGGACAATTTAGAACTTCATAGACGGATTATCTGAAGAAGGGTGGTACAATCACAGGAGAGTATTTTGCAAGCTTAATACATCGCCTCAGAGATGATATTAAAGTGAAAAGACGCGGAAAACTAACGCGAAGTGTCCTGCAGCTTCATGATAATGCACCAGCCCATAAGTCAAGACTTTCAAAAGCTGCCGTTGCTAAATCTGGCTTTGTAGAAATTGATCATCCACCTTATAGTCCAGATTTATCTCCCAGTGACTATTTTTTGTTTCCAGATTTCAAAAGAACACTAAGGAGAAGAAAATTTATGGACGATGATGAACTTATAGCGGCTGTTGAAAGCCATTTTGCGAGCAAACCAAAAGAATATTTTTATAATGGGTTCAAGATGTTATTGAAAGGATGTAATACTTGTATTCAAAAGCAAGGGGCCTGTATTGAAAAATAAATTTCTGTTCTAATCTACTCTTATCATGCATAGTGCGAGAATAGAAAAACGACCCATATTCATTGCATACATTTAACAATTTATCCGCATCTACTTTATCTAGAGCGAGTTTGAAGTAAACAAAAATTCACAACGTCTAAATCATCGATTAATTGAATTGTACAATAAACAATTAAAATATTTTGTTTAAACCATTTTTAAACTTTCCATCTAGGCAATGAGGATGTCGAATGAAGGGATGAATTACAAAACAATTCTTAACTTTTAAACCCTGACGTGTTAATTAATTTAAGTCAACAATAATATTTCTATAATCAAAATACATCATTTAAGCCATCGATTAATTTAATTTTAAAATAATTTTAGCATTAAAATAGGTTATTAATTTTAGTACATTATTTGTATAATTGCAATACACCCTTTAACCCATTTTCTCATAGTCAATCTAAGGGATAATGGTGTCATATAAAGAAAAAAATTCATCCGTTGAACGCTTAGGTGGCAATTAATTTAATTTTAGAATAACATGTATAATTAAAATATGTGATTTAAGGTATTTTCTAACAGTTTATCTAAGGGACAAGAATGTCCTATACGGGGAAGAATTAGATAAAAAATTGTATCTTCTAAACCGTGACATGTCGATTAACGTAACTAATATTTTTTTTTATAATTGCCTCGTCTAAGCCATTTTTGAACTGTCCATCTAAGGGATGAAGGTGTCATATAAGGAGAATTAGACTAAAAATTATATCTTCTAAACCCTGAGATGTTGATTAATGTAAGAATAATATTTCTATAATATGCATCATTTAAGCCATTTTCTAGTAGTTCATTTAGAGGTAAGTGGTATATAAAGGGATAAATTAGGCAAAGTTCATTTGTTAAACCTTTAGATATCAATTTATTTAATTCTTGGATATTTAACCCTTAGGCATCGATTTAATTTTGAAATAATATTTACATGATTGAAAGACGTCATTTGACGCATATATGAGCAGCCCATTTAACCCATTTTCTAATAGTTACTCATTTAAAAGTGGGAGGCATGCGTATCCCATTCCAGCCGGGGAAGAGTGAATCGTTTAAAGGTGGGAGGCGTGTGTACCCCATGCCGGCCAGGGAGGTACCACCACTCTTACTATGGGCTCGGTAAGATTGGGTCTCCTATTTTCTGAGCTCGGTAAGGGCTGCCGGTCACCTTTTCTTCATACTTAATTTATTCGCATCCTTATTCTTCCTTCTCGCCCTCGATGTCTTCCTATCGGATTGAAAGTCCAAAATTAAAAGTTACAAAAAAGATGACTGCGGTTTCTAGGGTAATAAATTCCGGACGTAAAACCCTGCTGGAAGGTTGCTCAAGCAACCTCGGTGATCAAAAGTTATGACTTTCTGATCCACTATTGCAACATCTGTTGTATTAGGTCTAACCTTAATGCTGTTCACCAACATCTAGAACAATTACAACGTGACGTTTTGTTTCTATGTGAAACACAAGTCTCTTCTGAAAGCTTCGATTCACCCGACTTGCAATGTCCCCAATACAACCTTCACTCTAACTTTCGATATAAAGGAGGCGTATGTGCCTGTATCAATGACAGCATTGTTTGCAAGAGGGTTTCTTCCTTGGAAAATAAAAATTTCGACGTGATTTGGTTTAAACAGTCTGGTCCTAAATTTGTGAAATTTTACTGTTGCATTTATAGGTCTCCTAATGGCAGTAACTTTCAAGACTTCTTCAATTACCTTAGTTTGAAAGTTGACTACCTTCTGTCTCAGTACCCATCTTGCGATATCTCAACTGTAGGAGATTTCAATGTTCATAACTCTACTTGGCTTCAATTTTCATCTACTACTAATCTAGCTGGTCATAGTGCAGAAACATTTACTATTGATGGTGATCCCACACACATGATTTCTGAACCCACAAGAATTCCTGAAAACCCTAGCCATACTCCACATCTAGATCTCTTTCTTATATTAAACCCACTTGTTTATAAAACTTCCGTTCTTTCCCCTCTAGGTCTATCTGAACGTTGTCTAATAGAAATAATTCCTACTGTCCTAATTCCCCTGTTGTTCGCAACACTAATAGAAGTCAGCTAGATGGAGTGATTTACGAGACTGCTTTTCAACCTTTCCATGGCGTGAATATTGTTTTAAGTCTTCGTGTGCTTCGGACATTTCTCTTTCAGTATCTGCAGTTATCCTCATGAGCATGGAGTTACACATTTCCAAAAAACAGAATCTGCAAAAGAGTCTTCACTAAAGCTAAACAATTGTTTGAATAACCAAAATGCAATGAACTAGCTACATCTCCTTAGGGCAGTCGTAAATTTTGGTCTTTAGCAAAAATCATTAGAAAAAACTTTGGTACATCTTCATTTTCCCCCCTGACATCTTTTGCTGATTCTGTAGACAAAGCCAATGTTTTTGTGAATTTATTTACATCAAACTCGTGTCTCAATGTTTCTGGAAAAGTCAACTCTTCTTCATACGCTATGAAACCGATTCATTTTCGGTACAAGCTCCTAGAATCGAGTATCAGTAGGGTTGATTTCAATAAGGCGACTGGCCCAGACGGTATCCCAGCTATTGTATTAAAGAAATGTTGCCCCGCAGTAGTACCAGCCCTATCTAAGCTCTATTCGATCTCTATGTCTTCTGGGGAATTTCCTTCATTATAGAAGCTAGTAATTGTTCAACCTATTCACGAAAAGGGTGATAAGACCGATCCCTCTAACTACCGACCAATTGCCATCACTTCCATTTTGTCTAAAATCATGGAAAAAGACATCAATCAGCAACTGCTCTCGTTCCTTGAAACTAACAAACTCCTTAGTGACCACCAATATGGGTGAGGCAGAGTCGTTCAACAGGTGATCTGCTTTCATATGTGACCCAATTTTGGAATAATACATTAGAACTATCCAGTGAAACAGTTGTAGTCGCTTTAGATATTTCAAAGGCATTGGCCAAGTTTGGAATAAGTGTTTACTTGCCAAACTCACCTTGTTTGGGTTAAATGATTCGCTCTTCAACAGGGTTTCTAGTCTCCTTGATAAAAGACGAATACGTGTTGTAGTTGATGGCTGTTTTTCAAAAGAAGTTAGCTTTAACGCGGGCGTGCTACAGGGATTAGTTATGGCGCCTACAATTTTCCTACTATACATAAATGAACTTATTTCTTCAACAACTAATCCGACCCATTGCTTTGTTGACGACAGCGCTCTTCATTGTAGTTCATCTCAGCGTACTCATAATGGTAATCTACCTTCTATGTCTCAAGCTGAAATGGCAAATTCAATCAACCATTTAGACATTCAATGTGTTCACGAATGGGGAAGCAATAATCTAGTTAAATTTAATGTTAACAAAAGATCGATCATTTCCTGTTGTAAGTATGAACGGCTCAGATCTTAAGTTATCTATCATGGGTTGATCATCTTATGTCGGCTACCAAAACAGCTGCGCGTAAAATAGGCTTTTTGTACAGATCTAAGGAGTACTTTACCTCCCGACAACTCCTTCTTCCTATATTAGACCCAAATTTGACCTCATCTAGAATACAATTCTAACATCTGGGTTGGTGCTCCCCTATATTAGGTATGATTTTTACATAATGTAGTAAAGGAATAAAGTAAAAAATCTTAAGTTTTAAAAAAGGAAATGTCACACTACAATTTACCTTTACTTTTATAATTAACTTAAGGTAATTGATAGCCATAGAAATAGATAATTTATGGTTTATGTGAAAATGTAAATGTTCTAGGTTTAAGTTAATAATTACAAATCTTTTACCTTTTTAATCGTGAATTTCAATATAAATTATGCAACTCTATATGTTTTGATAACAGTTACAATTAATCTCATCAGTGAAGAATCAAATATCAAATAAATAAACAAAATTTGAATACACTAGGAATAAGCCTGCTGCATTACATTACATACATGTATTTTAAAGCCTACTATTGATATTTTATTTTAGTAACGCTAAAGTTAGATCTTTAATTGATTAAATACTGTTTAACTTTAGAGCTAATACAGAAGTTAACAAAAAAATGCCACAACCATAAACCAAAGGATTATGCTTTTATCTTATGGAAAATAAAAGACCACTCAAATACGGATATTTTGATCTCCATAGATTCGTCTTGATAAACAGAACATTTGATATCATTGCGTCAATGTTGTAAGTCTTATAATTAAGTCACAATAAATGATTTTGCCATTAAAATTCCTTATGTAGGTTGTATGAGTAAGACAGAGAGGAAAATATTATTTAACTAGAGGCAATCCATCCAATACATAAATGAAATAAATAAAAGAGTTTTATAAAAATTAAAGTATTCTTCCATTTTATTAGTGGATTGCCTCTAGTTAAATCATATTTTCCTCTCTATCTTACTCATACAACCTACATAAGGAATTTTAATCGCAAAATCATTTTTTTGTGACTTAATTATAAGACTTACAACATTGGCGCCATGATATCAAATGTTCTATTTATCAAGACGAATCCATTGATATCAAATTATTCGTATTTGAGTGGGCTTTTATTTTCCAGAGGCTAGAAGCATAGTCCTTCACCAAAATTTACTCATATAATGTAAGCGTAAAGTTGTTAAAACATTGATTTGAATGTAGTAAGTTTGGTAAAATCATAACATATTCTCGTAGCAATTCAATATGTGATGTGATGACTAAACATATTCAATTGATAAAGCATTTACTTTAAGTTCTAGGAAAAAACAGCAAAAAGGCCTAGACATACCAAAAGTTAAAATTAAGATGTATCATTCTGCTTGTTTTTATTTATAAGATGAAAAAAATTTAATAATGTATATTGAATTTCATATCTTCTTTACGTACAGTATCACGTTTTGTCGTCCCACTCTATAGTTTTCTACATGGACTACTTAGATAACTTATACACGTACGTAGGTTGAGCATCTTTAGTTATCTTGCATTTTAATCTTACGTGTAGATCTCAAAACGGCCCTAGTGCAATGATTAATTAAGATTTTTTTAATATATCCATATGTTGGTTATAAAAGGAATATCAGTATCAGAATTAAGCGTTAACCGTTCTTTGCAGGTATACTAATAGGTTTAATTACATTATACATGTTTTAACGGAATAGCTATTAGCTTGAGTTATGTGAAGAATTTTTGAAATTATGAAGTTCTATATGGAACAGTAATAAAAATGCAAGGTTAAATGCGTAGAATCTATAAGCACTGTCAATTGGCCTTAACATCAAGCATGAGAATCTTTGGTAAACCATATATTTCAGTGGAGAGTTAGCTGTATACATTCTGTTTTCCAACAATTACAGTCTATGTACTAACGGAAAATTATTAATCCTTTGATGAATATTGCTAGATCTTTATTTGGCATGTCTGACTTTAACTGTGAATGCTTTTACCTTTTTCAAATAAATGTGTTTCACAACTTTACACCGATATTATATGTAATTATCTTATGTTAACTTTATTTTTTGATTGTGGTATTTTTATTGTTGGCTTTCGTGCCGGCGTCTCTCTGTAGAGAGTATTCTGGAATGTTATTTTCAACATCATTTAGTAATATTAATTCCCCTATCTAGCTATTTATCATAACTAAGACACAATAATGTTTAATAGGCTTTCAGACACATGTATGTAATTGTTAGAGCAGACTAATTCTTTGCATTTTCAAATTTTATAAATTGGATATTTGAAGTCATTATTGAAGACGACAATTATAACTTATCGATAAGTTACAATTGTCTTCAATAACGACTTCAAATATCCAATTTATAAAATTTGAAAATGCAAAGAATTAGTCTGCTCTTACAATTACATATATGTGTTTGAAAGTCTATTAAATATTATTCTGTTTTAGTTACGAAAGCCAACAATAGAAATATCACAATCAAAAAACAAAGTTAACATAAGATAATCACATATAATATCGGTGGAAAGTTGTGAAAAATATTTATTTGAAAAAGGTAAAAGCATTCACAGTTAAACTCAGACATGCCAATTAAAGCTCTAGCAAAATTCATCAAAGCATTAATAATTTTCCGTTACTACTTAAAGACTGTAATTGTTGGAAAACAGAATGTATACAGCTAACTCTCCACCGAAATATATGGTTTACCAAAGATTCTCATGCTTGATGTTAAGGCCAATTGACAGTGCTATAGATTCTGTGGCATTTAACCTTGCAAAAATTCTTGGATTTTTATTGGTTCCATATAGAACTTCATCATTTCAAAAACTCTTCACATAACTCAGCATCTTATCAAAACGGTTACAGATAGGTATAAGGAAATATTAAGAGAAGTTGTTAAAAAATTGATAAAGATCCTAAAAACAATCTTATATACAAGGTGTTCCTTTTATAATATCAACGTTGCTACTACTTGCATTGTCGAAAATACTTTAGTTGGGTAGAGAGTGTCCAAATATGCTATTCATCAAATTTTTAGAGTGACCAGTTGCCTGGTTCACCAGAAATGTCTATTGTGCCACCCACCGTGAATCACCCTATACCGGGTGTCCAAAGTGTCACGCGACGGAATATTGTGTCTTCGCTGTTGATTTTTCATTAAAATCATTTATATAAAAGTTATATGGTGCAAAACTTAAAAATATTTTAGCACGTACAGGGCGATTCGTAAAAGTAAGGGGGTATCAACTTTTTTATTTTATATGGAACACCCTGTATATTGTTACATTTTTGAATAAGTTTTTCAACAATGTATACATTTGTACATATAAAATATAATGTTGCCAAGTTATTTAACAAAAATGTAAGGTTAGTAATAAAAATTAATTTTTGGTTTATTATCTAAGTTGAAACAAATTAATTCAGGGATATAATGAAGCTTGGTATAGGCTTTGAAAAGATGTAAACGTTTTATTGATATATTGAATAGGGGTGAGAAGCCTCCGTGTGAAACTTTAGCATGTTCCATGTACATCAATTCTCTGATTTTAAATGGAACACCCTGTATATTTTCATATGGGCGAATAGTACTCTTAAAGACCCAACTTTTATCTAAATACAATGATACCGCTAAAATTTATAGTTTTTAAAATATTTCTATTTTTTTAATTTTTCTATAATTATTTTATAATATAACGATTTAATAGAGTGCCATGATTTCAAGTCACAATACCAGATTAGTAATAGTAATAATTAATTTTATTAAATAGTTTTAATAATAAACTAAACAATGTAATATTGAAATAATAAACTAACAATTAACAAGAAGTAGGTAAGTCAAACATATGCAAATATGCACTTAAAGAAATTATAAATAAGTTTCAAACAAGCCTCCTTTTTTCTCAATGCACTGATTCAATCGTTGTCTGTAGGAACGTTGTAAATTATGCAACATTTGTTGGGTTACATTACGAATTCTTTCCCTCATATTTTCTGCAGTAGTCGGCGATGTTCTATAAACTTCATTTTTAATGTAGCCCCGTAAAAAATAGTCCATGAAAGTTAGATCGGGTGATCTAGCTGGCCACCTGAAGGCCCATAACGACCTATCCGACGATCAGAAAGTTTCTGATTCAAAAACTCCGTCACATCACGAGCCGAATGTGCAGGAGCGCCATCTTGTTGGATTCATATTTCTTCATTAGCGAATGGGATGTTCTCTTTAATAAATAGTAGCATGTTGGTTAGCAATAAATTTAAATAATTTACTGCATTTAAATTGTTTTCCAAAAAATAGGGTCCTAATAATCTGTTGCCAATAATACCAGCCCAAACATTGAGGCTCCATCGATGCTGATTGTTTCTATATGTAATTATGTGGATTTTCCATGACAATTACGTCTATTTACAAAATAATTGTTATGAAAAGTAGATTCGTCTGTCATTATAACTGTATTAAAAAAATTATGTGGTTGTTGCAATCCCCAATGACAGTAATTTAATCTATTTTAAAAATCATGTTCTTCCAATGCCTGGTGGAGTTGGATCTTGTATGGATAGTATTTATATTCATTAATTACATTGATTTCTGTAAATCATGTTTCACTGCAATTTTTCTAATACTTATTTCAGGGTTTTCTTGTATTGCGTGAAGCACTACTAGTTGGGTTTCCTTGTTGTTTACAGGTTTTGGATGATTGTTCTTTTTATATGCATTCGATCCTGTTTCCTCAAATCTACTTTTTAAATTTTCAAGAACTCGTTCATCTGTACAATGAGCATCGGGAAATTGTTGTTTATAAATTCTAGAAGCAAGTAAACAATTACCTTGAGCTTCTCCTATTATGTAAATCATTTGAATTAATTTGTTCTTCGTATATCTCATTTTAAAATTTAGAGTTAATTCGAGTTTTCCTCTAAATACAAATGTAGTGAAAATGTAGTTTTGAAAGAAATCAAGTTAAAATACACCTAATTGATATATTAAAATTTTGTTTTATTCGTTTTTTAAATCATGGCACTATTAAATTGTTACGTGATAAAATAATTACAGAAAAATTTAAAAACTGGAAATATTTTAAAAACTATAAATTCTAGCGGTATCAATGTATTTAGATAAAAATTAGGTCTTTAAGAGTACTCGCCCGTATCAAAATATACAGGACGTTTCGTTTGAAATAAGAGAAATGATGTACATTGAACATTCTAAAGTTTCACACGGAACCTTCTCTTCCCTATGCAATGTATCAATAAAACGTTTACATCTTTTCAAAGCCTATACCTAGCTTAATTATATCCCTGAACTAATTTGTCTCGACTTAGATAATAAACCAAGAATTAATTTTTATTGCTAACCTTACATTCAGGAAAAAAATACATTTTTGTTAAATAACTTGGCAACGTTGCATTTTATATGTACAAATGTATACATCGTTGAAAAGATTATTCATTAGGCTATCCAAAAATGTAATAATATACAGGGTGTTCCATTTAAAATAAAAAAGTTGATACTCCCCCTACTTTTACGAATCATCCTGTAGGTGCTAAATATCATGCTCATGTAATGCTTGTTGGGTTTCTTTCTAGCTTATTATCAGTCAGACCCGCAATAATGTTTTTCCATATATATATATATATATATATATATATATATATATATATCTGTATGTATATAATATAATATATAAATTGTTTTACACAATTTTAAAATTATCTAAGACTTAAAATGTTACTGTGTATGATACAGTTGCGCAATAAGTTATAATTCAAAATATCCTAAATAGTTTTTCCAAAAAGATCAGTGGCAGTGAAAATATTTATGCATATTTATTTATGCCTACTGTTTATGTTGTGTTAAACCAAAAAAAAATATTGATACAAGTTCGTAACATTTTTGCTTATTACATTCTCTGTTTCAGTGTTACAAATTTACTTCTTTGTTCATACACAATTTTTTTGTTATTGTTTAAACAATGCAAATATTGTTGATTTGTTGAATTATTGTTTTGTATACTTACTTTTTATTTATTAAACATAACTAGTTGAATACTCGCTGCTGTGTTGGCGTAACATCTGTATATATTTAAACAATTCTTGATTTGTGATACGTTATCGCGCAAAACCACACCGCCAAGTTAAGGAAATATAAAAAAAGATAAATATTAATATTACGCCTTTATTTGGCGCATATATGCAACGCTCGAGACTATTACAAACAGTTCCATTTAGTGAACTGAACTTTTGATTTTGCTGATATTTTTATATTTTCTTTTATTTTTTACTTATTGTAAATATCTGTAATTATATCAGCAGTAAAGTCCTATTATTATTATTATAAGGTTATAAAATTAAAAATGTGTATTTAATGGTGTAATATATTTTTTTTGTATTTCTTTGTTGATCCATCGTGTGGTGTTACATGGGACACGTGGGGTAATTGACAGTTTATGCTCTCCTAAACTGTGATTTGGGCCATTTATTAAATATTCTAAAGACTTTACTGTTTTTGAATTATTAAATTAAAAATAATACATAATCTTATTTAGAAAATTTTTCTGTATAAAGGTTTAATTCATTGTGTTGAAAACTGTTTTGGAGCAAAAAGTGCAGAGACCTCTTTTGAAGATAAACTATTATTACATTTTCTTAAAGAGTTTCTTGTAGTTCTAAAACATGATACTTCATCAAGTGTCCTGATCACATTTGGCCCACAAACTGTAGAACTCATAAGGATACTTTAGTTTTATTATTTTTGATTGAATTGAAAAGGTCGGTTGTAAAATGTTTTTATTTGGGCTTATTCTAAATACTATATAACATTATTAGGTAGTTTAAGATTATCGACCTACGATACTTCTTCTATCGATTGTGAAATTGAATTTTTGATTGAGAAGTAATAGTGTTTTAATAAAATACTTATCTTTTTTGGGTTTTTTAATGGTGTATTTTAAATTATACAATCTAAACGTTTCGACAACACTTAACAGTTATCTTCGTCAGTAGTAATATCTATTAGAATTGTTAAAGATGTTGAAAACCATTTTGTCAAGGTTGAAAAATTAAAACATAAACATCAGCCTGCTATTAATATAACAGTTTGAGAACTATAGAATTAAATTTTAGTAAAGAATAACTAGGTCATTAAAAACTAAATATTGTTAAACTGTCTTAAAGATGACAAATCAGAACACCCTCTAGCGGTCGAAGGCTAACAATCAAAATTTCAGCTAAAAACACATTTAACAACATTTAATCAAGTTATGATGTAAGTGTAAAGTTGTGAAAAACTTTGAATATGATAGAAGCATTCACAAATACAGGGTGCCCACAAACTCTTTTCACAAAAGAAAACTGCAGATTCTAGAAAAATACTTCCTAAGAGAGCTGGAGCTCTAGGAAGACGGCGCCTTAACATCGGTTTATTTCAAATATCTTCAAAATGGTTTCCCTTTAAATGATAGCGTTCTGTACATTTATTTAGTGGAATATGCCCAGTCGTATGGTTTGAATATGATTTTTTAGTTGTACTCATAAGCGGCTCG
Source organism: Vesta saturnalis (assembly GCA_036346205.1). Classification (NCBI taxonomy): domain Eukaryota; kingdom Metazoa; phylum Arthropoda; class Insecta; order Coleoptera; family Lampyridae; genus Vesta; species Vesta saturnalis. The sequence continues at coordinate 3,097,803 of JARFJB010000237.1, forward strand.
TTTGGGCGGGGTATTGGAATTGTTATTCATAAGTTTTTTGTTTTTCAAATTTTCGTAATTTTAACAAAATTTAAAAAATTTCGATTTTTTCATAAAAGAATGATACTCTTGTCTGGAGTCACTAAGACGCATCGTTTTCGAAATAAATCGATCTGAACTTTTCATGTGTTAATCATACTTTTATAAAATTAACTAACAAATTCAGCCCTAGAATCGGCAGGTTTCTTTTGTGAAAAGAGTTTGTGGACACCCTGTATAAACATGACATCAAATAAAAGAATCCAGTCAAGTCTAACAAAGAGATATCTTTGTCAATAATTGCAAGTGTTATTAACAAGGTGAAGCATAATGCAGAACATTTTTTGTAATTTTTTTAATTTACATCTTAATTTCAATTACCTATGTAAAAAAATTACAAAAAATGTTCTACATTATGCTTTTCATTGTTAATAACACTTGAAATTATTGACAAAGATTGTTAGATTTAACTGGATTATTTTATTTGATGTTATGTTTATATTTGTGATTCAAATTGAAGTTTTTCACAACTTTACACTTACATCATAACTTGATTAAATGTTGTTAAATGTGTTTTTTGGCTGACATTTTTCATTGTTAGCCTTCGACCATTAGAGGGTGTTCTGATTTGTCATCTTTAAGACAGTTTAACAATGTTTAATTTTTAATGACCTAGTTATTCTTTACTAAAATTTAATTCTATAGTTGGCTTTCTACGTTTCTCAAACTGTTATATTAATAATGTTTTAATTTTTCAACTTTGACAAAATTGTTTTCAACATCTTTAACAATTTTAATAGATATTACTACTGACGAAGATAAATGTAAGTGTTATCGAAACGTTTAGATTGTATAATTTAAAATACACAATTAAAAAACCCAAAAAAGGTAAGTATTTTATTATGTGTGATAATGGTGAAAGTTTACATTTTCATAATAGTGTTTTATTTACAGTCTGGATTGTGTATTGCAGTAATTGGATATAAGCAAAAATTAATGTAGTAGCAGTTGACACTTTACTGACTGGTGTAGTGCAACTTAATTTAAATAATACCAGAGGTTATGTTTTACTGAGTTGCTATTTTCAGAATTTGGTTTGATATCCACATTATTTTATTCAGAGAGTTTTTTATATTTCACTTCATATAAATTAACATTCAGAAATATTTACTGATAAATTGAGAACTGATGACGCCCTTTTAATTGTGCACTATATGTAACTTTTGTTTATCATTTGCGCTTGGTGTTTGATTTTCAATATTGTTTAACAAAACAAGCCAAACCGCTGGTTTCCTAGTCGACCCCCAGATGTATTACTGTCATCCTAGTAATGTTCTTCCCATAATAAACATTAACAGATACATAAAGGTTTATTATATAAAAATGAAGCCTATCTGAAATAATTGAAAGTCTATAAATGCTTTAAATCTTTTAGGACGAGAAATGCAAGGCGATGTACGAAATAAACTATGGAGACAATTAGAATCAGAAATACTTTTACAGAGACATAAGACTGTTGTACGTGCTTGTCGTCGTAACAGTATTTTAAGTAGTCATTCAGAAGTAGCATCTGCTAAACCAAGCATTCCAATAATTAACGAGGAAAACACTCAACATTTTGGTGATGTCCGCACTGTTATAGTTAAGCGAAAAAATGGGCAAGGACTAGGCATCAGTATAACGGTGAATTCAAAATTAATCATACTGATAGTGGAAGTATACGTAAAATTTCTTTAGGGTGGGCGAGAACATGGTGTACCTATTTTAATATCTGAACTTGAACCAAATGGTCCAGCTGCTTTATCTGCGCAACTTTATATAGGTGATGCTATTTTATACGTAAATGATAGAGATTTGAGACAAGCTTGTCATCGTGAGGCTGTCGATATATTACAACAACAAACTGGAGATTGTAGATTACAAGTACAATATATCGCTGCTGATGATAGTGATAATTCTTTAGAAGAGGATGGGTTTAATTTTCGGTATGTTTTAACATGTCGAATGTGTGCGACATTTATGTCTTTTTTAGGTTTTTTGATAATGAAGTATGCGATCCCAATGATTTGGTAAGTTTACATCCACTACATTCTTCAGGTGTACTGAATACGCCAACAGCACCTCGAACTCCTGAATCAACAAATAGCCGGTAAGTTGGAATAAATCTTCTCTATTTTGTATTTATGTTGTGATAAATAATTATTAAGCTTTATTATATGATAAATATACTTTTTATGTTAATTTGTTATTATTTAGTCATAGTATTGTTATTTGATTGTGTAAAAATACAATTCTGTTATTAGCCAAATGTAAAAATTATACAAGAGAAATTGGAGTAAAGTTTTTTTTTAGAATTTGCATGCAGCATTTTGCAGGTCTTTCAGTTACATGCACTTTAATGCATGATTACAAGCACAGAACCATCTAGCGAGCATGTTGGTGTTTAGCTTATCGATGAACGTAACTTATACCGAGTGTCCAGGGCAACCTTAGAAATAGGGAAAATGCTCCGCCCTATATTACGTTTGTAGAACTGAAAAGGTCCTATGCGGTGATATTTTTTTAAGTTACGAATAGTCTTTATTTTTCCTTCGTGAGCGTTTGGCAATGCTCGTCAGCGATTCAAATGGTTCTAGGTGGCAGCAAAAGACAGCTATGTATGCGTTCATAAACAAGCCAAAGTTTTATATCGTTGTGAATTGTTTTTATAAAGGTTTTGTGTTTGAGCATGTATTAAAATAAAGAATATTAGGTAAACGTAGTGCAAAAAAGGCGAACGGACCTTTCTTACTGCACAAATGTTGAGTGTTGATGAATAGGCGCACTTAGCTGTCAGTGGCTGTCATTCTCCATCGTCTATTCACGTCAATTTTTATTTGGTGTTGCAAATTCATCCCGTTTCTGTTAATGGGAATGAATATGAATATTTGAAGTTTCTGATGGTTTTTCTAGCTTTCATTTGGATATTGACAATTGATAAACTGTGCCAAAATAGATTGTGTTGTGAGGTTATGTCTCATGTGTCACATACTGAAGTGTGCACTAACTGGAAGGGTAACGCTTAACTTGTGCTTGACATAAAATCGGTCTCGATTGTATTAAAAAAGGATAAAGGAGGATAGCCATCTTGCTTACTGTCACTGTTTTAAGTCTACTTTTCTCATTACTATGTAAATAATTAAAAAAAAAAAGGTAAATCATTGTGTAGCATATGGATGCTCAAATGAATATCTCAAGAATAATTAATTTTCATCTGTGAGTTAAGATAATAAATCTTATAAACAAAAATAATTTTCTAACATCTAATAAAATGTACTTTAATCATTGTGTTTTTTAATCTGATGCTTGAATAAATACTCTTTACATTTTCATTCCTAGATTTTCTCTAATTAATTGTTAAAAAAGTGCATTGTTGTATTGCCACGTGAAAATGTCATTCCTACGAAAAACAGTTGATTATGTAGTGCTCATTTTAAACCTGAAGATTACCGCACATTTCAAAGGAAGTATTTAAAGCCAAACGCAGTTCCTTCTGTTTTCATTTTCCCTCTCATCTAATAAAACCTCGAAAGACGGACAGAAGAAGAATTTTTCCATAGCAGATGTGATTCATCCTTGTAATGAACCCCTTTCTATAATAAATCCAAATGTAACCATTGTCATAGGAACTGTTTTATTAGCTTAAATGATAAAAATAAATAACTAGATCGAATTTGTAATCCAAAGTAAAAAAAATCAAATAAATAAATAAAATACACAAATAACTGGCTCTAATTTGTAATCGAAATTCTATATGAAAGTAATTAAATAATTTCTTTTCTCAAATAAATGAGAGCAAGTCGCGTTAGGGAACAATCTAAACTAATACAAGTAGAAAGATACTGAATAGATTTTATTGGCTTGAATATTACGAATAGACAAAATAATAATAATCCGAACAGTAGAATTCTGTCAAATATAAAAATACAAAGGAGTGATTATACAGGGTAGATCCGTATTAAGTGGGAAGTTTTTGAACATTTTTTTTTCTCTTTGTTTTCAAATTTGAAGGTTGATCCAATTTTTGTTTTTATGTGATTCTAAGCTTAATTATAACAGTGTGTTGCATATTGTCTTATACAATATGCAAATTCAAAATTTAAGCTAACTTTTACCTTTGTTACTATGTTTAATCTTAATTGTAATTAATGAATCCTAAAAGTAAACAATTAATGTTGGGAGAGCTAACGGGACCATTATCGTTATTTGTTGTTACCCTGCAATTGAATAAAAGAAACTTAATAGGATGGAAACGTAAGTTGTCACGATTCGCGACAATAATAAAACAGATTTGATAAGTAAATATTAAATTAAGTAACAAAGAAATAATTATAACTCTGAAAGCTACATTAAAAATAATTGAACCATTTGGTCGCAAATAAATAACAGGATCCGGTGACAGGCGCGAGAGCCAGGAATCGCGTAGGGAGCAATCTGGTTGAAACGTGACGTGATTGAAGAGTATGTAAGTGAAAAATGTTTATGTATGTATGTACATTTAGATATCTATACAGTAAGTATACACTCTATTATTTATATCTTTCTTGCCTCTGTCTATATTTCTACTTCTAACTTCCTTATGTGTCGAGGCAGTAGACAAATAAGTGTCAGGTAGTAGAACGATACCGTTAGTAGGGAATGCTACATAGTCCGGGGAACGATTTGGCCATTAACTGGTCTGCTCGCTATGGTATTACTCAAGGTCAAAATAAACAGGCCCCGTTGCTGACGACTGTGCAAGGAATGAGTGGCGAGTAGGTACGTGAAATGTTAGAGGTATGCATGGTAAAGAATTTGAAAAAGCGGATGTAGTGTACGAAAGGCATCTTGATATTCTGAGTGTATCGGAGACAAAGCGCAAAGGAAAGGATGTTGTGGAGATGAAGGATGGTAGCCTAGCACTATGGTCAGGAATTCAGACAGAAGCGCATGGCGCAAAAGGGGTTGGGGTGATCGTAAGTGAAAGACCGAATAGATGTGTTAAACAGTACGAATTGGTATCTCCCCGGGTAATATGGGTTAGAATGAAAGTAGAGTATCGCGGAATTTTTCTTATTGCATACTATGCACCGGTGAATGGAGAAAGATACCGGGAGCAGGAGAACTTCTGGAATGAAGTAGAGAACGTGTTGAACCTACGTAAGCCAAACGTAAGAGTGATGATAGTGGGGGATATGAACGGATGGGTAGGTGTACAGAGAGAGCATACTAAATACGCTCTAGGAAAGTTTGGAGACCAAAGCGTCAATGAGAATCGTGAACGCGTGGTGAACATCTGGGAGAGAAGCCTGTTTGTATCCAATACGTGGTTTAAACATAAAAATGTGCATTTGTATACATGGCAAAGAGGTGAATCTAAAAGTATCATAGACTTGATAGTGTATGATGAACGGCTTAGAAACCTGGCGAAAGACACAAAAGTAATGCGCTGATTGGAGTGTGGATCGGACCACTTTTTGGTTCTATTAAGAGTGTGTTTAGGGCAAAAGTGGATCTGGAGAAGGAAACCAAACGTAGTGCGAACGTCTAGAATTAGGGTAGACAAACTAGTGGATAATGGTGCGGGAATGAAATACGCAGATGCTGTGAGTAAAGACTTGAATGTGAATGAAACAGTGTGGAACGAACAATAAAAGATACTGATGTTGAAAGTGCATGGGTAAGCTTGAAAAACTGTGTTGTCAATTGGGCCGTGCGGATATGTGGAAGGGCGACTGTAGGTAGACAGAAAAAATGTGCTTGGTGGAATGATTCGGTAAAAAAGGCAGTATGTAAGAAAAATGATGCATACATGGCAATGATTCCTGCAAAAAAATGAGATTGAGAAAAAGCGATTGTATGAGGTGTACAGATTAAGAAACAAAGACGCGAAGGAAGCAGTGAGAATAAGTAAAGAGGAAGTGATGGCTGTGGGAGGAGAGAAAATGCAGAATGATTTGGAGGGAAAAAAAACTCTAGAATTCTGGAAATATGTCAAAAATACAAAACGTGGCCCAAAACTGAACGCTACGGGAGTGACAAATACGAGCAATGAAATAGTATGGGACTTGTGAAGTGAGGAGATGCTGGCAAGAATATTTCGGAAAGCTGTACAGCAGTGTGGAAAATAAGACTGCAGAGTTAAATAAGGAGAATGTAGCAGGAATGGTGAATGAAACTGAGGATATTGGGATAAATGAGGTAGAGAAAACGGTAGGAAGGTTGAAAAACGGCAAGGGAGCAGGCGTAGATGAAATAAATCACTGGGGAAATGCTAAAGTATGGGGGTGCAAAGCTTATACAAAGATTGTGTGAATTATTCAATGTATGTATGTGTGGAAAAGTGCCGAGGGATTGGAAGATCGCGATCATTGTACCACTGTATAAGGATAAGGTAGACAAGAGTGATTGTAAGAACTACAGAGGAATAAGTTTGCTCAGCGTGTCTGGTAAAGTATTTGGAAGATTGGTAGAGTACGAGAAACTACACAAACTAGGATTTGGGATGTGCAGGGTGGCTTCATGCCAAGGAAAGGATGTGTCGATCAGATGGTTGCTCTTCAGCAGGTTGTCGAAAAGTGTTTAAGGGTAAAAAGGAAGCCGCACTGTGCGTTTTTAGATCTGGAGAAAACATACGACAGAGTGAATAGGGAGAACCTGTGGGAAATATTAAATTAATATGGCGTAAATAAAGGTCTAATGAATGGAATCAGGGCAGTACACAATGTAGTCGGGCATGTGTTAGGGTGAGTGGAGGTGTGAGTGAATACTTTAATATTGAGCAAGGGGTGCAACAAGGCTGTATGATGTCACCGTGGTAGTGCAATGTATACATGGATAAATGTGTTAGACAAGCATATACCGATACAAATGGTGTAATGGTTGGCGACGTAAATGTACGACTTCTGGTATATGCAGATGACACAGTCTTATTAAGTGTCAGTGCGGTTGAGCTACAAACCGCTCTGAGTAAGTTTACTACAGTCTGTGAGAGCATGGACCTAAAGGTAAACATGAAAAAACTAAGATTGTGGTGTTCAATCGGGAAGGTGGAAAGGAGTGCAGAGTATTTACCCTGCAACATGAAATTGTGGAGCAAGTGGACGAGCTGGTATATCTGGGTAGAATATTTACTGCAGATGGTACAATGGATTGCGAGATTGGACGAAGGTTAATGCTGGAAGGAAAGTGATTGGAAGTATGTGGACGATAATGTGAAATCAAAGCATGAGCCTAGCTATAAAACGAGCAATCTATAATGGCATGTTTGTCCCATCAGTACTGCATGGAAGTGAGACATGGGTATGTCGAAAAAAGCAAGAAAGAAAAATAAATGCCGTGGATATGAGATTCCTGAGAAGCGCATGTGGTATAACGAGAAGGGACCAGATAAAGAATGAATGCATAATGACGGAGTGTGGCGAGGAAGACGATGATGGATAGATATAAAAGTAGCAGATTGCGTTGGTTTGGTCATATTGAGAGAATGTACAACGCAAGATTAATGAAGCAAATATGTGTGGGTGAAGTTAGAGGAAAGGCCGGGTTTGGTAGGCCTCGTAAAACTTGGGTGAATGTAGTAGAATGTATGATAAAGGAAAGAAAGATAAGGAGTTTTAAAAATAAAAGGGCATGTCAGAGACAATGTATGCATCTTGCGGAAGCTAGGGAGGTATGCAGAGATAGGAAAGCATGGAGAGATAGGAAAGCATGGAGCAAGATTGTGAATGAAAAATAAACAAGAGGCAGGGATTGTTTTGCCTACCCCGCTAGGGAATTGCATGAAGGTTAAGTTAAGTTACAACATACAGTAATATTACAGTCCAAGGTTTCTTCTATAGAGTTATAGGTATTACATGTTAATGGAAAGTGCGCATGTTTTTATTTAAAAGAATCAATTTTACTCCAGTTTGATCCACAAATACGAAAGTTGCAGTTGCCACTCAAAGCAGCATATTGCCATCGCCAGAACTAGTTTAATTAAAAAGGAGAGTCAAAATTCTCCAACAACGCTAAAAACTTAGGAATAGAAGGTTACTTTAAAAGATGTAATTAGCCATTTAAGGAAACACGGGTGTTTCATCACAACATCTTGAAGATGCATTAACTTCCAAGTTGGAGGGCTTGTCCTTGGTGTTATTTAAGAATGAAATACGTAACACCAATGTTTATTTTGCCTTGTGGGTGGCGTATGAGTTTTAGCTAGTGTAATATATGTTTGGTGAAGGAACATTTACAAGAAACTGGGACTAACCCGCTATGCTGTATAAATGCGACCTCCAGGGGTTGGTAGAATTAAGGCGACAACCTTTCTTTCCAACGGGGTAAATGAAAGATGACTACGGGCGTTTAGCCCGGCGTAATACCGTTGTCTGCGTATTGTGTGATGTGCAATAAAAAATTACGTGCCTTTAACCTCGGAGTACATCGACCAGTAGCTCGGTTACATGCAGATGATTTTCAGGTGGCTGTGTCGAGGTATCTCGATAAATGATGCGCGACGGTAAAAGATGAATATTCTGACAAACGCGACGATCGACAGGCCGGCGGAGCAAAGTAACGCGATTAAGGGCGGCTTGCGCGCTCAAGCTTCTTTCTTCTCTGGACTTCTGGTCGCGGCAATAGCCCGACACGCAAGAAGTTTTAGACAATGGAATGGTTGGGCGCACGAGTAGCAAGTGGCCACGGCAACAGCTCGACACGCAAGCAGTTGACTGGCACTTCTGGTTCGCAGCGACGCGACGGCCCGACACACAAACAGTTGGTACGGTAGCGCATCTCACGGTTTTATATAGAATCCGGGGTAGGCGGAGACGGCTTCTGTACAGGGGTCTACAGGTCAGGATTGGCGGAAAGTCCGGAGAAGACTCTGAGGTAGAAACACTTTCGATGTTTTTGAAATTAACGTCGGAGGGGATGTAAAATTCATTATTTGATGATTTCTGTAACATTTTAATTAACACAGGATAATTAGCAAATAGTTAATTGGAAAAAATTTGGTAAAGGCGGCTGGCTCTTTACAATCTATTGGTGACATATTATTTAATAAACGAAAATTTCGTACACACACCTGTTTCATACCTGTTTTGATATCAATATTATAATGATCGTTTCTTATGAATTTTAGTAAACAAATTGAAATAAAACAGTTATTGGCAGTTCTGAAAACAACAATTTGATTATTTTAAATGAACACAAATAACAACACAATAACGATAACAAGAACGATAACAAACACAACAATAAGAGCAACAACAAAGGCAGCAATAGCAATAGTTTGCAGAAGGTATTCAAAAAATTGACCTTCTGCCGCTGTGCAATACCCTAAACGATTCAAACTCCCTTTGAGTGCCAGCAAGCATGCGATGTGTTATCTTTATGCAAATATTTCTAACGCTCTGCTTCAGTTCTTCCACAGAAGCATAACCAAGGTTGTTGGCGCACAAATGATCATGGTTATACCCACAGAGAAAAAGTCACATGGAAATTTTTCTATCCAGTGTTGAAGAAAATGCTGGTTCAGAAAATCAACGCTTAAATCGGGTGTGTGGTTTGAGGCACCATCCTGCATATAGTATACATAATTTACACTCTTATTGCAGGAATCACTTGCTGCTGCAACATTTCATTATACTTTCTTGCATTTAACCCACCTTCAATGAAGAATTCGAAGCCACACATTCACTGTAGAACACTACTGGTCTCTATTATTGTTAACAACATGAGGTTGAGGCCCAAATTTGGTCATTCTGTGGATTTTGACCACCAGTGAGTCCGAAATAGCATTCATCATTGAAGCAAATGTGAGCTTGTTGGTAGAAATTTTCCTGATAATGAAGCTTTAGGATGAGCTTTTTCTTTTTGAAATTCATTGTCATTATCAAAAAACCCACCAATAATTTGGAAAATGGTTCTTGTTTCGTCGTCTGTTGATTTCGATGTTCAATTGTTCCATTGTCAGTGCCTACTAGATGTACAGTGCAAATGGTTTATTTTTTGAAAACAATTGCTTATTATTTTGACGTCAATTTTTATTTGGATCTACGTTAGTTTTAATTTGGTAGTTCCGTGTTATTAATTTTTAAAACCATAAAAAAGTTTCATATCTAGTAGGCAGTGACTTCAAAATAATCGGTTTGTGTTCGCTTAAAATAATAAAATCGTTCTTTTCAGAACCGCCGATAGGTGTTTTATTTCTATTTGTTTACTAAAATTCATAATAAATGAGAATTATCATATTGATATAAAAACAAGTATGGAACAGGTGGGTGTATGTATGAAATCTTCGTTTATTAAATAATAAAATGATACCAATAGATCATGCGACTGATTTACTAATAAGAATAATAAAGGTTAGATTAACCAAGGATTCATCATTTTTAAAATTAATCGCTTATTACCAATTTGATTTTCTTTCTTCATCATATTGCAACAAAACCATCAAGGAAAGCCAATTTAGCATATAAAATCCTAACACTATAATGATGTTTAATTTCAACGGCATTTCTAGGAATTTTCTTTTCTCCACTCACTGATTTTAAAGGGCCCCAAAGTTTTGATGTGTGGTATTCTTAATAATTTGTCTTTCTCTCATGTTTTCAACGTGAAGTTTTATAAAATCTATATAAAACAATGTAAATTTATGAAATAGTCTTACGTATGTAATGACTACCTAATCTTCGTTGAAAGAACATAACTTAAGGCTTAAAGTGTTACTTAATCGTTCCCACCACGTTAGGTGACAAATTGTAATGACTCAATCAATTTGAGCCTCACGCCTTGGGCACCAAATTAAGATGAAACAGAAACTCTGATGACGACACGTTGGGAGACAAATTGTAATGTAACTTTGGCAACAAATTTATAACGTATTGAAAAAGTAAAAAAAATATTTACTCAGGCTAGCTCTTTAATGTGTGGTTGAAGTGTAATTATAATTTACATTCATTATTAATTGTTTAAATATTGACAAACAACAAAAAATATTAATAAATCTGACTTTTACTTTTAGGAAGCTCAAAATTTATTTCCAATATCAGTTATTGATACAATTATGTGCAATTTATAATGGAAATTAATTTTGTCCACTTCAGGTAAGATGCCTTTAATTTAAATTGTGGAACGAGTTTTTCAATACCAATATATGTAAACCAGTTTAAATATAAATTCTATATTGAACTCTGCCAAAGGTTATTAATATTTAATAAGAACATTTAATTTATCATTACATGCTACTACTAATAAAATCAGTTTTATAGTTTGTTTCTTGAATCCTCTGATAAAATAATGTTATAAGGTCATTGAATTGATTTATATAAAGTTCTGTTTAACTTTTTAATTTTATTAAATGGACCACTGACCTATAACCCTAATATTGATTCAAATTTGAATTAATCAAAGTAACTGAATCAATTTGTATTAATAATTCACATACATGTAATGGGGCACACGGTTTTTCTGCTTAAGGAACAATGACAAATTACAGTATTAAATTGTACCTTTTGATCACTTAAAAATAATATGATTGAAGTAACTTTTATATTAATTTCTTGTATATTAACTGCTTTGTGTCACAATCAATTTAAATATATTTGAATTCTTGCCACCATTACCTTAGACTAGGTCTTTTTTTCAACTTAATATAATAGTGATATCTACTTTAATTTGTACCAAATAGAATAAATGAAAACAAGGGTAAAATCTGATTACCTAAATTTCAAATTAAAGGTTAAGTACAATTGTAACAAATTTATTAGATGTCATAAACATGTACATTGTAATTTCTTATGTAGAACCTGCAATCTAGCTCATTAAACTATAAACGTACAAATTCAATAGTTGAGCTCTGACATCCACAACCAGTATATTAATAATGAATATTAAAAATTTAAATTGTCAGCACGCGAGCATTGTCTTGTCCCAAGAATATGAACAAAATCTCTTACTTAATTGATAAAAGTAATCCAATGTTAGGTTTCTCTTCCTGAATACACCACGTCACTACACCAGTAATAATATATCCAAAACAAACTGCTATATAATAATACTCCAATCTGTGAACTTTGATTGATTCTTGACTAATCAATCTCTTCGCTTTTCAGTAATAAAGACACTTAAACTCTTTAATTACGAACTGTATACAAGTGTAAGGGAAGATTTAGTATATTTCAGTTTTACTATTTGATTTCGAAAACTGGCCCAATTCACTATGCATTTACATAAATTGTTTAATATTTATCTTATTACTTATTAAAATTCTAGACTTTAATACAATTTAAACAAATCTTGTCTAACTTGAATGCACTACATAATATTTATTATTTGGTCAGATCTCTTAATATGACCTTTAGGCCGTTTTAAATCTAATATACAATCACCAATAAATGTAAACAACCTTATATTTAATGATTGCCGGCGAAAAACTTTCAATTTTAGAGTTTGAAAATGTTATATAATTTCAAACTAATGTTCAAAATGGCCACGTGAGACGATTATCGCATTGATGTTAGCTAAAGACTATCTTGTTCTCACCCCCAAAATTCGTTTAAATTAAAAGCGTTATATATTCAATCTCTAATGTCAAAATGAACGTGTCGTGTGTCCCAAAAGGTTCTAAATCCAGATTATCTTGGTCAATTTTATTTTCTTGGTTCCATTTTATGCGTAAATTAACATAAATTTAAGAATAATTTCCTAAATCTAATGTGAATTTCGCATTTAATAATTTTTATAAGACTTAGATAATCGAATACAAATGAACTAGGTTTTTTAACCGATCAAATCAATTTTTTAATTAATTTTGTATACAATTTTTGAATCTGTCATAAGTAGTCTTCATTAATCACATTTTTACAAAAATAAAGTAAAATAAAAGTTATGTGTAAAATTAATATGTGGTTTTTATTAAACAAAACACGATCCTTCAAACGTTTAAATTCTCTGATTTCGTAATACATTTTATCCATTTTCATATTAATGTTATTGACAAGTGCTGCCTCCTTTTTTTAACCTTCAAACTACTTAGATGGTTAAAACAGCGGCTTTACCATTTACATTTCTGAATTGGAGTTCAATTTTATTATTGACGTAAACACTAATTTATACTTCGTTTACAATTTAGCAGTTTTAGTTGTTAATCCATAAACTTATTCTGAACTTAAATATATGACTTGATATATTTACATAGCGTTTTAATACGTTTGCGATTTATTTTCAACCCTTTCCTGTGGAGTAGCTGAATTTTTAAATATATGAATTTCTGTTGCTAGAATAATGTTCACTATTCTATATTACATAAATTTAAAATAAACACAAAACTTCCGCTTTTACAAATAAACTTAATTCTGAATAGGAAATAAAAATAATTTGTTTCACTTCACCTACCAATGAAATATAAACTTACAGGAATTACTTGAGGAATAAACAAGTTAACTAGGGTGGTTTGACATTTCGTGAATGGTAAAATTGCGGTGTTCTTGTATAGAAATATTCTCAATATGCCATATTATCAACTTGTAGACATTTGACTCATTAGTGTTTCCAAGTCCATTAAATTGGGCGAATATTATTAATCAACAAAATGATTAACAGTAATACATTAAGTAATATTTCCTGTCAAAATGTTCACCAACTTTTCCGTTTTCAATTCGGGAAATCAAAGATGCAAGATACACACGTAAAAAAACCTAAAAAAACTAATGCTAATTTGTAAATCAAAATCGGCTGCAAATTAGATCCATTGTAACACAAGACACATAACCTCACATGATGTGACACATAACCTCACAACGTAAGAGGGTTGCCAGACTTCAAAATAGAAATCTCGCCACACCAAATAACAAAGGTAGCCACAAGTAGCTAAGTTGCATAAAACTTTGTATAAAACAGGTATAGGTAAGCACATTATGAATACAAAGTGATAAAAAAACAAACTTCATCTAGTTTTATTTAACAAACTAGTAAACAAAAAATTATTATCAGGTATCGCAAATTACAGTAGTATCAGAAATTTCAAAGAGATCGTAAACATAATCTTCATCTTCTTTTTGACCTTTCGTTTCTGTGGTAAAGTACATTATATTTGCGTTGAACTGTTTAAGCACATTTGGAGTTACTTGAAATTGCTTACAGCAAGTTTCTTTAGAATACATATCACTTCTAATTCTCATTAAAGTAGTGAAGTTTGAATTTTGTTGCGACACTTAGTTTTAATTGCATTCATTATTGAAAAAGATCGTTCAACAGTAGCATTACTAGATGGCAAATTCAAAAAGAAAAGTACAGGGTGGTTCATTTTGGATGTTTTCTTATGGGAAGTACCCTTTCTATTACAGGTAGACAAAAAGTAATATGGGATCCTTGTGCTCGATTTTGGTGTTAATTAAGATCCAATAGTCATAATCAAGATATCTCTGACCGTTATTGCGCAATCAGCCAAAATTGAAAAAATGGCGATTTTGAAAAACTTGAATAACTTTTTTATTTCTAAATGTATCGACAAACTAAAAACATTCTTAAGGCACCTTTTTAAGTAACGTCACATTTTTAATACCTCCTTAATTTAAAAAGATATGACAAAGTTGTTTTTTATATGGAAACCACAGTTGGCTATGATCACAGACACAAATTGTTAACATACGCGGTTTAACTTCAAAAAAAGTGACTGTTACTTATAGATTAATATTTGAAAAACACATTAAAACTAACACACGAAAGAAAAGACAAATTAGTGTTGGCGAATTCAAAAGAATATCTACACGCGCGAAATATTTTAAAGACAAACTGTTTACAATGAAGGTATTTAATTAACTAAAAATCGGTGTGGCTCGATTGACCCTCTAGCTGTAACCAACTTTCCCCCGATTTCAAACCTATCTTTACTGCCGTAATCAACCCCCATTTTTCAAAAGTAATAAAACAAGAAACATTAATTTACGTTGGAACAGTTTCCTATTAATTATTGCACGACATCTTAATTTTAAAAATATGCATTCGTCCGTAACAATACTACTTTTAGCTCTCAAGTTTCCAAGTAACAAACGAAAATATCTTTTGATCGAGGTCTGTACCGACACAATTACTTACTAAACTAGTGACATTTTTACATTAACAATCGGCGCATAAGAAATTCCAATGATTCGTTACACCCCTTCAGTAAAACAGTATTAAGTGTACACCTGCTACTCACACCCCAACATGTGTTTTTCAACCCTAACCAAATATCAATTACATACATTCTCACATTTCTTACATAAAAATATATAGATAAAATATTTTGAAAACAGCAAATTACGACGTATTAACAAGATATTAAAAATCCATTAATTATCTTTTCTGTCGCGGTAACAATGGCGATTATGTGAACACCCACAAAATTTACTTAAGTATATACGCGAAAACGTGCTCGCGCTGAATGATGCTGATATGATTAGACGAAGGACAAAGTTGACAGCTAAGTGCGTTCTTTCAACACTCAACACGTGCTGTATGAAAAGGTCGTTCGCCTCTTTTGCACTACGTTTATCTAATATTATGTATTTTAATACATGCTCAAGCACAAAATTTATTTTTCACAGTCCACAACCGTTCAAAACTTGGGCTTGTTTATGAACGCACAGCTGCTGCCACTGAGGTCTATTTGAATCGCTGACGAGTGTCGCCGACCGGTTACGAGAACGACCGAAGTAAGCGCTCAACTTTTGAAATTATTTTCAAAGCCATTTTTCAGGAAAACTAAAGATTATTTGTAATTGAAAAAATACTACGGCATAGCCCCTCTTTAGTTTTACAAACTCAATATAATAAAATATAGTGGGGAGCAGGAAATAACAAAAACCATTTTCCCATGTTAATTCCCTATTTCCAAAGTTGCCTTGGACACCCGGTATTTTATAGTTGTTAATTTTCAGCACAGAATCGAGGAATTGTAGTGGTAGCGAAAGTCCTCACTTATTCAAACCTCAAATCTCTTACATAATGACTGAGGAGGAACCACCAGCTTTAAACAACTTTTCCAATAACAATGATCCAACTAAAGACAGTAATGTAATGCAACCTTTAACTTTATATAACCCACTTTCAAAAACTGATAATAACATTGATGAACAAGTTGGAGAGATTAATAGCAATATATTGGAAATAACAAACGAGTATTCGCTAAATACGGAAAATTTGTTAATAAACGATAATTACACTCATAACGAAGCCGTAAACAACAGCTGTGTTGATAACTCTCGACATAAAATCGAGAATTTAAAAAAAGGTGGTGAAAATGGTGATGAAAATTTAAACTGTTCAACAAATTCTTTAATTTCGGATAATTTATCTTCACCAATGCAAACAAGTACTGATGTATTTCTAGATTCGGAAATTTTATCAACTGATGTCGCTTCGAATGATTCACATTCACCGAAAAGTATAGAAAAAAAATCTGACACACAAACTAATCTATTGGAAATGAAAAGATTTAACGAGTTTTGTTTAGCTTATAATCAACCCACTCTTTATGCCTCTAATGAAAATGTTTTAAATGTTAAAAGTGATCAAAGCCTTTTAAACTCAGCTGATAGCTGTGATAGCTCACCTTTACATAAAATTAACCGCGATTATAAAAAAACCTCTAAAAAATATAAAAACAAGAAACATTTTGGTGTTAAAACGTTACAGAGTATTTTTAGTCGACACGATGGTTATTCGGATATTTCAAGTACAGCATCAGAACTTGATGATGTAACCAAATGTGTAGATGAAAAACAAGAGGATGAGTTAAATACCGAAGAAGTTCCAGCTTCGGAAACATGCCCACAATTTGAAGAAAATTTGCATCATTTCCTATCGGAAACATTCTCCAAAAATTTTTCTTCTTTAGATTCAAACTCATCTAGTATTACAATAAATAAAAGTACAGGTTCGAAGAAATTTTTTAAATTAAATGGTCAAAATTTACGTATCGGAAAAGCATTACGTTTATGTCCGAATGATGAATTTTCTGATAAGGCAAGTGATGATAATGATCTGAAAAAAGATAAGTTGTTAGCTAGATACGTTTATAATTCAAATTTAGTTAGTGTTGATGGAATTGGTGATCCTGATTTTGGAACACCTGTTTGAAGAGTATTTATTTTTTAAAAGGATTGCTCAGTTACAGCTTTTTTTTTTCTGATAGATTTTTATATTGTAGACAATTAAACATTGATAATCATCTGTGGGCCTTTAATGCCTTAAAGATTGGGTGTAGAAAATCTCTCATTTTATAAACCATGGCTCAGATATCTTAAAGCGGTTGTTGTGAGTACCTGATGGTATTATGAGGAAAGTGTGCCTCAAAATCCATTTTGTTTTCTTTATTTGTTGCAAAATATAGAACACTTTGCTTTTTATCGAGAATTATTTTTTTAGGAGGTAATTTTTTGTAATATTTGAAGAACACAATTTGCGATAATACTTCTATAAATAAATAAATAAACATTTATTTAATTTTTATTCAAGTTTATTTTCTTGAGCGATTGCTTAGGTATTTCTCTTTCCAGTAAAATTATGTAACTAAAACTTTTCGTCTCTGCATGATATTGTTAAGAACAAATAAAAAAAGTGTATTGAATAGTTTGTAGCTCTAATTTGTAAAGCAGTATTAATTGCAACAAAAATATGAAACTGTTATCGTTTTAAAACATATCTGTATTTAAAAATAAAGTTTGCTGCTGCTACTAATTTTTTTTAACCCATACATATTGAAGATCTTCATGGAGTGAAGCGATGATGGTAAGTACACACACACACAATCTGTAGTAATAAATCTAACTTTAGCAAAAGCCCATTTAAAATTCTTGAATAAAATGAAATATTCTAAAAAATGTAGGTGGGGGTAAGAAAATGCTACACTAGCCCAATTTGAATATTGATGAACGTTCAGTCATTGGGCCACATAAAATTTTTGTTAATGCAATGCTGCTTTTTAAGAAATTACAAGAAATGGAATGGCTTGGCAAAATGCTTCCTCGCGTACTTTGAGTAAAGCCGGAGTACTAGGTTTAGGCGTTAGTGCAGCGTTAGCCGACGTCAGTACACTTGAAGATTTTTATTACTGCAATGTTGCTTTTCGAGAAATTAAAAATAAATAGTTATCGGAGTTGGCCACACACTTCTCCGCCTACTTTGAATATAGTCGAATTGCTAGGTTTAAGCGTTATTGCATCATTAGTGTACGTTAGAGCTCTTAAGATTTTCGTTGGTGCAATGTTTCTTTTCGAGAAATTACAGAAGCTATGGCTTCTCCGTCGATTTTGAATATAACCGAAGCACTAGACTTAAATGTTATTGTAGCGTTAGTGCACGCCAGTGCATTTAAGACTTTCGTTAGTGCAAAGTTGCTTTTTGAGAAATAACAAGAAATCATGGGTAGGATTGGCAAAATATTTGCTGCCTATTTTGCATGTAGCAGGAGTACTAGGTTTCATTAATGCAAAGTTGCTTTTCAAGAAATTAAAAGAAGTCGTGGATTAGCAAAATACTTCTCCACCTACTTAGAATATAGACGGAGTATCAGGTTTTGGCGTTAGTGCACGTCAGTGCACTTAAGATTTTCGTTGGTTCTATGTTGTTTTTTGAGAAATTAAAAGAAGTGGTGGGCGGAGTAGTCAAAATACTTCCCCGTCTACTTCGATTATAGCCGTAGCACTAGAAGTAAGCGGTAGTGCAGCATTAGTGCACGTCAGTACTCTTAAGATTTTCATTGGTGCAAAGTTGCTTTTCGAGAATTTAAAAGAAGTTGTGGGACTTAGCCAAATACTTCTACGCCTACTCTGAATATAGCCGGAGTACGAGGTTTAAGCGTTAGTGCACGCCAATGCATTTAAGATTTTCGGAAAATTAAAAGAAGTTGTAGGCGGGGTTAGCAATACACTTCCTCGCCTACTTTGAATATAGTCGAAATACTAGGTGTAAGCGGTAGTGTAGCGTTAGTACACTTATGATTTTAATTAGAGCAAAGTTGCTTTTCGAGAAATCAAAAGAAGTCGTTGGCTGGGTTAGCAAAATACTTCTCCGCCTACTTTGAGTATAGCCAGAGTACTAGGTTTAAGCGTTAGTGCACGATAGTGCACTGAATATTTTCGTTAGATCTATGTTGGTTTTTGAGAAATTAAAGGAAGTCGTGGGTGGGGTAGGAAAAATTCTTGCCGGCCTATCTTGCATATAGTAGGAGTTCTAGGTTTAAGCGTTAGTGCACGTCAGTGAACTTAAGGTTTTCATTAGTGCAAAGTTGCTTTTCGAAAAATTAAAAGATGTCGAGGACGGGGTTAGCAATATATTTCCTAGCCTACTTTGAATATAGTCGGAGTACTAGATTTAAGTGTTAGTGCACGTCGGTGATTTTTAATGCAAGTCGTTTTTCGAGAAATTAAAATAAGTCGTGGGCTGGTTTAGCAAAATACTTCCTCACCTATTTTGAATATAGCCGGAGTACGAGGTGAGAGCGGTAGTGCAGCCTTAGTACACGTCAGTGCACTTAAAAATTTCATTACTGTAAAGTTGCTTTTCAAGAAATTAAAAGAAGTCTTGGATGGGGTTAGCAAAATACTTTTTCGCCTACTGTGACGATTGACGGAGTTCTGGGTTTAAGGGTTAGCGCACGACTGTGTACCTACGATTTTTATTAGTGCAGTTTCTTTTCGAGAAATTAAAAATGTGGGAGGGATTATCAAAACACGTCCCCGCCCACTTTAAATGTAGCCGGAAGATTAGGTTTAGCCGTTAGTACAGAGTTAGTGCACTTAAGATTTTGCTAGTGCGAAGTTGCTTTTCAAGAAATTAAAAGAAGTCGTGGTTGGGGTTAGAACTATATTTTCTCGCCTACTTTGAATATAATCTGAGTACTAGATTTAAGTGTTAGTGCACGTCAGTGATTTTAAGATTTTCATTAGTGCCAAGTTTTTCGAGAAACTTAAGTCGTGGGCGAGTGTATCAAAATACTTCCTCGCCTACTTTGAATATAGCCGGAGTACTAGGTGAAAGCGGTAGTGCAGCGTTAGTGCACTTAAGACTTTCGTTAGTTCAAAGTTGCTTTTCGAGAAATTAAAAGAAGTCGTGGGCGGGGTTAGCAATATACTTCCTCGCCTACTTTGAATATAGTCGGAGTACTAGGTGTAAGCGATAGTGTACCATTAGTACACGTCAGTGCACTTAAGATTTCATTAGAGCGAAGTTGCTTTTCGAGAAATTAAAGCCGTGAGCGGGGTTAGCAAAATACTTCTCCGCGCCTACTTTGAGTATAGCCAGAGTACTAGGTTTAAGCGTTAGTGCACGATAGTGCACTGAATATTTTCGTTAGATCTATGTTGGTTTTTGAGAAATTAAAGGAAGTCGTGGGTGGGGTAGGAAAAATTCTTGGCGGCCTATCTTGCATATAGTAGGAGTTCTAGGTTTAAGCGTTAGTGCACGTCAGTGAACTTAAGGTTTTCATTAGTGCAAAGTTGCTTTTCGAAAAATTAAAAGATGTCGAGGACGGGGTTAGCAATATATTTCCTAGCCTACCTTGAATATAGTCGGAGTACTAGATTTAAGTGTTAGTGCACGTCAGTGATTTTTAATGCAAGTCGTTTTTCGAGAAATTAAAATAAGTCGTGGGCTGGTTTAGCAAAATACTTCCTCACCTATTTTGAATATAGCCGGAGTACGAGGTGAGAGCGGTAGTGCAGCGTTAGTACACGTCAGTGCACTTAAAAATTTCATTACTGTAAAGTTGCTTTTCAAGAAATTAAAAGAAGTCTTGGATGGGGTTAGCAAAATACTTTTTCGCCTACTGTGACGATTGACGGAGTTCTGGGTTTAAGGGTTAGCGCACGACTGTGTACCTACGATTTTTATTAGTGCAGTTTCTTTTCGAGAAATTAAAAATGTGGGAGGGATTATCAAAACACGTCCCCGCCCACTTTAAATGTAGCCGGAAGATTAGGTTTAGCCGTTAGTACAGAGTTAGTGCACTTAAGATTTTTGCTAGTGCGAAGTTGCTTTTCAAGAAATTAAAAGAAGTCGTGGTTGGGGTTAGAACTATATTTTCTCGCCTACTTTGAATATAATCTGAGTACTAGATTTAAGTGTTAGTGCACGTCAGTGATTTTAAGATTTTCATTAGTGCCAAGTTTTTCGAGAAAATTAAGTCGTGGGCGAGTGTATCAAAATACTTCCTCGCCTACTTTGAATATAGCCGGAGTACTAGGTGAAAGCGGTAGTGCAGCGTTAGTGCACTTAAGACTTTCGTTAGTTCAAAGTTGCTTTTCGAGAAATTAAAAGAAGTCGTGGGCGGGGTTAGCAATATACTTCCTCGCCTACTTTGAATATAGTCGGAGTACTAGGTGTAAGCGATAGTGTACCATTAGTACACGTCAGTGCACTTAAGATTTCATTAGAGCGAAGTTGCTTTTCGAGAAATTAAAGCCGTGAGCGGGGTTAGCAAAAGACCTCTCCGCCTACTTTGTATATAGCCGGAGTACTAGGTTTAAGCGTTAATGCACGTCAGTGCACTGAATATTTTCGTTAGATCTATGTTGGTTTTTGAGAAATTAAAGGAAGTCGTGGGTGGGGTAGGAAAAATTCTTGCCGGCCTATCTTGCATATAGTAGGAGTTCTAGGTTTAAGCGTTAGTGCACGTCAGTGAACTTAAGGTTTTCATTAGTGCAAAGTTGCTTTTCGAAAAATTAAAAGATGTCGAGGACGGGGTTAGCAATATATTTCCTAGCCTACCTTGAATATAGTCGGAGTACTAGATTTAAGTGTTAGTGCACGTCAGTGATTTTAATGCAAGTCGTTTTCGAGAAATTAAAATAAGTCGTGGGCTGGTTTAGCAAAATACTTCCTCACCTATTTTGAATATAGCCGGAGTACGAGGTGAGAGCGGTAGTGCAGCGTTAGTACACGTCAGTGCACTTAAAAATTTCATTACTGTAAAGTTGCTTTTCAAGAAATTAAAAGAAGTCTTGGATGGGGTTAGCAAAATACTTTTTCGCCTACTGTGACGATTGACGGAGTTCTGGGTTTAAGGGTTAGCGCACGACTGTGTACCTACGATTTTTATTAGTGCAAAGTTTCTTTTCGAGAAATTAAACATGTGGGAGGGATTATCAAAATACGTCCCCGCCCACTTTAAATGTAGCCGGAAGATTAGGTTTAGCCGTTAGTACAGAGTTAGTGCACTTAAGATTTTTGCTAGTGCGAAGTTGCTTTTCAAGAAATTAAAAGAAGTCGTGGTTGGGGTTAGAACTATATTTTCTCGCCTACTTTGAATATAATCTGAGTACTAGATTTAAGTGTTAGTGCACGTCAGTGATTTTAAGATTTTCATTAGTGCCAAGTTTTTCGAGAAACTAAGTCGTGGGCGAGTGTATCAAAATACTTCCTCGCCTACTTTGAATATAGCCGGAGTACTAGGTGAAAGCGGTAGTGCAGCGTTAGTGCACTTAAGATTTTCGTTAGTTCAAAGTTGCTTTTCGAGAAATTAAAAGAAGTCGTGGGCGGGGTTAGCAATATACTTCCTCGCCTACTTTGAATATAGTCAGAGTACTAGGTGTAAGCGATAGTGTAGCATTAGTACACGTCAGTGCACTTAAGATTTCATTAGAGCGAAGTTGCTTTTCGAGAAATTAAAGCCGTGAGCGGGTTAGCAAAATACTTCTCGCGCCTACTTTGAGTATAGCCGGAGTACTAGGTTTAAGCGTTAGTGCACGATAGTGCACTGAATATTTCGTTAGATCTATGTTGGTTTTGAGAAATTAAAGAAGTCGTGGGTGGGGTAGGAAAATTCTTGCCGGCCTATCTTGCATATAGTAGGAGTTCTAGGTTTAAGCGTTAGTGCACGTCAGTGAACTTAAGGTTTTCATTAGTGCAAAGTTGCTTTTCGAAAAATTAAAAGATGTCGAGGACGGGTTAGCAATATATTTCCTAGCCTACCTTGAATATAGTCGGAGTACTAGATTTAAGTGTTAGTGCACGTCAGTGATTTTTAATGCAAGTCGTTTTTCGAGAAATTAAAATAAGTCGTGGGCTGGTTTAGCAAAATACTTCCTCACCTATTTTGAATATAGCCGGAGTACGAGGTGAGAGCGGTAGTGCAGCGTTAGTACACGTCAGTGCACTTAAAAATTTCATTACTGTAAAGTTGCTTTTCAAGAAATTAAAAGAAGTCTTGGATGGGGTTAGCAAAATACTTTTCGCCTACTGTGACGATTGGCGGAGTTCTGGGTTTAAAGGTTAGCGCACGACTGTGTACCTACGATTTTTATTAGTGCAAAGTTTCTTTTCGAGAAATTAAAAATGTGGGAGGGATTATCAAATACTTCCCGCCCACTTTAAATGTAGCCGGAAGATTAGGTTTAGTCGTTAGTACCGAGTTAGTGCACTTAAGATTTTGCTAGTGCGAAGTTGCTTTTCAAGAAATTAAAAGAAGTCGTGGTTGGGGTTAGAACTATATTTTCTCGCCTACTTTGAATATAATCTGAGTACTAGATTTAAGTGTTAGTGCACGTCAGTGATTTTAAGATTTTCATTAGTACCAAGTTTTCGAGAAACTAAGTCGTGGGCAGTGTATCAAAATACTTCCTCGCCTACTTTGAATATAGCTGAGTACTATGTGAAAGTGGTAGTGCAGCGTTAGTGCACTAAGATTTTGTTAGTTCAAAGTTGCTTTTCGAGAAATTAAAAGAAGTCGTGGGCGGGGTTAGCAATATACTTCCTCGCCTACTTTGAATATAGTCAGAGTACTAGGTGTAAGCGATAGTGTAGCATTAGTACACGTCAGTGCACTTAAGATTTCATTAGAGCGAAGTTGCTTTTCGAGAAATTAAAGCCGTGAGCGGGGTTAGCAAAAGACCTCTCCGCCTACTTTGTATATAGCCGGAGTACTAGGTTTAAGCGTTAATGCACGGCAGTTCTAGGTTAAGATTTGCATTAGTGCAAACTTTGCTTTTCGAGAAATTTAAAAAAGAATTAATTGGCGGGGTTAGCAATATATTTCCTCGCCTACTTTGAATATAGTCTGAGTTCTAGGTGAAAGCGGCAGTTCAGGTCAACGCACTTAAGAATTTCATTAATGTAAAGTTGCTTTTCGAGAAATTAAAAGAATTCCTGGGCGGTGTTAGCAAAATACTTTTCCGCCTACTATGAATATAGACGGAGTTTCTAGGTTTAAGCGTTAGTGCACGTCAGAGCACTTCAGATTTTCGTTAGTTCTTGTTGGTTTTTGAGAAATTAAAAGAAGTCATGGGTGGGATTGGAAAAATACTCGCGCGCCTATGTCGCATATAGTAGGAGTTCTACGTTTCAGCTTTAGTGCGCTTAAGATTTTCATTAGTGCAAACTTTGCTTTTCGAGAAATTAAAAGAAGTCGGTGGCAGGGTTAGCAATATATTTCCTCGCCTACTTTGAATATAGTCGGAGTACTAGGTGAAAGCGGTAGTGCAATGTTAGTACGCGTTAGGGCACTTAAGATTGTCATTCGCGCAAAGTTTCTGTTAGAGAAATTAAAAAGTCGTTAGGCGTTAGTGCAGCGTTAGTGCACATTGGTGTACTTAAGATTTTCGTTAGTGCGAAGTTGCTTTTCTAGAAATTAAAAGAAGTGGGCGGGGTTGGTAAAATGCTTCCTTTAATCTGGTTAAAAACCGTCGCCCTCGTATTGAGTCCATTCGCTGTGTTTCTTTTACGGTTGGAAGTGAATGTAGCATCGTGGTATAGTTAGATATTAACAGTCTGCAGCTGTGGTTTAATTTGAAAACTATTTGCACCATCTCGTGATATAATTAGAAATTAGCATACAGCTTGCACCGCCTTGCAAGAAAACATGCGGAAGCAACTAAAATGTATAAAAATCTAGTAGCAAGCTAGCACAATCAAACAAAGAAACTAGTAATGTAAATACCAAAACACAAACACTGCCAACATGCAAACGAAGAAACCAGCAATCAAGTATGCACCCAAGTGCGAAGTTCACAAACATGAAATTACTCGACGTTCAAAGGCAATCCCCAAAATAAAGAAACTAGTCAACAAACACCCTCAAACACGTCAAATATACACGGTACAAGCAAGATACGGATGCAATTGAAACATGCAAAAAACTAGTATCTGACATACACATGCGTAAACACTTAAACATGCACAAAACATATAAGACAACAAACAGAAACATATAAAGAAACAAGTTGTTCAACGTCTAAACCCGAAAACTAAAACAAATACATTAGTAATAAACACGTGTAAATACCCAAACGTCCACAAAATTTGTAAGGTAGCAAACAGAAACACGCGAAGAAACAAGTTACTCAAACATGCACGATATATGCAAAAAAAAACATAAAAAGACCAAAACATTAACAAAAACTGACATCTAGCAAACATACGTATGCGATGAAACCATAGAAACCAAATAAGCTAGCCTTCAATCAAAATCCAGCGCCTCCATAACCAACGAAGGTAACGACAAACCAAATAGGCAAACAAGTTACTATTTTGAATTAGCATACTATTTCATGATGAAGCTGAAATGCTTAAGTTTTGTAATAGAAAAGTATCACTCATATGTGGTGTTTATTTTTATTTCAAGGCGTAGGTACTTAAGGTGTTGATTTTGTTAGCGAGGTCTTAATACGGTTTCGAGATTTGTTATAAATCGCAAGTATTCACTTTTATTATGAAATAATGCACTGAATCAAAATGGTAACTTATTTTCCTGTTTATCTTGTTTGGTTTGTCGCTACTTTTTTTGGTTTGGAGATACTGGGGTTTTGCTTGTTTAGTTTCTATGGTTTGACTGTTTATGTGTTTGGATGTTTACTTCATTGTGTATGTGTTTTTTTCTGCACGTTTTAGTTTTTTTTTGCTGGTTTCTTGCAAGTTTGGGTATTTATGGGCTTTTGCTGTCTAGTTTCTTGGCTTTGGGGGTTGTTTGGACGTTTTCTGCATATTTGGGTGAGTGGTATATCGGCACTTGACCTTTAACCTTAATTGTTTTTTAATGACAGAGTTCTCTATAATGACTTGGTTTTTCCAAGGTGATTAGGCTGATGAGTGTATAATGACATCCAGGAATCCCTTATAATTTGTTTTTCGGGTCATTATTCAGATGCCTTTTGGTAATTTTCTCTAATGAATAATGACTAGTCATTATTCAAATAGCGTATTTTTTCTAGGTCATTATCCTAGTGACTTTGAAGTTGCCCTAATAATTTTTTCGATGTTTCCAAGTGACTTGTATTTTTCCTTAGTTTAATAAAACATTAATGCAAAAATTTGGTGAATGTAGACTGATTTGAGGTTCGTATCGAGGGTTACATATGCATCTAGGTCTTTTTGGCTGGTTTCAATCAATCTTTGCCTTGGGGCTGCATCCGTATCTAGGACGCTTTTGGCTGGTTTCAATCTGCTGCTTTTTTGGCTTTTCGCAATCTTGTTTGCGCCATCTTGCTTTTGTATGTCATTTTGGATTTTGGCCATCCTGTCCGCACCATCGTGTTTTTATGCCTTTTTGGCTTTTCGCCACCTCTGTTTTTGTGAACCGTTTTGGCACTCAGCTATTATATTTCCGTATGCCTTTTTGGCTTAAGGTCCTTGTGGCCGAAATCAACATCTTGGACGTCCTTCTTGAATCTCGCTTTTACATCTAGGGCCCTTTTGGCAGAGGATGCTTTCAAGATCTTGAAATAAGACATTTTTGACAGCTCTGTGTCTGCATCTTGAACTAGGCTATTGAATCTTTTTCTACATCTGAGGTCTGGCAAGCACTAGTCTTAGACTGTAACATTTCAAAATTATTTACATATTTGTTTGTGAACGTATTTTCTGTAAATATTAGTTCCAATAAAAATGAAGTGCATTATAACATCCTTTTGACAGAAACTAACTTGAGGGCGAAATCAAGATTTTGAAATATGATCTATTTTGACGAGCGCCGTTACGGTATCTTAAGATTCTTTTGGTTGAATTCATCATCTTGGTCCAACATTTTAAATCTGGTTTCCGTATTTAATATCTTTTTGACAGCGTGTAGACTCTGATTGTATTATCTTGAAATAAGATATTTTGGCTGACTGAATTGGTTCTCTGTATTTACATCTTGAAGCTTGATTCAGCATTTTGAAAAAAGGAAGCTTCTTGAAACATCTAGGGGCCTCCATCTCTTTCACTACCTGTTAATAGATCAATTTCTTTTAGATTAGAGGTAAATATCAAACCCTCTGGTGGCATAATTAGAAGTTTTGCACACACAGCTTGTCACGCCATCTTGTGGTATAATTAGAGGTTGGCGTATAATGTTTTGCCGTTTGGGTTTTCCTTTCATGTGACATGTGTATAAAATCGCCGTAGTTTAAAGTGTACATTAAAGATACGAGAAGCCATGTCTAAAATAGTTGCTTCACAACTAGACCATTTATTGTTAACGATAAAAAAGCTAAAATGGAATTTGAAAATTGTTGGTGTTCAAAGAAGGATTCAAAAGATGGACTTGAATAAGCGTAACATCAGGTGAATCAAGAGATTAATTAATAAAATGTGCATACGTACAAACACTGTACAACCTATAAATAAGTAAAGCAATAGAGCCAGCGATCTCCATAACATAATAAATTAGGCAAGAAGCTACCGCCAAACAACCCCAATATACAAGGCAACGTACCAAAGCAACTAAAAGTGCAGAAAACTTAGAAGTCAACAAACACTAGCAAATACCCAAACACATAAGCAAACACCCAAACATGTAAATCTACAAACATGCAATTCGCAAAGCAAGAGTTTAATCCTAACATGTAAATCCCCATACAAACACGCCAAGTAATTATATAAACACGCAATCGCCAAAACGAAGGAAACTAGCTAGCAAGCACCCAAACACGTCAAATTTGCACGAAACAATGTAGGAAGCATACCAAAAAGCTAAAACAAGTAATAATTAACAACCCAAACATCCAAATCAAAGATTCTAAGCAAGCTACTTAATATACAAAGGTGTACACAAAGACCAAACCACAAACACATGCTAATATATAAACACTCGAAACAAAGTAACTGGCAAACGCACAAAACGGGGTTGGGTTTATTTGGTTTTAGCATTATTGGTGAATACGTATATATATATATATATATATATATATATATATATATATATATATATATATATATATATAAAGAAATATAAATATAAAGAAAACTTCAGATTCTAGAGCTGATTTTATGTCGATTTAACGTAAATTATCTTAATACAAAAAAAAACTTGGAAGATGGCGCCCTAACATCGGTTTAATTCAAATATCTTCAAAATGGTTTCCCTTTAAATGATAGCGTTCTGCACATTTATTTAGTGGAATATGCCCAATCGTATGGCGTGAATATGATTTTTTAGTTGTACTCATAAGCGACTCGTTTGGGCGGGGCATTGGACATTATTGTTCATAAATTTTTTGTTTTTCAAAATTTCGCAATTTTAACAGAAAATTTAAAAAAATTCGATTATTTCATGAAAGCATTATACCCTTGTCTGAAGTCGCTACGAAGCACCGTTTTCGAAATAAATCGATTTGAACTTTTCATGTGTTAATCATACTTTTTTAAAATTAAATAACAAGTTCATTTACAATTATGAAAGATGGCTATGGGAAAATAAACAAAATAACAATTGCGTGAACGTCAACTGCTCTCATGTTATAAATTAATTTTGCTTTAGAAAGAAAGAAATAAACTAAAATAATCGTTTTTAATACAAAAAAATGTTGCTGACCCATTAATAATAAAAAAAATGCAAAATGACAACTGAAAGCATGAAACACAAAACTGAATCTACAAAAGATGACGACCATCTGTTTCTATGCACAAATTTATTCGTTGATGTAAAGATTGCCGAATTTTTGCAAAAATTCCCCTATTGTTCCTAAACGTCGCAGGCATCCTGAATTCTTCTCCAAAGCTGATCGCGTGTTTCTATTGGTTGGGAATAAACCATTGATTTTAGATATCCCCAAACACAAAAATCGCAAAGATTTAAATCTGGGGACTTTGCTGGCCAAGCAACCGAACTCTCTGTAATTGATATCCAAAAAAGTATGAACAGTTCTGCTAAAGCGGCTTCATCACAAAACAAAATATTTAGAAAAAAAAATCTCGCTCTTGATTCTCTTTATTTTGCATCCAATTGGAAAAATCAACACGAGCAGGAAAATCACCTGCTTGTAAGGCCTGGACTTTTTTGAAATGAAAAGGATACAAGCCTTCCTTATGTAGAATGTTCCACAGAGAATTTCGGGATTGTATTCAATTGCCATTAAAATGTCATCCTGATATTCTTTCATTATTATTTTTTAAATTTTATGTTAAAATTGCGAAATTTTGAAAAACAATTTCCGATGCCCGGCCAATCGAGCCGCTTATGAGTACAACTAAAAAATCATATTCACACCATACGATTGGGCATATTCCACTAAATAAATGTACAGAGCGCTATCATTTAAAGGGAAACCATTTTGAAGATATTTGAATTAAACCGATGTTAGGGCGCCATCTTCCAAGAGCTTCAGCTCTCTTAGGAAGTATTTTTGTGTTAAGGCCCTTGTAAGGCTTAGTTGAATGAGTTTGTTTGTCTTTGATTTAGGCTGGTTAATCCGAGGTGTAATTAGACTTGTTTGTCTGCGAACGTATTTCCCTTTATATGTAATTTATTGCAATTGTACGTATGTATTTTGTGTGTTATTAGTCACTAATCAATTGCGTATGTGTACATTTCTCACCTATTTTTTTCTTTGTCACTGCATTTACCTTATCACTTGTGCAATTGAAATTTGCCTTATTGTTTTAGTTGCGTATTTACTTCACGATGGTTATATAGGGCCACATGTTTGGTATTACAATTTTTACTCTGATTTATTTATGGCACACAACTGTGGGCGTAATTACATGTTGTTTTGTGTGTTTATGTGTAGCTAAACTGCTTTTTATTTATTTTTTTCTTAATGTTATAATTTTGTACACCCTTTAACCTGATTTAATGGTGTTTTGTTATATATTTAACCCTTTTATTGTTTTTTTTGTGTTATTTTTGCATTATTGCAAATCATTTCAAATTACACTTTTCAAGATAGTGTACCTGGGGGACGCTACAAACTACAACGTAGAAACTTTAAAAAGTAAAATGTACTTGTGCAATTACTTATTTATGGATAAAGTGGGGTTTCTTTCCCGCAATAGTACATTAACGGGTTGAACCATCCTTGCGCAAAGCTCGTTAATTTTTTCTACTTGAGTACTTTCATTGTTTAACTGCCCCACATGATGCAACACTTAACCTCATCCAGCCTATCTAATTCAAATAGCACAACGTACCTACCACTAGACGGTCACTTCGTTTGATCAGATTTGAGATTTGCGTGTAATTAAATATCAGACTTGTAAATAAATTCTAATGTTTTAATTATTGCCAGGAAAGTGAATGTAAGGCAAGCAATTAATTTGAGTAATAGTAACATTATTGCCAGTAAAGTGAAGATAAACCACTTAGCGATTGTTTTGTGCTTAGATTTGCATTATTGCAAATCATTTTAAATTATACTTTTCAAGATAGTGTACCTGGGGGACGCTACAAACTACAACGTATAAACTTTAAAAAGTTGGTATAGGTGCTACTAGAATACCTAAAGTAATAAGGCATACATTAAGTTAATTCCAATAGATTATGCCATCAATAATTCTAATGACTAATTTATAACCATTAAACTGGCATTTGCTGACGCTGACTTATAAACACACCAACGACAGTAGCGTGGATAAAGTACGAAGGGTAGATTTAGGGAAGTTATTAGAATAAAAATTTAATTTTAGCGTTATTTGTTTTAAGATCCTGTGTTATCTTGCGCCATGCCCTTTTATGACTGGCATCTATTTTCCGCTTGTTATATCAGTGTCCAAGTGTCGCTGGCCCTAATTTCCGCGTCCTTTTTACGATCATTTTGGGGTTGTGTTCCTTGAAACAACTAGTATGTACTACACCAGTTTACATTATTCAATGTAAATACGATAAACCTAGCGTCCCAGAGAAGGTAAACTGTGTAAATGGTGCTTTCACAAATCATTATTCGGGAGATAGCTACCCCAAAAGGCTAACTGGATGCCATTTTATCTTATGTAGTGAAAGAATTACTAACAGTTAAAATGGAGTTTTTGTTCTATTTTAAAAGGGTGACTTTTCTGAGATCAAGATCAGACGATAATATCCGTAACGTACGGGCGCCATAATCATACACACACGCACGCACGCACACACATACACGCACACACGAGCACACGCGCGCACGCGCACACGCTCACGCGTACACGCGGACTCGCTGACACGCGGACTCGCGGACACGCGGGAACGCGGATACGCTGACACGCTGTCACGCTGACACGCAGACACACTGGCACACTGACACACAGACACTGACACACACGCTCACGCTCACGCTCACGTACACACACACACACACACACACACACTCACACACACTCACACCCCACCACCCCCCCACCACACACCCCAACCACACACACACACACACACACACACACACACACACACCACACCCACAACCACACACACACACACACACACACACACCCACACACACACACACACACACACACACACACCACACCCCACCACACCACCACACCACCACACCACCACCACCAACCCACCACCACAACCACACACACACACACACACACACACACACACACCACACACACCACACACACCACACCACACACACACACACACACACCACACACACACACACACACACACACACACACACACACACCACACACCACACACCCACACACACACCACACCCACACACCACACACACACCCACACACCACACACACACCCACACACCACACACCACACACCACACACCACACCACTCACCCACCACCCTCCCTCACACCACTCCACGCCACACCCACCCCCACACACACCACCCACACCCACACACACCACACCCACACCACACACACACCACACCACACACAACCCACACAAGCCCTAAAAAAAACATAAAATAAAACACACACCACAAACCCCCACGGGATTTTTAAAAAGGCCCCCTGTGTTTTTGTTGGGGTGTTGAATAAAAAATAAAAAATATATATATATATATATATATATATATATATATATATATAATAATATTTAACAAATTAAATATCATGGTAATCTCAAATAAACCACATTAAACACAAAATTGATTAAACATATTAAACCCATAAGTTCAACTTAACAAAAACACATATGTAATTATACCATTTGTTAGCTATTTAACAAAAACATTTTAACACACAACAGAATTAAGTATTTTAAAAAAAACAAACAAAAAAAAGGTTTAAGAAATAATCAAAGAATGTCCTCATATAAAAACGTTATGTGTAAAAGTAATAATTTGTAGATCTCAAAAATATGATTATCCAATCAGAATTAAGGTCTGTTATGTTTGTAGAAAAATTGTTCCAATCAAATTGGTTGTTACAAAGAAATGAATATTTTGTTAAAAAGTCTATCAACCTTCAACATGTCACAACATGGGTTCAGATTTAATAACCGTATAACCTAAAATAATTCAGATACCAAAACAATTGAAATTTTGAAATACATAATAAAAACGTGAATTATTTATACAGTGATGTGTTTACGAAACGTTGAAAATTTAACACATACCCAAACTTTCTGTTAATCAACCACCCATCAGTATACCATTCAAATTATTGTGATTTGGATAATGGAATTGTAATGAAGAAAATTGGAACACAAAAAGATAAATATTTATGTAAGTTCATGAATCTTATATTAATATTCGAGGTTATGTTGATTATTATTTATATTAAATTACATAATTTTACAAAATTAATCAAATATTTGTAAAATAGACAAGGAGGAAAATTTTAAAAATACGATTTAACCTCCACCATGCCCATATATTGAACGCATGAACAACAAAAAACCCAAATTTAATGTAAACGAACTAATATTTGTAATTAAAACTTAACGCATTAATCCTTATTAAATTTAAATTTTAGTACATTTGAAATTAGCGATATTTTGAATTTAATAAAAAAAAATCAAAACCTTATAAATGAAAAACCAAACACCCAAGTTTAAGATACCTAAAATAAATAATTACTACTACTACTAAGACTACTTTTCCCTATCTTTCAGGCAACATACGAATTCCGCGTCGAAAAAGCTAATCATCTTTTGAGGTGATCCACGAATCAATCCAACTTTTCATAAGACCAAACAGAACCCATTGATCGAAACAAGTGATATTCAGAGGGAACAATATCTGGAGAATACAGCGAATAGGGTAGAACTTCCCATTTCAACGTTTGCAACCACCACACACACAAAAATTACAACCTTTCTCCACACGTTTATCTTCCAATGATCGACTGAAATGCATCAATTTCGTTCGATACCAATCACCTGTGAGTATTTCACACACCATTATACACACGCCCATCTCACCAAATACATACATGACCACCAACCGTCACGTAAACCCCACACCACACTGCCAACAACCCCCATCCCCACAATGACACACCTTCGATAATAGCGATGTCACGGTAAAAACACACACACCCAACAAAAAAACACATTTTTAATCGTGAATAATTTTTAAATGTAAACACTTATTAATGTTGTTAACAATGCTCAAATGTACACAACACCACCCATACCACTATATGCTTGCTCACGTTTCGTTATAGATTAAAAAACTTTCGTGTGCCCATTGTTTGACACACAAAACACAAAAAGTTTAAAACACACAAACACACAAAACAAATTTTGTTTAACAAAGTTAAACGTGATTGAAGTAAAAAATGTATATACGAGTTGATTATTTCAAGATATTATTATTGTAATCAAACTACTTATACCAATATGTTAGGAATACACACAACCCAAAACAAATCATAAATGAAAACAAACACATATTCAGAAAATAACGGTTTGAAAACTAAAGACACTGATAACACACCCCAAATCACAATAAGTTAACAATTTAAACCAGTGCTACAAATAAAAACGCAGTGATAGTGTAAAACATAAAACCCCCAATAACGATGTAATAAACAACCTCAAACAAACATCAACCAAACGTCACCAGAGTCAACACAACTTCACCAAACACCCAAATGTAAGTACCATTATCTCCAATTACCCACCCAAATGCCCACCCCAAACCAATTAATTTCCCCAACCAACAACAACCTCACAAAACACCCCCCAACATACAGTCAAAACACAAGAAATCTCAACAACGAAAAACAAAACTTAACAAAAAAACCACAGATTGTAAAACAAAAAAAAAAAATTATGACACAAATCAAACAAAACCAGTGTGAGCAACTTAACACTTTCAACAGGATGGTAAAACCACAGAAAATAAACCAAACCAACTGAAAACCTAAACCTCCGCCAATAATGTTTATGGAAAACAAAGCATGATAAAACAAAACAAAAAAAACACCTCACTAAGACTATGGCAGACAACACTATTAAAATCAAACCAAACACCAAACCCAACACAAAAAAAAAAAACACACAAAGAAAAAACCACACAACCACAGATATTAAAGAGGAACTCCAAACACCAATTACTTAACGCGAAGAATAACAACACAACCATTAAACAAACCCACAACCAACAAAACCCCCAACGCCCAAAATAAAAACAAAAACCCCCGAACAACAATAAAACACATGCCAACTCCCCACACAAAAACACTGTAATAACTCTTCCCAAATCACACAACACTCAAACTGCAAAAATAAAGAAACCCCACAACCTCCACCACCCACCCCAACACCAAATCACCCAAAAAACACACCAAACAAAAAAACCACACCAAATAAATACCCCAAACACCCAAAAACAAAACCAAACCCACACAACAACAAAAAACAACACAACAGACAAACCACACAAAAAACAAAAAAAAAACACAAAACAACAAACAACCAACCCCACACAACAACAAACAACAAACAACAAAAACCCAAACAACAACCAAAAAATTAACCCCCAACAACACCA
This sequence comes from Vesta saturnalis, assembly GCA_036346205.1. Lineage (NCBI taxonomy): Eukaryota > Metazoa > Arthropoda > Insecta > Coleoptera > Lampyridae > Vesta > Vesta saturnalis. The sequence goes on from JARFJB010000237.1 coordinate 3,132,944, forward strand.
AAACACCAACAAACCCACCACACAAACACAACCCACACACACAACAACCAAACACCAAACCACCACCAACCTCAAAACCCACCACACCAAAAAAAACACCCACACACACAAAAACAAAACCCAAAACAACACCAACCACCCCACAACCTAAAAAAAAACACAACCCCAAACACCCAAACACCACACCAAAAAACATAACAAAACCACCCAAAACACCACAAAAAACAACCACCACCCACCCAACAACCAAACAAAAAACCAACCCACTTCACACAAAACCACACACAAAAAACAACATTTATAAACACAACCACCAAAAACCACAAACCACATTAATTAAAACCCAAAACATAACAAAACAACAAAAAACACCAACACAACAAAATAAGTTTTCCCCACAGAAACAACCAAACCAAAACCAACACCCACAACACAAACAAACAAAATTAACACCCAAAATTAAACAACAACAAACACCACCCAAACCACGTTCCGAAAAAAACAAACAATAACCAACCCAAAACAAAAATTAACAAAAAACCAACACACCCCACCAACATAGGCACCAAAAACCCAAAAACCAACAAACAAACACCACAAAAACACCAAACAACATCAAAACCAAAAACAAACACCAACAAAACCACAACACACCACCCAAACCCCACAACACCTCCAACAAATATCCCACTAATAACTCCAAAAGAAATCAAACAACATCTCACAAAACTAAAAACACCAAATAGATCAAAACCACAAAACAAAAAACCAAAACAAAAACACATCTCAACGCATCTTCAATGCAAACCCAAAGAATTAAAACCGAAAACACCAAACCAAACCAACACACCACAACCAAAACCACACAACTCCAAACAAAAAACCACACATAAAAACCCCAAGTAACCACACAACCCACCACCTCACCATTCAACACCACACAATTAACAACGTTAGACCAAAAAACCACCCCCCACACCCCAAACAAACCAAAACAACAACACCACAACATCTCATCAAACACCACAAGACAACAACAACACAAACCCAACACCATTAAATCAACCCACCACACCAAAACCCAATAACACACCTTCCCAACCCACACCATAACAACCCCATGACACACCCCACACCCCCAACATCCTCCAACCCCAAAACAAACCAAACCCCAGAAACAAAAAAAAAACCCCAACAAACACACACACCCCCAATACCAAAAAAGAAAACCCCCACAAAACACACACCCAAACACAAACCAAAAAACAAAAAAAAAAAAACTACCCCAAAATCCAACACACAATAAAATACAAAAACAACACCACATTTGACCCCCAACACCCAACCACTCCCAACCAAAACTCCCCCAAACAATCCCAAAACAAACAACCACCAACCCAAACAAACCCACCCTTTGCACACCACCGCTAAACCCCACACCTTCCCAATTCCCACAAATTCCAAAAAAACACCAAACCTAACAAACCCCAACCACAACCCCAAAACCCACCACCAACAACAAACAACACTTTTAAAAAAAAAATAAAAAAATTTTTAAAAACAAAAAAAAAACAAAACCCAACCACCAAAACAAAACCCACAAAAAATTTGCCAACCCAATTTAAACACCAAAACCAAAACCCAACCAAACCAAAACAAAACAAACAAAAAAAAAAAAAAAAAACAAAACAAAAAAAAATTTAAAACAAAAAAAACAAAACAACCAACAAAAAAAAAAACAAAAAACAAAACACAAAACCCCCAACACAACACACCACCCACAAACCCCAAAACAAAAACACACAAAAACAAAAAAAAACAAAAAAAAAAAAAAAAAAACAACACAAAAACCCCAAAAAAAAACACCAACCCAAAAACCAACAATTTACACCGCCACCCACCACCACCCAAACACCCCACAACCCAAAACACCCCCCACCAACCCACCCAACAACCCCCCAACAACAAACAAACCAAAACACTCAAAAAACACCAAAAAAAACTCACAAAACAAAAAAACACCCAAAAAACACACACCCAAAAACACCCAAAAACCCCACCAAACCACAAAACAAAACCACAAACAAAAAGGTCCAAAAACCCACACCCCCCAACAAACACACACAAAAACACCAACAAAACCAAAAAAAAAACCAAAAATACACACAAAAAAACCCCCACAACAACTTTCAACACCCAAACAACACCACCACCCCACCACAACACACACCACACACACACACACACACACACACACACACACACACACCCCACCCCCCACCACACACACACCACCCACACCCACACCACCCCACCACCCCACCCACCCCCCACACCCCACACCACCCACACCCCCACACCCCCACCCACCCCCACCACACCCACACCACACACACCACCACACCCCCCACCCACACCCCCACCCCCACACCCACCCCCCCCACACACACACACACACACACACACACCCCACACCACCCCCCCCACCCCCCACACACACACACACACCACACACACACACCCCACACCACCACCACACCCCCACCACACCCACACACACACACACACCCCCACACACCCCACACACCCCACCCCACACACACACCTCCACACTCACACCCACACCCCCCTCACACCCCCACACCCCCACACCACCCCCCCTCCACCACACTCCCACTCACACCCCCCCTCCCCCCACCCCACCCCACACACACCACCCACACCCCCACCCCACCCACCCACACCCACACCCCACCCCCACACCCACACCACACACACCACCACACACCCACACCCCACACCCCACACCCCACACACCCACCTCACACCCACCCCCCCACACACCTCCACCCCACACACCACACCACACCACACCCACCCACACTCACCCACCACCCACCCCCACCCACACCCCACCCCCCACACCCACACCTCCCCTCACACCCACCCACCCACACTCCTCCACCACCCCACACCACCCCCACACCCACACCCACCTCACACCCACACACACACACACCCCCCCCCCCACCTCACACCCCACACCCCACACACACCACCACCCCACACCCACACCCACCACACCCCCCCACCCCCCCCACACCCACCCCCCACACCACCACACCCCCACCCCCCCACCACCCACACCACCACACCACCCACACCCACCCCACCCCCACACCACACCCACCCCCACACCCCACACCACACCACACACCCACCCCCACACCACACCCACACCCACCACCCACCACCACACCACACCCACCCCCCCACACCCACACCACCCACACCCACACACACCACCCACACACCCACCCACACCTCACACACCCCACCCACCCCTCACCACACCCCCCCACCCCCACACCCACACCACCTCCCCCCCCCCCACACCCACACACCACACCCCCCCTCCACCCCCCCTCACCCCCCCCACACCACACCAACTCCACACCCACCACACACCCACACCACACTCACCCCTCCCCACCACACCCACACCCACACCACACACCCCCCACACCCACACACCACCCCCACCCCACACCACACCACACCACCCCCACCACACACACACACACACACCCACACACACACCACCCACCACACCACACCCACCCCCCACCCCACCCACCCCCACCCACCACCCACCCCCTCACCCCCACCCCACACACCCCACACCCCCCCCACCACCCCACCCACACCCCCACCCCACACACCACACACCACACCCCCCCACACCCCCCCACACCCACACCCACACCCACCCACACCCCACCACACCCACACCACCCCACCCCCACCCCCCTCACACCCACACCCACACTCCCCCCCCACACCACACCACACCCACCCACCTCACACACACCACACTCACACTCCCCCCCCCTCCCCACCCCCACACACACACACCCACACACCCACACTCACACTCCCACCCACCACACCCACACCCCACACTCCCCCCACACCACACACCCACACACCCCACTCCACTCACCCCACACTCACACCCCCCCCCCTCCCCACACACTCACACCACACACCCCCCACACCCCACCCACACCACCCCACCACACACACACACCCACACACCACCCACACCACACACACACCACACACCCCCCACACCCTCCCCCACCTCACACCCCCACACCCCACCCACACCCACACCCCCCCACACCCACCACACCCACCACACTCCACTCACACCCACACTCACCTCACACTCCCCACTCACACCCACCCACCCACCCACACCCACACACACACACCACACCACACCACACCACCCACTCACCACACTCCCACCCTCACCCACCACACCACCACACCCCCCTCCCCCACACCACACCACACCACACCACCCACACCACACCACCCCCCCCCCACACCCACACCACACACACACACACACCACACCCACACCCCCCACCACCCACACTCCCCACACACCCACACCCACACCTCACACCCACACCCCCACACCACACACCCCCCCCCACCACACCTCACACACCCCCCCCCCCCCACTCCACCCCACACCCACACCACACACACCCACACCACACACACACACACACCCCCACACCCCCCCCCCACCCACCACACCCACACCTCCACACACTCACACCCACTCCCCCCCCCCCCCCCCACACCCCACACACCCACACCACACCACACCACACCCACACTCCCCCACACCCACACACACACCCCACACACCCCCCACCCACCCCTCCACCCCCCACCACCCCCACACTCCACACTCACCCCACACACACCCACCCCCCCACACCCACACACACACACACACACCCCCACCCACCACCCACCCCACACACCCACACACACCACACCACACACACCCCACACCACACCCCACCACACACCACACACACACCCCACACCCACACTCACACCCCACACTCACCCCACACCCCCACCCCCCCACACTCACACCCCACACACCCACACCACCCCCACACCCACACTCACACTCCCACACACCCACCCCACACACCACACCCACACACCACACCACACACCCACACCTCCACTCACCTCACCCCCCCCCACCCACACACACCCACCCCACCCCTCCCACACCCACACCACACACCCACACCCACACTCCACACCCACACCCCACACCCACCCACACTCACACCCACACCACACCACACACACCCACCCACACCCCACACACCACACCCCACCCACACACACTCACCCACCCACCACACTCCACTCACACACCCACACACTCACACCCACCCACACCCCCACACCCCACACACCCACACCCCCCCCCAAACCCCACCACCACCCCCCACACACCCCCACACCACCCACCCCCACACCACCCCCCCCACACCCCACACTCACACCACACACCACACCCCACACCCCACCCCCACACCCACCCCACCCACACCCCCACACACACACACACCACACACCCACACCCCACCCACACACACACCACACCCCACACCTCACACCCACACCCACACCCCCCACCCACACCCACACCACACACCCCACCCACCCCACACCCCACACACACCACCCACACCACCCCCACCCCACACCCACCACACCCACACTTCCCCACACCACACCCACACCCCCCCCACCCACACCACACCCACCACACCCACACTCACACCACACCCACCCCCACACCACACACACCACACACCACACACCACACCCACACCACACCACACCACACCCCCACACCCACCCCACCCACCCACCCACCACCACCACACCACCACACACACCCCCCCCACACCCACACCCCACACCCCACACCCACCCACTCCCACCCCCCACACCACCCCCCACCCACACACCCACACCACCCCACACCACACCACACCACACACACACCCACCCCACCCACACCACACCCCACCCAACCCACACCCCCACCCACACCCCACACCACACCCACCACCCCACCCCACACCCACCCACACACCCCCACACCCAACCCCCACCCCCCCACACCACACACCCACACCACACCCCACCCACACCCACACACACACACACACACACACCCCACACCTCACACTCACCCCACCACCCACACCAAACCCCCCCCCACCTCACACCCCCACCACACCCTCACACCCCACTCACACCACACTCCCCCCCCACACCACACCCACCCCACACCCCCACACCCCACTCCACCCCCCACACCCACACCCACACCCACACCCACCCACACCACACACCACACCTCCACCCACCCCCACCCACCCTCACACCTCACACACACCCACACACCTCACCACCACACCACACCACACCCCCCCACCTCACCCCACACCCACACCCCCCTCACACCCCCCACACACCACACACACCACACACACACACCACACCCACCACCCACACCACACACCCCACACCACACCACACTCCACCACACACCACACCACACCACACCTCCCACCTCACCCCCACCCACCCCACCCACACCCACACCCACACTCACCCACCCCACACCCCCACACCCCCCCACACACCACACTCACACCTCACCTCCCCCCCCACCCACACCCACACACTCCCCCCCTCACCCCCCTCACACCCCCCTCCCACCACCCCACACCCACCCACCTCCCCCACCCACACTCACACACCCCACACACCCACACCACACCACACTCCCCCACACTCACCCCCCCACACTCACACTCACACACCCACACCACACCACCCCACCCCACACCCACACACCACACACCCACTCCACACCACACCACACCACACCCACCACTCACCCACACCACACCACACACCACACACACACACCACACACACACACTCCACCCCACACACCCACCCCCCCACACTCACACCCACCCCCTCCCCCACCCCACACTCACCCACACTCCCACCCCACCTCACACCACACCCCACACCCCACACCCACACTCACACCACCCACACTCACACTCCCCCCCTCACACCACACCACCACACACCACACACACTCACACCCACACCCCACACACTCCACCCACCACACCCCCACACACCCACCCCTCACCACACCACACCACCACACCCCCTCCCACCCACACCCCACACCCACCACACACCCACACCCACCACACCACCCACACCACACCCCCCCACACCCACCACACCACACCACACCCACACCCCCCCCACACCCACACCCCCACACACCACACACCACACACCACACACCACACCCACACCACCCACCACACCCCACACACTCACACCCACACCCACCCACACACCCACACACCACCCACCACACCTCCCTCACCCACACCACCCCACACTCACACCACCCCCACCTCACACCCACCTCACCCCCACCCACACTCACCACCCCCCACACCACCTCACACCCACACCCACCCACCCCACAACACCCACCCACACTCCACACTCACACTCCCCCCCCCACACACCACACACCCACACCAACCAACAACCCCAACACCCCCAAACCCCCAACCTACAATAAAACACCCCCACCCCCCAAAAAAACCCAAACCCCCACAAACCAACCCCAAACACCCCAACCCCAACCCACCAAACCCCCAAAAAAACCCAACAAAAAAAACCCCCCAAAACCCCCCTTTAACAACAACCCAACCAACTACCCCCCAATCCCACACCACCACCCCACCCCCCACACACCACCCCCCCCCCACCCCACCCCCCCCCCCAACTCCCCCCCAAAACCCAACCCCCACCCCCACCTCCCCCCCCCACCCACCACAACCAAACCCCTCACCCACCCCAACACCACCCCCACCCCCCCACACACACCCACACACCCACCCACCCCCCCCCCAACCACCCCCACCCCCACACACCCACACCACACCACCCCCCCACCCCCCCCCCCAAACCCCACACCACCCCCCCACCCACCTCACACCCACACCCCCACACCCACACTCCCCCCCAACCCCTCAACCCACCACACCCCACACCCCCCCACCAAACCCCCCACACCCCCCACACCCACACCACACCCCCACACCCACACCACACCCCCCCCACCCCACCACACCACACCCACACCACACCCCCCCCACACCACACCCACACCACACCCCCCCCCCCCCAAACCCCCCACACACTAAACCCCCCAAAACCCCAACCCCCCACCCCCCACCCCCACCCCCCCACCCCCCCCCCCCCCACACCACACCCCACCCAAACCCACACCCACCCCCCCACACCCCCACACCCCCCCCCCACACACTCCCCCACACTCCCCCCCCCACCACCCCCCCCCCCACACCACCCACACCCCCCCCCCCCCCCACCACACCCCACCAAAAAACCCTAAAAAACCCCAAAAAACTACCCAACCAACCAACCCCACACAAAAACCCAAAACCACCCCCCCCCCCCCCCCTTTTTTTTTTTTTAATTTAAAAAACAAAAACAAAAAACAAAAAAACCCAAAAAACCCAAAAACCCCAAAAATAAAAAACCCCAAAAACCCAAAACCCCAAAACAACAAAAAAAAAAAAAACAAAAAAAACCCCAAAAAAATTTAAAAAAAAAAATTTAACCCAAAAAAAAAAAAACCCCCCAAAAACCAAAACCCCAAAAAAAAACCCCCAAAAACCCCCCAAACCCCCAAAAAAAACCCCCCCAACAAAAAACCCAAAAAAAATTTTAAAAACCCCAACCCAACACAAAACCCAACCCAAAAACCCCCCAACCCCAAAACCCAAACCAAAACAAAAAAACAAAAAACCCAAAAAAAAAAACAAAATAACACAACCCAAACCCAACAACCACCCCCCCCAAACCAAAAATTTTAAAAAAAAAAAACCCAAAAAAAAAAAACCCAAAAAAAAAACCAAAAAAAAAAACAAAAAACCCAAAAACAAAAAAAAACAAAAAAACCCAAAACCCCACCCCCCCCAAAACCCCAAACAACAAAAAACCAAAAAAACAAAAAAACCCAAAACCCCCCAAAAAATACAAAAAAAAAAAAAAACCAAAACCCCCAAAAAAAAAAAAAAAACCCAAAAAAAAAAAAAAAAAACCCCACCACCCAAAAAACCCTCCAAAACAAAACCCCCCCCCTTTTTTTTAATTTTAAAAAAAAAAAAAAAAAAAAAAAAAACAAACAACCCAAAAAAACCCCAAACAACCAAAAAACCCAAACCAAATCAAACAAAACCCAAAAAACAACCCCCAAAAAACCCCCCAAACACAAAAAAAAAAAAAAATAATTTACCCAAAAAAAAAACCCAAAAACCCCAAAAACCCAAATTTTTAAAAAACCAAAAAAACCCAAAAACCCCCCAAAAAACCCCCAACCCCCCAAAAAAAAAAACAAACCCCACCCAAAAAACAAAAAACAAATAAAAAAAAACCAAAAAATTTTTAAATTTAAAAAAAAACAATTTTACACCCAAAAACAACCCCCTTTCCCCAAAAAAAAATTTTCGGGTTCCCAAAATTTTTTAAAATAAAATTTTTTAAAAAAAAAAAAATTTTTTAAAACAAACAAAAAAAATAATTTTTTAAAAAATTAAAAAAAAAAAAAAAAAACAAAAAAAAAAAAAACCCCACCCCAACCCCAAAAAAACCCAAAAAAAAAAAAATAAAACAAAAAAAAAACCCAAAAAAAAAAAAAAACAAAAAATAAAAAAATCAAAATTTAAAAAAATTTTTTTAATCCAATAAAAAAAAATAACCAAAAACCCCCCTTTTAAAAAAACAATCCCCAAAAAACCAACCACCCCAAAAAACCAAAACAACCCCAATCAAAACCCAATCCCTTTACCCAAATCCACCCAACCCCAAAAAAAACCCCAAACACAACAAAAAAACCCCCCCAACCAAAACCAAAAAAACAACAAAAAAAATTCAAAAACCCCCCAAATTTAAACAAAAAAAAACCCAAACAAAAAATTAACCCAACCTCAAAAAAAAAAAACCAAAAAAAACCCCCACCCCCAAAAATTTAAAAAAACCCCCCAAACCCCAACCAAATTTTTAAAAATTTCCCAACCAAAACCCCAAACCCAAAAACCCCAAAACCAACCCAATTTAAAAAAAAAAAACCCCAAAAAAAAAAACAAACCCAAAAAAAAAAACCCCAAAAAAAACCAAAACAAACCCAAAAACAACCAAAACCAAAAACCCCCCAAAAAAAAAAAAAACCCCCCAAAAAATTTTAATTAACCCAAAAAAAACAAAAAAAAAAATCTTTTTTTTTTGGTTCAAAATTTGGGGTTTAACAAATTTAAAATTGGGGTTTTAAAAAAAAATTTAAACCCGAAAAATTTTTCCCAAACAAAAAAAAACCCAAAACCCAAAGGCCAAAATTAAAAAAGGGGGAAATATCCCCAAAAAACCCTAAACAAAGACTCCCCTTTACCCAAAACCCAAACCCAAAAACCAAAATTTTTAAAACAAAAAAAAAAAACAAAAAACAAAAAAAAACCCCAAACAAAAACCAACCCCAAAACAAAAAACCCAAAAACCCAAAAACCAAAAAAACCCCCCAAACCCACACCAAAACACCAAAACAAAACCCCCACACAACCCCAAAAAAAACCCCAAAAAACCCAAACCCCCAAAAACCCCCAAAAAACCAACCAAAAAAAAAAAAAAAACACAAAAAAAAAAAACCCCAAAAAACCACCCCAACCCAAAAAAAACAAAAAACCCCAAACCCAAAAAAAAAAAAAAAAAACAAAAACAAAAAAAAAACCCCAAACCCCAAAAAACCCAAAAAAAACTACCCCAAACCCACCCCCAAGAAGAAAAAAAACCCCCCCCCCACACAAAACCCAACCAAAAAAAAAAAAAAACCAACCCCAAAAAACCAAAATAAACAACCCAAAAACCCAAAAACCCCTTCAAACCCCAAAAAAAAAAAAACCCCAACAAAATTTTAAAAAGAAACCCAAAAAAACAAAAATTTTTAAAAAAATCCCAAAAAAAAAACCCCAAAAACCCCAATAATTATAAAAAAAAAAAAATTAAAAAAATAAAACCCAAAACCCAAAAAAAAAAATTCAGAAACCTTAAAAACAAATAAACCAAACTTAAAACCCCAAAAAATTTAAAAAAAAATAAACACCCAAAAAAACAACTTCCCTTTAAAAAAAAAAATTTAAATTTTAATTTAAAAACCCAAACCCTTTTAAACAAAAAATTAAAAAAACCCCAAAAACCCACCCAAAACAAAAAACCCAACAAATTTTAAAAATTAAAAATGCCCAAATAAACCCACTATTAAAAATTAAAAAGAACAAAATTTTAAAATTTTAAAAATTTTTGGTTTAAAAATTTAAAAAAAATTTTTTAAAAAAACTTGGGCCAAAATCATCCCAAACCAAAACCCAAATTTCCAACCAAAAAACACCCTAAAAACCTAAATTTAATTCCAAACCCCCCAAAGGAATTTAAAAAAATTACCGGTTTTTTAAAATACGAGGTTTTTAAAAAAAAACTTTGGTTTCCATCACCGCCTTTTAAACAAAATTTTAAAATTTCAAAATTTAATTTTTAAAAAATTTAAAAAAAAAGGAAAAAGATAAAATAAATTAATTTTTAAAACAAAAACCCCCTTTTTTAAAAAAAAAAATTTTCCCCAAATTTTAAAAAAAAATCCCCAAATATTTTAAAATAACCCAAAAAAAAAAAATTTTAAAAAAGGGTAAAAATTTTAACAAAAAAAAAACGCAAAAAAAAAACCCCCAAACAAAAAAACCAAAATTTAATTAAAAAACCAAAACCCTAATAAAAAAATTTTAAAAAAACCCAAATTATTAAAATAACATTTTAAAAATTAAACATATTTTAAAATTTTAAAAACAACAAAATAAACCCCAAATAAATGAAACCAAAAAACCCCCCAATAAACCCTTTAAAAAAAATTTTTAAAACCCAAACAAACTTCCCAAACCAAAATGTTTCCCCCAAAATAAAAAAATTCCCAATCTAAAAAACCCAAAACACCAAAAAAACCCAATAATTCACACCACACACCACACCCCACACACCACC
>JARFJB010000237.1:3147500-3270000 GCA_036346205.1 Vesta saturnalis
CACCCCACACACCTCACACTCCACACTCACACCACACTCACACACCCACACTCCACACACACACACCACACTCACCCACACACACCACACACCTCACACTCACACACCACTCACACACCTCACACACACACTCCACACTCACACACACTCACACTCACACCACCACCACACCACCACACACCTCACACTCACACTCACACACTCACACACTCACACACCACACACTCACTCACACTCACACCACTCACACACCCACACTCACACCACACCACACACACTCACACACACTCACACACACTCACACACTCACACCCACACCTCACCTCCACACCCACACTCACACTCACACACACACTCACACCACACACCACACTCACACACTCACACCTCACACACTCCCTCACACCCACACACTCACACACTCCACACACTCACCTCACTCACACCACTCCACACTCACACCCACACCACCACACTCACACACCACACCTCACACACTCACACTCACCACACACTCACACACTCACACCACACCTCACACACCACACTCACACACTCACACTCACACACCACACACTCACACTCCACTCACACTCACACCCACACACACCACACACACACACACACACACACACTCACACACACACACACTCACACACACTCACACACACTCACACTCACACTCACACTCCCACACCCACACTCCACACTCACCACCACACACCACACCACCTCACACCTCCACACTCACACACCCACACTCACACACACTCACACCACACCACACACACACACACACCACACTCACACACCACACACACACACCACACACCCACACCACACACCACCCACCCACACTCCACACCACACACACACCCACACACCACACACCTCACACTCACACTCACACCTCCACTCACACACTCACTCACACTCACACCCTCACACCACACACACACTCACACTCACACCACACCTCACTCACACTCACACTCACCTCACACACACACACCCACACCCACCACTCACACACTCACACACCCACACTCACACACCACACTCACACCACACCACACACCACACACTCACACTCACTCACACTCACACCTCAACCCACACCACACACACCACACTCCACCACCCACACTCACACTCCACCACCCACACTCACACCACACACCACTCACACACACACCCACACACACCACACTCACACCTCACACCTCACCACTCCACACCTACACACACTCACACACTCACATCACACACTCACCACTCACACTCACACACTCACATCTCACTCACACCCACACTACACCTCACCTCACACTCACACTCACCACTCACACTCACACTCCACACACACACACCCACTCACACACACACACCACTACACTCACACCTCACACACTCCTCACACTCACACACCACACTCACACACTCACACTCACACACTCACATCACACACACTCACACACTACACACACATCATCCACACTCACACTCCACACTCACAATCACACTCACACTCCACACCCACACTCACACCTAACCACACTCACACACACCTCCACACTCACACACTCACACCACACTCACACTCACACTCACACTCCACACTCACCACTCACACACACACACACACACATCACACACACTCACACCACACACACACACACACTCACACACACTCACACTCACACACACTCCACTCCTCACACCTCACACTCACACTCACACTCACACTCACACCACACCACACACACACACACACTCACACCTCACACACTCACTCACACTCACACTCACCACACTCACTCACCCACACACTCACATCCACACTCACACCACCCACACTCACACACACACACACACTCACACCACACACACTCACACTCACACACTCACACACCACACTCACACTCACACACACTCACACTCACACCTCACACTCACTCACACACACTCCACCACACTCACACACACACCTCACACACTCACACTCACCCCACACCCACACACACACACTCACTCACACCACCCACACTCACACACACACACCCACACCACACATCACACACACACACACACACACACACACACACACACTCACACACTCCACACACTCACACACACACACACACACACACACACCACACTCACACACACTCACACTCACCACACACACCACTACACACCCACATCACACACCCACACACACTCACACCACACCACCACACACACACCCACACCTCACACCACCACCACACTCACACACACCACACTCACACTCACACCCACCACACCACACTCACACTCACACACCACTCACACTCACACCTCACACACCACATCACACTCCACTCACACTCGCACTCCACACTCACCTCATCACACACTCACACACAAGTAGTATAACACTGATCCTAATCCACTTTTCACTATACTTTTACAGCTCAAGGTCAACTCACACACGTCCAAGTACATGTTATCAAGATCATCATCTTGCCCACTCGTCATGTACCTCCGCTCAAGGTCACCTCACCACTTGTTTTTACTCCTGCCAACCTTGTGCTAGGTAACCCCGCCTCTTCAATCATGTTTGCACAGTCCTTCAAGGTCAAACTAGAAAATCACTAGAAAAGTTACTAGATTGTTGATTGTCCTGAAGGTCATTGCCTCGGTCTCAAGCAAGTCTTGCATGTTTTAAGCAATGCCAACAAAGACGATCCATTGTTCAGGTCGAGATTCCACATCTCAATTCTGAGAAAAATCAGAACAACCATTGTTCAAAGTCTATGCTTAAGGTCACACGAGAGAACAAGACGATCTATTGTTCCGTTATTCTAAAATAGATTGTTATCTCAATTCTATGAAATCAAGAATAAACGATCCATTGTCAACGCTTCAAAGTCTATGCTCACAATTTTCAAGGTAAAAGAACAAAACACTTCTGGTCGAGTTATAAAATAAATTGTTATCTCAATTCTAGAAATCAAGAACAAAGACGGATACCAAGGTCATTGCCCTCGGTCTCAAGTCATGCATGTTTCAAGCAATGCCACGCCCTCAAGTGCCCTAAACAGGTGACCGTTCAAAACAGGTATCCGTTTCTAAAACAGGTAGTTTCCAAAACAGGTAGCCATTTTAAAACACCGTTTCAAAACAGATAGCTGTTTCCAACCGTTTCCATATGAGACTACCCCACCTCAATTCTAGAAATCAAGAACAATCCATTGTTCAAAGTCTACACAATTTACCGCATGAAAGCAAAGACGATCCATTGTTCAGGTTGAAATAGATTCCACTCAATTAAAATCAAGAACAGAGACGATGCATTGTTCAAGCCGACGGTTCAAAGTCTATCTAATTCAAGGTAAAGAACAACGATTCATTGTTCCGTTATTCTAAAATAGATTGTTATCTAAACATACCTGTTCTGAGAACAAAGGGGACCCATTGTCAACGCTTCAAAGTCTATGCTTATAATTTTCGAGGTCACACGAGAGAACAAAGACGATCCATTGTTCAGTTAGAATTTCTAAAAATAGATTGTTATCTCAATTCTAGAAAATCAAGAACAAAGACGATGCATTGCCAACGGTTCAAAGTCTATGCTTATAATTTTCAAAGGTTACATGAGAAATGAACAAAGACGATTCATTGTTCTGGTTGATTTATACAAATAGATTGTTATCTAAATACACTTTGATTCCGAGAAATCAACTTTCGAGAACAAAGGCAATCCATTGTCAACGCTTCAAGGTCTATGCTTATAAGGTCAGACCTCTGATAACAAAGGCGATTCATTGTTTTGGCTGAGTCATAGCTTCTGAAATTCCAGGAAATCACGAACAAAGGGGGTCCATTGTTCAAGCCGACGTTTCAAAGTCTATGCTTACAATTTTCAAGGCCACATGAGAGAACAAAGGTGATCCATTGTTTTGGCTGAGTCATAGCTTCTGAAATTCTGAGAACAAAGACGATGCATTGTTCAGACTGATTAGGTCATCTAACAAGTAAAATATTTTTTATAAAACTTTATTAACCACAATATGCATCTATATATACAGATAAAAAATCCCTACAAATACATATGGAAGTTCATTATTATTTACTGTAGGGATATTAAGTTCACTATTCACAAGTTTTTCGAAAAACCTAGTATTTTGAATAACTCCTCCATCTGAAACACACCCATTTGTTCCAATATCGCACAAAAGAAATTCATAATTCGCATTTGCTATAGCCAACTCTTTTTATAATTAAAAAAATATGATCCACTTCCTGCCGGTGGGGTGATTTGAACGTGTTTCCCATCCACAGCACCCAAACAATTTGGAAATTGCCATCTGCGGCCAAACTCAGCACCAATATTTTTCCATTCCGTCTCCGTATTGGGAAACTAAAAGTAAATATATATTATAATTAGATACTGCTCCCTATGAAGCAAACACAAAACTGAAAACAATATTTATTTTTCCATAACTAATTGTACTTATAGCATGATATTAATCATTCATGTTACGATTATCTAATTCGTACGTCCCTCGGTAATGATATGTAGCTAAAAAATATTTTTGTTATCTTTTACAGGACAATGATTTTAATACGCCACTATTAAGTCCTGAAACTCCTTCATCCATACGGTCCCAAGCATCCTCATCTCACACAGCAGTAGGCCCAAAAGGAAGGGAAGAAATGAAACATCCGATGAAATTTTAGTTTAGTAGCGAATAAATTAAAAGTATCAAATGTTCAACAATATGAAGCATACGGCAAACATATTGCAGAAGAATTAAGAACATTGACTTCAGAACAAGCCAAGGTACGACGCTCCACACAATCAAGAATCCAGGTACGATGCTACCCAAAGCCAAGAGCCAAGATACGATGCTGTTCGGTATTTCCATACCTTCGATGAAAACGTGTAAAAGGGTAAAAATACTTAATGAAATTTTAGAGTCTTTAGTTTCATATTTTCTACAAGTACTGCATCTCTTTTTTTACTGTAAAAGGTGACAAATATATAATAACATGTTGTAGTCGTCTGTTTTATTTTTCTACAAGAACTGGTTGTGTTTTTTGCTTATTTGTGAGATATTGTATGTACTTTCAGTTTCGGTTACAATAATCATAAATGAACTGGTGTTAATTGAATACCCACACAGCTTACCTTTAAATAAGGATTTCTCAACACTTTATATATAGCATAGCACGTGTCTGGGATGATTTTCGATAAAGCCTGTGCAGATATTGCAGTTCTAAATTTTAGATCAGCATAACTATTTCCTGTGGCCAGGAAACGAAGGGTGGCACTAAGTCGCTCATGTGGAGTTATAGCAGCCCTCATTACAGTGTTCTTACGTTTAATAAGAGGCGTAACCGTATGTAAAAGCTCAAAATAGATAGCCTCATCCATCCGATGGTAATTATTCCAGTCCTCCGGTTCCAACCTTTTTCATTTAACAAATTTATGTGCGAGAGGCTTTTTAAAAGCCACGGTTTTGCCCATTTTGACCTACGTTTACTTTTTTTTTCTTAAAGCTAACGCTAAAACAACACCTATCAAAAGATTGTCACTGAGGTCTGACATGATCACACTACCATCCTCACTACTCACAACTGAGAAAAAAATTGAACTGAACACGCTACGTGTGGATACCACCTAATCCTTTACGACTTGCCTGACAACAAGAACTGCGCAAGCAAGTATGAAGGTAAGATGGAACGTCTGTAGGACCCTTTACCCCTATTTGGTAATATACAAGCATAAGAAATGTATGTGCTGGCCACGAAATTTTGTACCATTTTAAGGTTTACAGAAGACGATAACTGTAATGTTATCGAAACTTTTAAACTTGATTAACCATAAATAAAAATACACGAATTGAAATGCAAAACATAAGAATGTTCATTTCACCGCTATTTAAATTTTAATAAATTTGATTATTCATACATTATGTTAATTGATAAATTGGTTCTATTTACCCGGTGAGCCTTAGAGAGAATTCTTGATAACACCTTCATATATCTCTATTATGAGTTTATTAAACAAGCTATTTCTAATTATCATGTAGTAAAATCAGTTTAAAACTTGGACAAATTGCTCAATTCTCAAGTGTAATTTATGATGAAAGTGCGTAAACTATATCTATGTAATTTAATATAAAACAAATCGACAGTTAAAGTTACGAAACGATTTTTAGTAGGTAAGTTGACATATATATGGATTTTTCTACACTACATAGCACTATATGAAATTTCCCGCAGAGGTAAGCGTGAGAGAGATTGTATTTTGATTTATGTGGTTGTAAACAGGATGGCGCATCACATCATTTATTTCTGACTTACCTTATTGATCGAATTGTAAATTAATCTATAAGCAGCCGCTGGTAGTATTATGATCAACCCTGTAAATCAGATATTGATCCTTTCAGCTGAAAGTTTATTATACTTGATTTGTAAATTGTAAAAGGAACAAGTGATTTGCATCTTAATATTGTAATAAAGTCAACGAACTATTAGTGTAACATGTAATGTCGACCAGAAGTAAAGTTTCTTGTTTTCTTCTATTTAACAAGTGTTATGTAAATGCATAAAACATAAAAGATTTAGTTTGTTAAATAGAAAATTAAAATTTACAAACAAGGAAGCGCCTGACGGTCGATACCTCGTTTACATCACTCTGATTCTTGAACTTACAGGCTTGATTATTAGAGCGTACACAAATGCTCCACATTTTTCTTATTTTAAGGAAGTACTTTCGGTTGTTATATTTTTGTTTATTACGAGAAATGTGTAATAAATTATAATTAATCGGAGATACTTCAATGAGCAATTAATAGCTATTACACTTTGAGCAAAATTAATCGAAATCTGTTATGAAATATGTCAGCGTAATATAGCAGTAAATTATGTGAAAATTTTAATAATTATGTTTAGTTAGATCAGGCATGTTTGAAGGTCTTGGTAAAAGAAGTTCAACTTTGCGCTGATGATCATGGACATCCGAATGAAAGTGCGACGGTGCTCCGTCTCAATGTTGAATTAGATTTTCAAGATCATCTTAAAATTGTGGTGATTTCAGGCACTCGATACTTAGATTTTTCTTGTAAAAATGGCCTAAGTTTAAAAAAGCAAATAGTTTTAAGATACTAATGTTAATTGTCTTATGTAAGAAATAAAATAATAAAAACACAATGAACAGTACTCAAAATTTATTAACCGCCAATGAATGTGTATTACATACATCGCGTATACTAACCAACTGATTTCCTGATTCATCTTTTTCGTAATTAAGCAAAGTCGTGTACGTGACTTTTCACAATTCCGTTCTTAAACTAAACATATTTAACATACATACGAGTATATTAAATATAATATATTACTAACAGGTGCGCTATTCACTTAACAACAACGCCTTTATTATTTCTACACTCATTACCTTTTATATACGATTAAATAAATGGGACAATAGCCCTATAATTAGTTCAAATTTATTGACTACAATATTCGACCATCCTGACTAACTGCCTGTCCTCAGGGCGTTTTCTCGAAAAACTATTAAGTCCGCCTTCCAAGCTATACAGAACATCACTGCGAAAAGTCTGGGCAGATCACGTCTCAAAACTTTACATAACTGGACAGCCGTGTCCGTGTATACATCTCAAAAATTAGATAACTGGACAGACATGTCATCAAGAATTACATAACTGGACAGTCATATCGTAGCGTCCCCCCAGGTACCCTATCTTGAAAAGCGTAATTTGAACTTATTTGCAATAATGCAAATTTGAGAACAAACAATCTCTAAGTGATTTATCTTGACTTGACTGACAATAATGTTGCTATTACTCAAATTAATTACCTGCCTTACCTTAATTTTCCTGGTAATAATTAAAACATTAGAATTTATTTACAAGTCTGATATTTAATACTCGCAAACCTCAAATCTGATCAAACGAAGTGGCTGTCTAGTGGTAAGTACGTTGTGCTATCTAATTTAGATAGGCTGGATGAGGTACGTGTTGCATCATGAGGGGCAGATACAAAACAATGAAACTACTCAAATTAAAATCAACGAACTTTGCGCAGCGGTGGCTCAGCCCGTTAATCTACTATTCCAATAAAAGCCACTTTATTCATAACTAAGCAATTGCATAAGTACATTAATAAATCAAATAAAAAAAAACAATGAAAGGGTTAAATATATAACAAAATACCATTAAATCAGGTTAAAGTGCGTCCAAACTATAACATTAAGAGAAAATTAATTAAAAGCGATTTAGTTACACGGAAACAATAATAAAAAAACATATGTAGTCACACGAACAATTGGGTCATAAATAATTAAAATAAAAATCATAATAAAAATCGTAACACCAAACATGTGGCCCTTTTAAAAGCAATCATGCCGGTCTTTAAGTAAATAAGCACAAAACAATAAAACAAATTACGGTATATATGAAATACAACAGTAAAATTGCACAAGTGATAATAAGGTAAAGGCGAGGACACAAGAAGACACAAGAGATTTACAAGTACCCAATTGTTTAATGACCCCTAAAGCACAAAATACATAAGTCACATTTCAATAAAGCACATACAAAGAGAAATCAGCTCGCAGGCAAATAATTCTACTTCAACAAAGTGAAAAAAAAACTCATTAAAACAAAGCCTTACAATGGTAAGTTATAAATAGATCACTAACACACACACTATATATATATATATATATATATATATATATATATATATATATATGTACAGCGTGTCAATTTAAGAACTTACAATAGACTATATCTCATGAATAAATGATGATATCACGAAATTTCTACATTTTGTAAGACAACATGACATAGGATACAACTCCAATCAACCACACTAACCAACTAAAAGTTTAAATAGCGAACCTACTTGTAATACACCATTGACCTGTAAAAATGCTAGCCAGTGGTATAAATAAAAATTATACAAGGTGCATTATATTATTTCAGTCATGTTTATAAATGAACACAAATCTCGTTTCAGAAATAACACTATATTTTATTTCAAATTTTAATATTAATACATCCTGTATAATTTTTATTTATACCACTGGATAGCATTTTTTACAGGCTTTCCAATGATGTATTACAAGTAGTCATTTAAATTTTTAGTTGGAGTCGTTTATTAGGATGAGTTGTCTCCTATGTCATTTTGGTTCCCCCTTTCTACCCTAGAAACGGTTTAGAGAATTTTTTGATATCAGTAGAACCGAGACACCTTCCGCCGCCATCTTGGATTTTGACGTCACAAGACCGCCTACGTGGGGCCGGTTTTTCCACCCTTATTTTTTACTCGCTTACGTGTAGGACGTGTTTTTTCACCCCTATTTTTGCACATCCACGTGTGAGACCGCATTTTCAACCCTTATTTTTATATATCCTCGTGTGAGACCGTATCCTTTCTTTTCGAAGGCCCTTTTCAACCCTAATTATTTTTTACTTGCGCACGTGCGAGACCGTGTTTTCAACCCTTATTTTTTACACTCACGTGTGATACCGTATTTTGAATCCTTTTTCATCCCTAATTAATGTTTTTGATTTTTAATGGCATACGTGAAGGACCGTATTTATTACCCTTATTTTGAGATGGTGATCTTTTAATTATTTTTATGAATTAATTATCCTAGGGAAATTCTTAATCTGATAGCTTTAAGATGAGTATGATCTTTAATTATTTTTATTAATTAATTATTTTTAGCCCCTGTGAAATGATGTAAAAGATAGTTTATTTAATTTTGTGTTTTACTATTAACATTTATTAGAACTTGTTTATCAGATATTATTTAAAGAATTGATTAGATAATAATAATCACGTACACATTGACTGTATTTCCCCATTTTATTTTATTAGCGTATTTTTTTTTGATCAAATGAGATTGTTATTACATTTATTTTAATGCCTATCTACAGGTGGTATTTAGGGTGGGGCTGGTCTAGGCCTTCTGGCTATATTAAGAACAGTGCCCCTGGAGGTTAGGCAAATGCACACGCATACAATGTTGGAAATTGCATAATTAATAAGATATTATTATTAAAATTATCGACCCTATTGCTTTAAAATGGCCACATGCTATTGGATGATCTTTTACCTAAAACGTTGTATTTCTAATAAGGAGGTTCTTGTGCGACACGTGTAGGGCTTCGCAACTTGTTCTCAGGCCTTCGCCCGCTGGCTGGAGATGGTGTGGGAACCTAACCTTATAAGACAAGCGTAGAGCTTAGCTCTTATCGTGGCCCCCTTGATGCAATTGTATGTTGTTCTAACTTAATCTTACAGCTGTAGCCCTTCGACCCGTCATACAAAATTGTATTCTTGTAAGGTAGGACTTGTGTCAGGGTCGACGCCCTGGCCCCCTTGAGTAAAAATTGATTTTAGTGCCATCTAGTGGCGTATAGACTAATGAACATTTTCTGAAGATGATAATGCACACCTCTCTCTTGCTCTACCTTGTTTCTTCCTCGCCCCTCTCTCTTTCTCACACACGCACAAACAAATCAATTAATTAATCAATCTCAAACAAATCACGTTCGATCATCAGATAAAACTCAATCAATCAGCCGAAATTATGTCTTACAGTTTGCGGAAATCAGATTACAGATCAAACTGAATGCATTAAAGTCTAATTAAATATGACATGAAATAATAAATAATTTCTACCCTAATGTAATGATGCTTTATGTATAGGCAGATCCTCTAAACAGTCACCACCTGTACATTAGGAACATCATATCTGATTTATTTGCATGTTTAATTACATACACACAAAACTATTTCATTGTAGCGTGTTCATTAACAGCTGTAAAAACCCATTAAAAAGTAATAATTACTTATATACAACATAGAGTTAAATTAAAATTAACATGTTTTAAGAATATCAAACTGATATAATGGAAATAAAAGGCAAAAGGTTTTAATGGTTTATTATTATATACGCGAATTAACAATAACTATAAGTTTAAAATCCGTGCGTACCTGCTATTTTGTAGAGCTGATCTTATGACGTTAACCTGTGTAATAATATATTTAAAAATCTTTATCGGCATTTTTGTTAGCAATATCAGGTAAAAAACATATATATATATATATATATATATATATTAATATTATAAAATAATACGCTTACCTTTAGAAGTTTTTCCTTCCACGCTACCATATGTTAAACTGAGATTTTTTATACGTGTCTCACTAAAACACAATTTGTGAATGGATGAATATAAACACTCGATTACATACCTGTCATTAACTATTTTAGAAAGTAATACAGAAAAAACCTGAATTCGTATTTAACAAAACATGTACCTACAAAAAATTTACATTCAAAACACAAATATTTTAAAAATTTTGCTAACGCGGAAATTACTTTTTAAATAATTGAATCTTCAGATAACGTAAAAAACTCATTAAACAGTGATTACACATTAAATACTTAAAATATATAACTTTTATACTACATCTATTATTACATAGAGATGGGATTATTCTTAAATTTAATTGATTTCGATAGAGCTCTGGAAATACTACAACCGTTCGAAATCTTGCTTCTTCTCTCGATATCAAAAAAGCTATACTAGTGGTACATTAAGTAAGCATAATAGCGGATACAGCTACAGTGCTAACGATTATTGATGTTTTTTTTTTCTGCATGCATGAAATTTTTTGAATGAGAGCCTCTCAGGTATTTTTTAAGAAAAACTATACACCTCATGAGATCAAACGAGATTTTTTGAGATACAATCTCCTCATCGTCTGCACCTTGAACGATTATATTGTAACCTATAAAAGTAGCTAATAACCCTAATAGTTTATCAGACATTATTACATGGACACGAGGTTTGCCCTAAATTAACTGGTTTCAACGCTGCTCTGGGAATGCTGCACACACTTAAAATCTTTAAGTTCGCTCGCAGAAGTTGTACCGTATTCATTTCCTTCAATTTTATCTGCAATCAGCGTCGAGACTGTAGTATGTTTTCTAATACATAAACAGAATCTTCAATACTGTGATGCGTGTAGTAGCAAAACACATTAGCTAGTTAGTTTCACCTCTATATTATCTTACATGCAAGCCTGACCTTATCATAAATACACCTGTCAAAAAAGCTAATTAAACATAACTCAACGAACTGGGCATAGCAGGCAGCGTTTCCAATTATAGCTTTTTAGCCACCACAATAGTGCCTACAACTACATACAATCGACTAGCACTGCTTAAGCATGAGGATCAAACGAAAAACACGTATGCACGCACGTACACACGCACGCAAACTAGCACGCTCCCACGTACACACTCATGCACGCACGCACGTAAGCTCGCACGTACGCACGCATGCTCGCACGCACGCTCGCACGTACACACGCACGCAAGCTAGCACGCTCGCACGTACACACGCACGCACGCACGTAAGCTCGCACGCACGCACGAGCGCACGCTAGCTCGCACGTACGCTCGCACGCATGCTTGCACGTACGCACGCTCGCACGTACGCACGCTCGCATGTACGTACGCTCAAACCTAAGCACGCCCGCACTCACGTACGTTCGTAAACTTGCAAACATGAATCAAGACGGTAGAGCACTGTTAGGAAAAAACAGGTTTATTAACAAAATTGAAGGAAAGCTTAACGTTTGAATATATATTATTATTATTATTATAAACAAAAATACATCATTATCATTTAATAACATACTTTATCGGTTTTTTTTCTTCTTGAACCGTGAGTCGTCGTCATCATCATCATGATTTAGAGATTTGCCCCTCCCCCCTACCTCATCGCTCTTCTATCTCCTATGTGAATCATCACCATCATCTTGGATGTGAGATACACTCAGCTCAATCACGTCATCGCTTTCATCATTATCTTGAACGGTTATGTTGTAATAGTTTATTAACAAGTCAGTAAAATCTCTAATGTCCGCTGATGTTGGCTCATAAACAAGAGAATACATTATAGCAATGCTCACTCGATGACAGTTGCACTTTAAAGTGCGAAACACACGAGAAACGAGTACGCAGCTAACCTTTGGTCTTGTGCGCAAACGTACTCGTCAATGTTCGGGTAGAATCGGTTATCTTCGGGGATGTCTGAAGTATTGACCTAACCACACTCTAACATGGCCCCTAGGGGCATGTTTATAAATCTAAACGTCTCTTTTTATGGTCGAGGTATTTTCTCCTACGACGGCATCTTAGGAGGAAATAGGGGTGAAAAAACCGGTCCCCCACGTGGGCGGTCTTGTGACGTCAAAATCCAAGATGGCGGCGGAAGGTGTCTCGGTTCTACTGATATCATTTATTCATGAGATATAGTCTATTGTAAGTTTTTAAATTGACACACTATACACATATATATATATATATATATATATATATATATATATATATATATATATATTGCTCAAAAAAATTAAAGGAACAATTTTGGATAACCCTGTAATTTTTGGCTTGCTGTTATTAACAAATGAAAATTATATTTTCATAATTGATTTGCATTTTATTTTAGTGATTTGATAAAAAATAAACGTGATTATGCTCATTTATTCGAGATAAGTTTAATATTCCACAGCAAGTACAGAAAATAAAGTGATTATGAAAATATTCATATTTAGGTTTTATGTTTATAGAGCTTCTCCTGGCAACGGCATGACAGGTTGTAGTTGTTGAATTCATTATCTGTCAAAATGAGAGATCTTAGCGAGATAGAAGTCGCTCGTGCTATAGCTTTAATTGAAAATGGTGTAAAATTCGACAAGTAGCAAGAAATTTTAATCGCAGTCTATCAGTTATCAAACGTGTTATGATCGCTATAGAGAGTGGACAATATAAAGACGAACCGGACAAGGTCGAAAGCGAAAAACTACACAAATTCAGGACCAATATTTAGTAGTTTCTTCTTTGCGAAACCGAATAGCGACAGCAAAAGACCTTCAAAGTACACTTAGGATGGCTCATCAGGTAACCATTTCTGACCAGACTGTTAGAAACAGGTTACGGGAAGCAGATTTAAAACCAAGAAGACCGGTACGAAAACATGTTTTAGCTCGACATCATAAAACTTTGCGATTAAACTTTGCTCGTGATCATTTGAGATGACAACTTAGACAATGGAGACCAGTACTTTTTACAGACGAATCAAGATTTCGTCTCACTCGTTGTGATGGCCGGGTGCGTGTGTATAGACATCCCAATGAACGACACTCCGCTGTTGCTATACAAGAAGTATCCAGGATTTGGAGATGGTTCGGTAATGGTCTGGGGTAGAATAAGTTTGGAGGAAAAAACCGATCTTGTGATGATACCAGGAAGTCTTACAGCTGCAAGATATATTGATATCATTCTGTCAGATCACGTTATTCCTGCAGCATATGGTATAGGCCCTGATTTTCTTTTCATGCAGGATAATGTAAGGCCTCATACTGCTGCGATTACTATAGATTTTCTTAACGAGCATGAAATTTGTAAAATGGATTGGCCAGCGATAAGTCCTGACCTTAATCCAATTGAACACTTATGGGATATATTGGACAGACGTATTCGAAGCCGTCCAAATCCACCTCAAACCCTTCAGCAACTAACAGAAGCCCTGGTCGAAGAGTGGGACAGTATACCACAGGAAGTCATTCGAAGCATGCCAAGAAGTAATTCGTGCTGCTGGAGGGCACACGCGATACTAAAACACATTGGTTTTCAGATAGCGTAACATTGCCATTCAAAAATCTTTTCTTTTCATTTTGTTATTCGCACATTTTTTAAATTGTTAATCTTAGTTTACGAATAAAGGATTAGTTGAAAGTTCTATTAATCGATTTATTAGAAAAAAATATGTGTCTTTCAGAATATAAATGTTCATCTGTATATAACTATCACTTCATAAGTTACAGGGGTACAGAAAACTGTTCCCTTAATTTTTTTGAACAGTATATATATATATATATATATATATATATATATATATAAGTTTGAGTGCGTTAGAAAAATACGGTGCTCCTCTCTCTGGTTATACACTCATCTACACAACAAATAAATAAAAACCGTAGAAATAAAAAATCGAGGCGTTTAATAGTTATCGGGAGTGTGTACCTACTTGGTAATTGCCTTTTACAATTAGTAACCAAAGCGGTATCAAGTACCTGTTCATCAGCCCACCTCTACACAAATATAAATAAAACAACGACCAACTGTGCTAATTCGTACAAATACCAGAGTGAGAGGGCCCTGTACTGTCTTTTTGTGTTAGCAGATTTCAGCCTAATGAGTCCGCATACGAATGAGATACCTTCGCAAGGCAATGCTCGACGTTTAAGGTATTTAATTAACACAAAACCGATCTGGCTCTATTGACACTCAAACTGTAACTGCCTTCTGCCCCGATTCAAACCTATCATTACTCCCGAAATCAACCTCCGTATTTCACATGTAATAAAAAAAACAAGGAACATTAATTTACGTTGGAACAGTTTCATATTAATTAATGCACATCGTAATTTTAAAAATATGCATTCGTCTGTAACAACCCTACATGTCTCTAGAAGTTTCAAGTAACAAACAAAGATGTCTGTCTGGACCGACACCATTACTTATTAAGCAAGTGACATTTTTCCATTCAGAATCGGCGCATAAGAAATTACAATGATTCGTTACGCCCCTTCAGTAAAGCATCTTTAAGCGTGCACCTGCCACTCACCCCCCAACATGTGTTTTATAACCCCAGACAAGTATCAGTTACATTCCTTACATAATATATATATATATATATATATATATATATATATATAAATGAAATCTTTTGAAAGCATTATCAAATTACGACGCATTATCAAAATATTAAAAATTCACTAATTATCTTTTCTATCGTGGCAACAATGGCGATTTGACAAACGTTTATTGCAATAATAAAATTTGCGCGATCTGCTACTTACAATATCCGTGTGGGGACAACCAAATCTCAAAAATTACTACACTGGACAGAACCGTGTGATCATATTGGTGGCCACTACTATTTACACCTGCTATTATAGTTTGTGCCTTGTGGTGTCCCTCACGTAAATCTTCTAACACGTATCTATCTATCTATCGAACATGACAGATACCACATTGAACGGGCCTCTGTACTTGGGTAAAAGCGTTTTACTTGATCAACCATTTGTCGAGCTAGTAACTAGTGTTAGCACCAGATCACCTGTACTATACTTATTAGCCTCTTTGCGATGTTTGTCATAATATTACTTCTGGCGAGCTTGATCAACCGTGATATACCTCTTCATTTTGTGTCTCACCTCTGACAAGTCAAGACGTTCTAACCCCGCTTCAACTTCTGCCAACAAGAGTTCTTGTGCCATAGGTATTGGCTGGTACACTAACAAAGCTTCGGACGGTGTCTGGTTGATACCTTTATTAAAAGCAGTATTTATCGCGCTTTGCACTTCTTTCACATGCGTGTCACACTGTGTACCTTCCGTATCAGCACCAAGGGTATCGAACGCATTATGAATCGTTGGGTTATACCTTTCGCACTGTCCGTTTGCGCGTGGCGTAGAAACAGTGTTAAACTCATGTTTGATGTATGTTTCACAAAACATGTGCAATAAAAGCTCTTCCTCGATCGCTTATACGCGTCGGAACTTCGAACAAACACGTTATCTGTTGCAGCACCAGCACTACCGGTTGAGTCTTTTGCGACTTAACCACTTCGATGTTCACAAACTTAGTAAAGGCGTCCACTATGACGAAGAAAAATTTATTCCTTCGGACGCATGGTCTACATGGACAGTACTTTTCAATGGGATCAGCTTCCCTTGCTTCTTACCAGAACACTTCTTGTAATATGAGCAATTTAAACACGCTCGAACATACTTCGTTATAAAGCGTCGCATTTTTGCAAACCAATAATCATCCTCTTTACCGTGCTTTCAATACCAGCATGACCTGCCACAGTCGGCATACTTGCCATCTTACATTTCTGGGAACCACCCAGACACTTTTACCATTTTCTAACTTGCTATAAACTCGTTCATCCTTCAACTCGTATTCATCAAGATACTTTTTTGTCTCTGTCGTTTTCTCTTCACTGCTTAATATCGTGAGCTGTCAATATCCAATCGCCTTCAGTCAAGTCGGCTTGTTTAATCTCCGGTAAGTCGACTCAATGCATCAACATGGGACATTCATCTCCCTGTGCGCTACACAGTTTCAAAATTAAAGACTTGTACTTCGAGCCACTCGTGGTGTCAAGTCTCTTTTTGAGAATGCCGTTTTTAAAGCAGTATAATCCATTCGAAATTTTAATCCAACCAAGCATACTCTAAAATACCGCAAATCATAAACAATAGCCATTGTCTCCAGTCCTAGTGAACTGGTATCTGTGTATAATTCAGTGTCTAATTCGGGATTAAAAACCGACAACACTGGTCTGATTAACATCGTTTTGACAGATTTAAAGGCACCTTGTTGCTGCGGTCCTCAGATCCACGGTGCACTTAAACGAGTTAGCGGCTCCACCATTCTGACATATGTTTTTAAATGACTACAAAAATACCCCAATAACCCTAGGAATTGTCGTACCTCCTTCACTGTCTGAGGTTCTTTCATCTCTAAAACGGCTTGCACTTTTCGAGTACCTGGTTTAATTCCTTCGACAGTGATTTCCCTACCTAAGTAGTCTATATTTTGCTGAAAGAAACGTTCTCTAACTTCACTGTTAGATGATTCTTACGCAAAGTTTCCAGCAGCTGACGCAATCGGTCCAGTCCTTCCCTAGGATTTGGACACGGTATGATGACATCGTTAATACACGGAAAAGCGATAGAATTTTTCAAAGACCCCAAAACGTTGTTCATTAGCCTCTGAAAAACCGCTGGCGGATTTGAAAGAGCAAATGGCATTCTTAGATACTCCAGATAATCATCCGATGTGACAAAAGCGGTTTTAGGCACTTACTATTCTGCAACAGAGACATGATAGAAGCCCAAAGCCAGATCCAGGGTTATAAAACATTGATGACTCCCTAACTTAGCTACTTGTTTCTCAATCAACGGTAGCGGGTACTTGTCCTTTACCGTTACTGCAGACGTCGACTTAGATGACCGAACTATACCGTTAGCTAATAGCTCATCAATTGTACCACGTAAAATCTCTTTATCGTTCAGCGAAATTCGGTATGATCTACACACGATGGGTTCTTCGGTGACACATTTAATGGTTAACTTGGTCGCATTTGTCTTGCCTAAATGTGCCATCGAATAGGAAATGGTCTCGGTATATACTCAGCAATACGTTACACTGTTATTTTAGATCCGAGTCTACATTTCTGAACACAGGATACACCCTGAGTTTCCCTACCGCACATACATTCATCTACTTGAACCAAAGTTCTAACGCTTCCAACAGCGGAGACCAAGTTTCCGTCAAAGTTGCGTAGTATTTTATTTGAATCAAGTTGATACTGCAAACTTGGCGTACTACCCGTATCGATCAAACAGTTTACTTTTCTATGATTAATAACGACATACATTAGATAAGGATTTTTTAAACCGCTGTGCTGTATGTTTGCTTCGTTGACATCATGGTTAGAAGATGTTTTCAGCTGGTTGGTACTTTTAGTACTCTTATAAGGGCATTTATTCTGAATATCACCCAATCGTTTACAATTAAAACATTCTATATGAGACTCGGGGCACTCACTTGCGTAGTGGAGTTCTTTACAGTTAAAACAACTGATATTCCACTTAAATATTCCGCTTCCAGCAGGACGATTGGATAATACGCTTGTAGGATGTTACTTAAATCTTATTAAGGTTTGACCATCAGCCCTCCTATCTGGGACACATCCCGACGTACTCAAGAAAGCATACAATTCATTGGTCTCTTGGAAATTGGATCATCTAGCTGACCTATCAATATTCTCGTTCGGTATTCCACCAATTACAGCGTCAACAAGATACGGTTCAGGTATGTGCACATCGAGCAACTTCAATTTAGTTAGTTTCTCAAAACAGTACTCACCCAAATCTTGTCCAGGAGCAGTCTGATAATTCGCCGCATCGAGCAAAAAGTGGTTTACGAAATTGTTTAGTCAAATCCTCTCTGAGATACCGCTATTCCACTTAAATATTGTTGACTATCATACCAGCGTCAGGCCATTCCACGAAGTCGATTCGCAACAATCTTTGCTACCACTTTATCGGGCCACTCAAAAGTACCTGCGACATCGTCGACTCGCGATACCCACGCATCAATTGACGAATCATCTTTTTGGGGATCAAATGTAGACACGAGCGTTTCGTCACTACTGGACACACCGAATTTTGATGCACTGTTTTCTATTTTCGCTAGGAGTTTTTTTTTAACTTATCACTTGACGCCGCGAATCATCAGAAGACGTCAAACTTGACGAACTCGATAATGAACTACCCCGACGCTTTTGCTTTTTTTGCTGCAGACTTGGTTTTTGACGAGCGACCCATAATTACACAAATGTCTACTCACTAAATATATCAACGCAATCGGGTCATTAATTCACGCTAAACATATTAAGTTTAATTAAAACGGCACTAAGGTATTCCCACTTCTGATTTGTAAGAAATAAAATAATACAAACACAATGAACAGCATTTGCTTAAAATTTATTAACCGCCAATGAATATGTATTACATACATCGCGTATACTAACCATACTAACCAACTGATTTCCTTATTTATCTTTTCCCTAATTAAGCAAAGTCGTATACGTGATTTTTCACAATTTCGTTTGTAAACTAAACATATATCATATTACTAACAGGCGCGCTATTTGGTTAACAACAGTGCCTTTATTATTTCTACACTCATTACCTTATATACCATTAAATAAATGGGGCAATGGCCCTATAATTACTAGTCTGTGTAAACTCTTTTCAAAACCACGTGATCTATGCATCTGAATGATTGATTTGGCGGAATTCTTTTAAAATAATTTGCTAGGTATCCTCACACCCTTATCGGGAAAAACGGAGTGTATGGTCAAGAATACGCAGCACTTCGTGGAAACCATCAGAAACTTCCAACCAAACCACGAAGAAATACTGGTAAGCTTCGACATTGTGAGTCTATTCACAAATGTGCCTATCGATAAGACACTATCATAAGGGACAAGCTGGAAAAGGATGAAACGTTAGACGAACGTACGCAACTCTCGGTAAACACAATAATGAAATTTCTGACAATATTCATTAGAACTACATATTTCCAGGTAGAAGACATTCTACCAAGAGTTTGGAATGGCGATGGGTTCCCCACTATCACCCATAGTGAGCATATATATATATATATATATATATATATATATATATATATATATATATATATATATATATATATATATATATATATATATTCACAGAGAAACCAAGGATGTGGCTTAGATACGTGGATGATACTTTCGTAGTTAGGCAACACGACAAGCATAAGCTAGATGAATTCCGAGATCATCTAAATAGCTGCGCACCTTCCATAAAATTCGCAATGGAATTGGAGTCGGAACAAAAACTGCCATTCCTGGATGTACTTGTACACAGGAATGACAACACTTTCACGACAAGTGTGTACAGGAAACCTACCCACACGGGGAGGTACCTACGCTACAACTCAATCACCACAAAAACGTGAAGTTAGGAGTGGCAAATTACTTGTACGATAGAGCAAAAACAATATGCTCAAAATAAGAGGATCTGAGCAAACAAAAAGAAAATATCGCTAGAACACTCAAAGAAAATGGATACCCCAATCTAATACCTAACCTAAACAGGGAAAGGGTAACCGAAAAAGAAGAACCTAAATATACAGCGATAATACCATATATACAAGGTACTTTAGACAAGATACGAAGGATAGGTAGCAAATACAAGACACAACCTGCCTTCAGAAGGACCAGAACGCTCAGGGGAATACTAACCAAAACCTAACCATACAATGAAGATCAGAATTCCAAGAACTGTGTATACAACCTACCATGCGAATGCGGCAGAGCATACATATGAGAGAGCAGTAGACCACTCGAAGTGAGAACGCAGGAACATAAGAACAACGTCCGCAAGGGCGAAACAGAAAGATCAAGAATCGCCGAACATGTCTGAAACGAAAACCTCCGCATCCAATGGGATAACATACAGATAGTGGCAAAGGACGAGAACACAACTCGTCGGAAACTCAAAGAAGCCACATACATCGCACTAGCAGAAAATCCAATAAGCCAAGCTAGTGTAGAAATGAAACCCATATGGATTCCAATAACGCGCGAAGAGCTTAAGCGCAATACACTTGCGCAAGGAGTTACGGCGCAACATGCGCAATAAAGTTATGCGCAACCACGAAAAAGTTTAATATATATATATATATATGTTCTAAAAAATATATATTGGATTACTCAGTGGCTCAGCGGTAAAGGTGTCAGACTAGTAAGTGAAAGGTACCAAGTTCGAATTTGAGAGTGGTCAAGTTCTTGGGAAAAAAATTATATATAAAATATGAATTCGACTCAAGTGCGAAAACAGTCCTTCTCAGGACTAAGCCTGATGACGGAAGCAGAGTCCGCTTTCGAAACGTCGCGCTTAAAAATCAAAAACTGTGGAAATAAGCCGTTAAACTCCACTAACAAAACAATCGCTAAGTGATTTATCTTGACTTGACTCACAATAATGTCACTATTACTCAAATTAATTGCTTGCCTTACTTTGACTTTCCAGGCAATAATTAAAACATTAGAATTTATTGACAAGTCTGATATATAATTACTCGCAAACCTCAAATCTGATCTAACGAAGTGGCCGTCTAATGGGTACGTTGTACTATCTAAATTAGATAGGCTGGATGAGGTAAGTGTTGCATCGTGAGGGGCAGGTAAAAAAATGAAACTACTCAATTAAAATCAACGAGCGTTGCACAGCGGTGGTTCAGCCCGTTAATATACTCTTGTGGAAAAGAATTACCAATAAAATCCACATTATTCATAGTAATTGCACAAGTACATTAATAAATCAAATAACACAAAAAAAAAACAATGAAAGGGTTAAATATATAACAAAACACCATTCAATCAGGTTAAAGTGCATACAAAACTATAACATTAGGAGAAAATGAATAAAAAACCAGTTTAGTTACACAGAAACACAATAATAAAAAAAACACATATAGTCAAACGTACAATAGTGTCATAAATAATCAAAATAAAAATCATAGTAAAAATTGTAACACAAACCTGTGGCCAAAAAAAAAACCAATCATGCCGGTCTTTAAGTAAATCCGCACGTAAAACAATAAAGCAAATTACGGTACATATGAAATACAACAGTAAAACTGCACAGGTGATAATCAGGTAAAGGCAAGGACAAAAGAAAACAGACAAGGAATTTGCACGTGACCACTAAAGCACCGAATACATAAGTCAAATAACAATAAAGCAGATAAAAAGAGAAATCAGCTCGCAGGCAAATAATTCTACTTAAACAAACTGACAACAAAAAACTCATTAAAAGAAAGCCTTACAAGGGTAAGTTATAAATAGATCACGAACATCGTGACCGATATATAAGTTTGAGTGCGTTAGAAAAATACAGTGCTCTCCTCTCTCAGGTTACACATTCATCTATACAACAAATAAAAACAATATAAATAAAAATTCAAGGTGTTTAATGGTCTGGCCTGAGAGTGTGTACCAACTGACAATTGCCTTTTACAATTAATAACCAGTGGTATCATATACCCATTCACCAGCCACCTCAACACAAATATAAATATAACCAACAACCAACAATGCTTATTCGCACAAATACTAGAGTGAGAGGACCCCGCACTGTCTTTTTTATTGTGGCAGATTTCAGCTTAATGAGTCCGCGTATGAATAAGATACTTTTGCAAGGCAATATTTCATTCTTTTAATACGTTACATAGGCGGGTAAAATGATTCGCTGCCAGCTTTCAGTTATATAAAAATACATACTTACACTAGCATAAATATTGCCTTATTTGATCACAGACACAAAGCGTTAATATACGCGGTTTAACCCCGAAAGAAAAGACAACTTAGTGTTGGTGTATTCAAAAGAAAAATGTACACGCAAGAATTATTTTAAAGACAAACTGTTTACGATGAACGTATTTAATTAACCCAAAAATCGATCTGGCTTGATTGCGCTCTAACTGTAATTGCCCTCCTTCGATTTCAAACTAACTATATCTACTCCCGAAAAACCACCGCCGTTTTTCAAAAGTAATTAAAAATAACAAGAAACATTAATTTGCGTTGGAACAGTTTCATATTAATGATTGCACATCTTAATTTTAAAAATATGCATTCGTCCGTAACAACGCTACATTTCTCTCTCTAACTTTCAAGTAACAAACAAAGATATCTTTTGATCGCGGCCCGTTCAGCCGTAATTAATCATTAGATGAACGACATTTTACATTAAGAGCGCGCATAAGAAATAACGATTCGTTACGCCCCTTCAGTAAAGCATTTTTAAGCGTACACCTGATACTCGCTCCCCAACATGTGTTTTACACCCTAGACAAATATCAGTTACAACATTTCTTACATAAAAATATATAAATAAAATCTTTTGAAAACATTACCAAATTACGACGTATGATCAAGATATTAAAAATCCACTAATTATCTTTTGTATCGTGGTAACAATGCCGATTTGACAAACGTTTATTACAATAATAACATTTTCGCGGTCCGCTACCTACAATTTCTAACCTCATATTTTGATTTATTTCGTTTCGTGCCTCGAGAGTTTTACGTGTTTATATACCGCCTTCGGTATAAAAAAATCTGTTCTGGAAGAATGGAGAGAGATCATTAATTAAGTGCCGAGCGTCGAGTTGAGTAAGACATGCGTAATTTTGTTGAACCGTTTGCAGAGTAATTTTGTTTTCCCTGTGCACTAGAATCATCTAGTGGCAAATACTCCTGAGCGGCTTGGTTAAAGACTTTAGTAATTTTGAGGGTTTGGTTAACGAACGTGAGTGATGAGGGATATCAGTTGAGCAAACGTCTTGGTTATCCTTGGATGTAACTCTAATGCTCCAAGAAAATTTGGTAGTCTTGCTGACGGCAGTTATATCCAGCCATCGGCTAATGTAGTAGAAGTTTCGATGTTGTAAGAAATATAATTGGTGTAGAACTGCCAGCTGTCGTGCCGACCGGGAAACGCGAATCGGAGACCCGGAGCATCCCTTTACTGTTTTTAACTTGGCGAGATGAAAGCGCAAGGTAAAACTATTCAAATGATTATTGTTAATTCAGTGTACAATAAAGATACAAGTTGTTTGGTTTTAAAGAAGATTTTTGAACTTATTTGTTTTTTATTAAATATTAGAAAATACGTCACCAGTTTTCAGTATTTCTAAAAATTACATGTTTGTTATGGACATATTGACGGAATTAGTCATCTATTCACATACACCTTGGGATATTAAATTTCTTTGTTTTATATTGAGTTGTGGTTTGGTTTGTGATTATTTCTTTTTAAGGTATAACATTCAATGTATCGGATCTCAAGTTGTTCAGACTCTATTATTGTGTTAATAGGCTTTTTGTACAGATCTAAGCAGTACTTTAC
Organism: Vesta saturnalis; assembly: GCA_036346205.1. Lineage (NCBI taxonomy): Eukaryota > Metazoa > Arthropoda > Insecta > Coleoptera > Lampyridae > Vesta > Vesta saturnalis. Next base: position 3,172,149 of record JARFJB010000237.1, read on the forward strand.
CTTCAGACAGCTCTTTTTGTTGTATAAGGCACAAATTCGACCGCATCTAGAATATAATACTCACTTCTGGGTTGGTGCTCTCGATATCGTTGATCGTATTAAAAAACGAGCGATTAGGTTGTAAATTACTCATCCTTAACTTCCGTCATACAGTCCCTTGAGCAAAGAAGAATCGTTTCAGTGCTTTCTTTGTATTATAGGTATTACAATGGCTATTGCAGTGCTGAATTCCATTCTTTGATACCATCTCGGGCCAATTTTACTAGGAATACTAGGTTTGCTCATTCACATTATCGATATGCACTACAAATCTCTGCTTGTCGTACTAAACGGGTTCCTGTTTTCACTTATGATATGAGAATGTTTAAGGTAGTCGTTCATAAGCATCTCTTGGCAATGCAATATCTTCCTATTGTAGTGTCCCAAGGTACCATATCGTTAAAGGTGTAGTTTGAAATTATTCTCAATAATTAAAAGACCATAAAGTCTTTAAGAGCGTAATATTGAACTTATTCGCAATAATGCGAATTCAAGAAAAAATGTATCTTGACTTTACTGATAATAATGTTACTTTTACTTAAATTAATTGCTTGCCTTACATTGGCTTTTCTCTAGTGGTAAGCTACGTCGTGTTTTGTGAATGAGATAGGATTGGATGAGGTTAAGTGTTGCGTCATGAGGGACAGGTAAACAACGAAACTACCCAAATTAGATTTAACGAGCTTTGTGCAATGATGGTTTAACCCGTTAATTTACTAAATTGGGAAAGAACTACCGAGAGAACCCAATTTATTAATAAATAGGTAATTGCACAAGTACATTAATAAATCAAAAAAGCAAACAAAGAAAGGGTTCAATATATAACAAAACACCATTAAATCAGGTTAAAGTGCGTACAAAATAACAAAATTAATTAAGAGACAAAAATAAAAAGCAGTTTAACTACACATAAACACAAAAACCAAACGGTGAAATAACACCCACAACTGTGGCGTAAATAAATCAGAAGTAAAATTCTAATACCAAACATGTGGCCCTTATATTATGGTGGCCCGTAAAAAATGTCGTTTTGTTAGAGTTTCTTATTGAGCCCTTCTGCTCCTATCTAGAAAACATTTTATACGTTAATGCTATGCAGTATTAAAAGCTAATCATGCAGGCGAATGTCTCCGTCTAATTTTTGTCTGACATTCTTTTGTTTCTAATTAGCAATAAACTTCAAAATGGCTGACAAAAATACGAAATTTTGATACTGTTGCGACATTATTGGAAACAAAACGTTTCTGCAACCGCCGCAGTTAAAAAAATATGCGAAGTGAAAGGGAATTAATAGTGAACATTCGTATGGCGCAACGCTGGTTTAGAAAATTTACTGGCGGAGATACAAGTCTCAAGAGGAAACAAGGTTCTGGTCGGCCCAACTCGTTAAGTAACGCTGAACTTCGAGATGTTGAAGCAAATCCATCGACAAGTACCCGTAAGTTGTCAGCAGAACTTGGGTATTCCAAAGAAATTTACTTCAATAATCCTAGCACAGAAAGTCAGTGGATTACTGTTGGATAACCTGCATTGCCGGTTCCCAAACGAAAAAGGTTCCAAAGGAAGGCGTTACCCTGGATTGATGAACAAAGGACAGGCAATTCTGCAACAAGACAATGGCAGACCTCATACTGCAGCTGAAGCTCAACAAAAAATTAGGGAATTGAATTTGGAGATTCTTCCTCACCCAGATTATGGCCAGGAGCTTGCGACTTCCGATTATCACTTATTCCGATCGATGGCGCACTTCCTTCGTCGACGGCATTTTACCAGTGTTGAAGTGCACGCCGAGAATCCTTTAATTCCAAAGGTGCTACATGGTACCGTCGTGGCATTGAAGATCTTGCAGAAAGATGGCGAAAGATATTACTTTACAATGGTTTATACTTTAGTGAATAAAAGTTTTGTTATTTTATCATAAACTAAAGATTTTCATAAGAAAACGTCATTTTTTATGGGCATCCTAATACAACCAATCATGCGGGTTTTTAAGTTAACACTAAAGTAAATAAAAAAAAAATAATGCAGGTTAAGACACACATACAATAAAACAGGTACCAATAAGGTAACAGCAATGCAGTTTAACTACACTTAGACAAGAACAAAAAATGGGCAAGGAATTTAGACATATACAATTGTATAGTGAATAATAAAAGCATCAAAATACATACGTACAATTACATTAAATTACATATATAAAGAAAAATCAGTTCGTAGACAAACAATTCTAAATAAGCTGGCTGAATCAAAGACACAAAAAAAAATTATTAAAACAAAGCCTTGCAGGGGTAAGATGCAAATAAATCATAACAAACTTAACCTTCACGCCATTCCCTTGCGGGGTAGGCAAAACAATCCCTGCCTCTTATTTATTTTTCATTCACAATCTATCCCCATGCTTTCTTATCTCCGCATACCTACCTAGGTTCCGCAAGATTCATACATTATCTCTGACATGCCCTTTTATTTTTAAAACTCTTTATCTTTCTGCCCTTTATCATACATTCTACTGCATTCAACCAAGTTTTACGCGTCCTACCAGACCCGGCCTTTCCTCTAACCTCACCCAAATATATTTGTTTCGTTAATCTTGCGTTGTTCCATTCTCTCAATGTGACCAAACCAATGTAATGTCCTACTTTTATATCTATCCATCATCGTCTTTTCCTCGCCACACTTTGTCATTATGCATTCATGCTTTATCTCGTCCCTTCTCGTTTTACCACATGTACTTCTCAAGAATCTCATACCCACGACATTTATTTTTCTTTCGCGATTTTTTTGACATACACATGTTTCACTTCCATACAGTACTGATGGGACAAACGCGCCATTATAGATTGATCGTTTCGAAGCTAGACTCATGCTTTCGTTTCTTATTATCGTCCACATACTTCCAATCACTTTCCTTCCAGCATTGGCCCTTCGTCTAATCTCGCTCTTCATTGTACCATCTGCAGTAAACATTCTACCGAGATATACCAGCTCGTCCACTTCCTCCACAATTTCATCTTGCCGCATAAATACTCTACTCTCCTTTCCACCTTCCCGATTGAACACCACAATCTTAGTTTTGTTCACGTTTACCTATAGGTCCATGCTCTCGCAGACTGTATCAAACTTCCTCAGAGCGGTTTGTAGCGCATCCGGACTGTCACTTAATAAGACTGTGTCATCAGCATACACCAGAAGTCGTACATTCATGTCACCAACCATTACACCATTTGTATCTGTACATGATTGCCTAACAAATTCATCTATGTGTACATTGAACAACCACGGTGACATCACACAGCCTTGTCGCACTCCTTGCTCAATATTGAAGTATTCACTCACACCACCTCTCACCCTAACGCATGCCCGATTTCCGTTGTATACTGCCCTTATTCCATTTATTAGACCTTTATTTATGCCATATTCATTTAATATTTCCCAAAGCTTCTCCCTATTCGCTTTGTAGTATGCTTTCTCAAGATCTACAAACGCACAGTACAGCTCCCTTTTTACCCCTAAACACTTTTCGATCACTTGCTGGAGAGCAACCATCTGATCGACACATTCTCTCCCTGGCATGAAGCCACCCTGCACATCGCAAATCTTAGTTCGTGTAGTTTCTCTATCAATCAGTATTCTTCCAAATACTTTACCAGGTACGCTGAGCAAACTTATTCCTATATAGTTCTTACAATCGCTCTTGTTCCCCTTACCCTTATACAATGGTACAATGATCGCGCTCTTCGAATCCCTCGGTACTTTTCCACACATAAGGCATACATTAACACACAATCTTCCTACCGTTTTCTCTACCTCATTTATTCCAATATCCTCAGTTTCATTCACCATTTCTTCTACATTCTCCTTATTTAACCCTGCGGTCTTTTTTTGCACACTACTGTACAGTTTTCCGAAATATTCTTGCCTGCATTTCCTCACTTCACAATCGTCCCATACTATTTCGTTGCTCGTATTCATCACTCCTGCAGCGTTCTGTTTTGAGCCACATTTCGTATTTTTTCTCAATCTCATTTTTTGTAGCAATCATTGCCATGTACGCATATTTTTTCTTACATACTGCATTTTTTGCCGACTCATTCCATCAAGCACATTTTTTCTGTATACCTACAGTCGCTCTTCCACATATCCGCACGGCATAATTGACAACGCAGTTTTTCAAGCTTATGCATGCACTTTCAACCTCAGTGTCTTGTGTTTGTTCGTTCCACACTGTTTCATTCACATTCAACTCTTTACTCACAGCATCTGCGTATTTCATTCTCCGATCCGCGCATTACTTCTGTGTCTTTCGTCAGGTTTCTAAGCCGTTCATCATATACTATCAAGTCTATGATACTTTTAGATTCACCTCTTTGCCATGTATTAATATGCACATTTTTATGTTTAAGCCACGCATTGGATGCAAACAGGCTTCTCTCCACACAGATGTTCACCAGGCGTTCACTATTCTGATTGACTCTTTGGTCTCCGAACTTTCCTAGAATGCGTTCAGTATGTTCTCTCTGTACACGCACCCATCCGTTCATATTCCCCACATCATCACTCTTTCGTTTGACTTACATACGTTCAACACGTTCTCTACTTTATTCCAGAAGTTCCCACGCTCCTTGCCTCTTTCTCCTTTTACCGGTGCTAGCATAAAATTCTTCGAAACACCAGTTTCATTCTAACCCACCTTTGTTTCTTAATCTGTACACCTCATACAATCGTTTCTTCTCAGTCTCATTTTTTGCAGCAATCATTGCCATGTACGCATCTTTTTTCTTACTTACTGCCTTTTTTACCGACTCATTCCACCAAGCACATTTTTTCTGTCTACTTACAATCACTCTTCCACATATTCGTACGGCACAATTGACAACAGAGTTTTTCAAGCTTATCCATGCACTTTCAACGTCAGTGTCTTTTATTTGTTTGTTCCACACTGTTTCATTCATGTTAAACTCTTTATTCACAGCATCTGCGTATTTCATTCTCGCACCATTATCCATTAGTTTGTCAACCCTAATTCTGGACGTTCGCACTACGTTTGCTTTCCTTCTCCACACCCACTTTTGCCCTAAACACACTCTCGATACAACCAAAAAGTGGTCCGATCCACACTCCGCTCCGCGCATTACTTTTGTGTCTTTCACCAGGTTTCTAAGCCGTTTATCATACACTATCAAGTCTATCATACTTTTAGATTCACCTCTTTGCCATGTATACATATGCACATTTTTATGTTTAAACCACGTATTGGATACAAACAGGCTTCTCTACACACAGATGTTCAGCAGGTGTTCACCGTTCTCATTGATTCTTTGGTCTCCGAACTTTCCTAGAACGCGTTCACTATGTTCTCTCTGTACACCCACCCATCCGTTCATATCCCCTCTTTCGTTTGGCTTACATATGTTCAACACGTTCTCTACTACATTCCAGAAGTTCTCACGCTCCTGGTCTCTTTCTCCATTCACCGGTGCATAGCATGCAATAAGAAAAATTCTTCGAAACTCCACTTTCATTCTAACCCATATTACCCGGGGAGGTACCAATTCGTACTGTTTAACACATCTTTTCGCTCTTTCACTTACGATCACCCCAACTCCTTTTGCGCCATGCACTTCAGTCTCAACTCCTGACCATACTACTAAGCTGCCATCCTCCATCTCCACAACAGCATCCTTTCCTTTGCGCTGTGTCTTCGATACACACAGAATATCAAGGTATCTTTCGTACATTACATTCGCAATTTCAAATTCTTTACCATGCTTACCTCTAACATTCCACGTACCTACTCGCCATTCATTCCTTGCACAGTCGTCATCAACGGGGCCTGTCTGTTTCGACCTTGACCGCCCCTTGTAGCCAGGTCGATCCGAGGCAATTGTATTGTTTTCTTGAGTAATACCATAGCGAGCAGACCGGTTACTGACCAAATCGTGCAGCGGAAGATATAGTATTCCCTACTAACGGTATCGTCCTACTACCGGACAGTTATTTGTCTACTGCCTCGACACGTAAGGAAGTCAGAAGTAGAAATATAGACAGAGGCAAGAAATATATAAATAATAGAGTGCATACTTACTGTATGGATATCTAAATGTACATATATACATATTTTACTTACAATCACATCACGTTTCAACCAGATTGCTCCCTACGCGATTCCTGGCTTCCGCGCCTGTCATCGGATGCTGTTATTTATTTTCGACCAAATGATTCAATTATTTTTAATTGAGCTTTCCGAGTTATAATTATTTCTTTGTTATTTAATTTAATATTTATTTATCAAATCTGTTGTATTATTGTTGCAAGTTTGAGTGACTACGTTACACTACAGCACCCCCGGCATCTTACATGTTCATCTATACGTCTCTCTGCATTTAAAAATAATAAAAACGGGTTAGCTAGGGACAGTAATAATGGAATTGGATGTGGTTTTAAAGTCATCTGGACCCCTGTCTGTAAACCGTGGTATCGTTTATAATAATTAACTGGGGTTTATCGTGTCACGTTTTGTCGCCGCATTATATTCTCTACACGGGCGAAAATATTAGTAAACACAGGAGGGAACACTACTGTTTTACGCGGAGTCTTTACTGTAACAGATTTCAAATTAAGGAGTGTGCTTGCGTAATTAAATAGGAACTTTTTTCAAGACAGTGATTGATTTTTAATAGGTTACGTAGGCTTGTTGAATTGCTTGCCGGGAGGTTTAACCATACTCAAATACCTACTTACGTTTGAATAGAATCCTTTAATTAATCACTTGATTACCAAAACTTAACGCGTTAAGTTACGCCGTTTAAACCCAAGACGGTAACGATTATTTATAGATATATTGTTTACACGCCCGCTTGTTAAAACCCAAATATTTAGCAATAGGTACGTTTATTTACACGACTACCTTAATTTTGACAAAAAAAGAGGATAAATTCGCGTTTTTAGTGTTTAGTAGAATGGACACTATAAAATGCTTATTGTCACAATTACGACTCAATCGAACCTCTAACTGCAACTCTCTGTTTTTACACCCAAATCCTCCCTCGTTTTTAAAAGTTATAAAAAAAGCAAGAAATATTATGTGGGAATATTTTCATATTTATTACTAAAAGAAGTATTAATTTTTAAAATATGCACTCGTCCGTAACAAACCTTATAGGTCTCGAATTTCCAAGTAACAAACAAAGACGCCTTTTGATTTGCAGTATGTTCCGATGTAATTAATCATTAATAATTATGTGTTTAGCAGAAATACACGTGCATAGAAATTTTCGATTCGTCACGGTCTTTTGGTAAAGGCAGTTTTGAAAGGACGCCTGTTTTCTACCCTAACATATGTTTTTCTTTTTCTTTTCAACACTTAGTCAAATTACAGTTACATTAAATACATAATATAAAATATCCCGAAAACATGATCAAATTACGACTTATTACCAACACCTTAAACCCATTAATTATCTCTTCTTTCGCGGTAACAATTGCGATTTGAAAATTTGTATTACAATAAAATTTTCTCGGTCCGCTACCTTCACTATCCATGCTTTTAAGTGTTCCTTAGTGCAAGCTAAATTTAGCCTGTTCTGGACCACAATTATTAAAAAAAATTAAATATTTATATCTAAGTAAAAGGGCATGTGCCGCCAATCTTGAGTTCTACAAGGCACTTTCGTACGTGCAAAAGAAAGGAATTTTTAGTCTAGGGAGATTTTCAAAAGTTTTAAGGATTGTTTTACTTTCACACCGTATCCAGCGATAGAAGCTTCTGTTTGCTATGTTGATGTTGTGAACTTTGTTTTATTTGTTTTTTTTGTTTATTTGTTTTAATGTAATTTAATAGATGCTTTATGTATTAAATTTCTTTTGTAAAGGAACGGTATATCGACGCAAATGGGCCCTAATCTTTTCTTTGCCTGTATTATTTATATGCATTGTTCACCCATAATGATTTAACGTAACTGATTATCATAATTTAATTTGCGTTTATATCGGTTAAGGTAGGGACGGGGGTAGTTTTATTTTAAGAGGAGATTACACTAAAGTTGTTATCAAAAGAGGGGAGATTTCTTTGTTTTAATTTAGCAACAATATTCAAGAGGGAATTTTGTAAACATTTAAAAGTTGAAGTGCTTTGGAGCATTACATTTCAGAATCGACCCAGAGAGCCGTTGGCGGCAAGCAAAAAGGTAGGTTCAAGTATTTTTCTCTGTTTTATGCTAGTGCACTCCTTTTTGTTTGCGTACATTTTACCCGGATTAAGATGGGGTTGCAAAGTATAATTAATTTTGTTGCAAAATAAATAGTCCAATCAACCGGGCCAAATAATCAAAAAGTTTCCCAGTGTCCTGCCAATTGCACTTTTAGGGGTACTTTGGCCTCAGGAACTCGAATTTCGGGTTGGCCAGGCGAAATTTTTCAGGGAAAGCGGTGAAAATTGAGAAAAACGGTGAATTTTTTTGTTTGTCGGGTTTATCTCGAAAACGACGCGGAATTGCGAAAAAAGTTTCGGACAAAAGTTGTAGATCTTGAAGTTCTATATCTAAATATGCTATCGCACGTGCGTTTTAGTTGAACCGAAAGGAAAATAGAGCGGGTTTCCACGACGGAGCGTTACTTGGCCGGTTGATTCACGAAGCGAAGCAGTTGGCCTGCGCAGTGTGCTACTGCGCAACTCCACGCTGTCTTTCAATGTCAGTTGGGCTAACTAATTCTTGAGTCGTAGCATTAACTGTTCTGTATAGCGTGGTTTCTGTTTTGGATCAACGTGCATTTTAAAGTGTTTTATATTGTGCTTATTTGTTGAAGATTGTAGGTGTTAACCACATAGAAAAAGGTAAGTTTTTACATAATTAAATTCTTATAAAATATTAATAATAATAAAATAGGGATTACGAGGTTTTTTTACAATTTAAAAATCGTACAAAAAAGTGCAAAATTGTTGAATTATAAAATCATTGAAATTGAAATCATTGCAATCTAGATCCTAACCAATGGTTACACGTATGCAATGAAAATTTCAAACTTTCGACGCGGATTTTGAGGCGGATAATTGTTTGAATAATGCAAATATACTTGAAAAACATATTTTTTGCTCGGAAAGATATGAACGTAGTAATTTTTCCGTGATAATAAGCCGCGTCGAATGAGATGTCGTTCGTTGAATACGCGCTTGCGTAAAGTCAAGCCTCGCGCACGGCGTGTCAAAAATAAAATTAAGTATCAATTAATCAAACATTGAGTATTATTGCCTTTACTTGCTCACCCGTCCGCAACAAATACATTCTTAACTGTTATAAGTATTACTTAAAAAAAATTATATTATATTTGTTTGTAGCTGTTTCAGAGAATATAGATGCCGAAAAGTGTACAGTTTGCGATGTAGCGATACGTGCGGAGGACGTTACTAGGAAGGTGCATTACAAAGGACTGCGGACCTTTATTGAGAAGAGTAAAAAAAGGAATGACGAAAAATGGAGAATCTGGGAACAATTTACTGAAGATCAATACACTGTTTTTCATGACAAGTGTCGAAAACACACCACTATCACTATCGCAGAGGAAAAAACCAAGATTGAACGAGCCAGATAAACTTCAACTGCCAATGACGACGGTTTCGAAACAGATGAGTTATTTAATTATTCTGAACTATGCATTTATTGTGAAAAGCCATTGGATCGTAAACACCATCAACTGTATACGATAAACCTCAACCAACTTCAGCAGGCCGTTTTTGGTTGGGCAAAGTCCGTAAATAATCCACGTGCCAAAGCAATAGCTAGTCGTTTGAGATTTTTATTACAAGAAGAATGTACTACCTCTGGTTATTACCATGTTAAATGCCGAAGTGCCATTCGGTTAGAAAATCCTGGAAAATACAAGTTTGATATTAAGCAATTTCGTAGTATTATGGCAGCAAGTGAACATAATGTAAGTTTGAGTAATTACTTACTACATAAAAAATTAGAAGACAAGTTTGGTGACGACATGCTGATTATCAAGAATATTGGGCACCCACCGCTTTATTTTTATAAGACGACAACTCTTTTTGAAAGCAGTAAAGAATGGTTAGCGAATCCCGAATCTCTTTCCGATTTTGATAAAAAGTTTTATTAGATATATCTGCAGGAATCATTAGCCATGAAGTGAAAAATCAGCATTACATTACGAATGAATATCCGCTAGGAAAGCTTTTCCTGAAAAATGTAGTTTCAGGCATACCCAAGTCATTAAAAACTTTTTTATCTTGCCTACTATCAAAAAAAGAAGAAATCTTCTCAAGTCAACATAATTTTCGGCGCGATAACATTGCCCATACAATAATTTCAATGCTACGCCCGAAGTCTTTTGTTTCGACATTGCAATTAGCAGTCGGGACATATATATTAAGAAAAAGTGGTTCAAAATTAATTGTTGACCTTTTAGGTCAATGGGAGTTTCGGAAACTTACCACAACGTTCAGTTATATGAAGCTTCGTCAATTGAAAATCCTCCGGTGGTGAAGAAAGAAGATACATTTGTGCAGTTTGTTTATGACAATACTGACCACAATGTCAGCACACTAGATGGCCATAAAACATTTCATTGCTTGGAAGGCATTGCCATTTACACGCCTCATCATTCAGTCAGTTATGAAGGAGAAATAAAAAGATGTTCTAGGATGCCGTCCGCTCAATAATTAGCTCAAAAAGAAACAATTCCAATCGTTCCATTTTCGTCGTCTAACGCCAAAAAGCTCGAAAATATTGTTTTTGATGATATGAGTCATTTTTTATGTGAACGTGAAGAGAAAGTAGTATCACCAACTTATGTGACGTATTTATTGGCCAAAGCTAATGACATACAAGGTACGCCATTGTGGAAAGGTTTTATTGAAGTCATATCTAAACATTGAATGTCTACCGTTTGTCAATGGCCCACCAACAGATTTGAATACTTTGAATTCAGCATTATTGTACTCAATAAAAAAAACTGATGAGTGCAATCAAAATACAATTTTTGTGACTTTGATTTGCCGCTATATTTTAAAGCTCGCTTAGTCGTGCGTCTTGGCGGTTTTCATTTGCTTCTATCGTATTTAGGAGCGATGGGAAACATAATGGAAGGAAGTGGGTTGGAAGATTTGTGGTCAACAGCATACGCAGCAGAGAGTGTAAAAAAGTTGATGTCAGGGCACGCTTTTTCTAGATCAGTGAGGGTTCATATTTTAACATTCACAGCGATCGGAATTTTGGAGAGAATTGACGGCGTGTCTGAAGAATTACATTACATTCATCGGAGGGCGGCAAGAAGAAGAAACAATTTCAGCTGGCGACTGTAGTTCCAACGTTTTAATGAAAACAACAACAGCTAAATTCATTGAAGAACTGCAAAATTTGGAAAAACAAGGCGAAACGTCGAAATTATGGATACAGTTTTTGAAGATGGAGCTTATTTTGATTCAATTTATTGAAAGCGAACGACTGGGAGAGTGGAAGTTACACCTGCATAGTATGTTTCAAATGTTGCCGATTTTGCATGCAGGTGGCCATTTCGCTTATGCCAAAGCTCTGCAAGTATTTTTACGGGATTTGGAAAAATTGCAGTATATTATGAATGAAGAAGAGTATCGCAGATATACCGAAAAAGGGTTTTTTACTATAAGAAGATCAGATAAAGCTTTTTCGGGAATTGGGAGCGCCATGACGATCGAGCAGACTCTCAACAGATTTTTCGGCACAGATTTCAAGCATGGCAGAGGCGTCACTGAAAGCGTTGTGGCAAGATATTCATTAGGAATGCCATGTGCTTTTCAAGTAATGCAAAGTTTGGAAGAGTACATTGGTCTAAGTACTGCAAATAGCGAACAGCACGTTGACACAACATGTAGTCGTATGATTAAAGACAATGCTGATTTGAAAAAAATCATATTTTGGCTCGAAGAACATAATTTGTTTAAGGAAAGGAGTGGATTGACGGCACTTGCTACTGGCATTGTTGGTGGCGAGCAAATCAACTATCACATGGCATTTGAAAAAGGACGCAAAGGTATGAAGTCAATTGTAGGAAAAAATATGACGAATGTAACGTTATTATCAGCAAAATCAAAAGTTAAAAATTTCGCTTCTGCCAGAAAAGGAATACAAATAAACATTATTTCAACGAATTGCTGTTTTTTTTCTTGGAAATGAGCAACTTGCAAGAGAGGCCTTCAGTTATGAATTAGCTCCATTCCCGCTAAGATTATTTGATGCAGATGGATTCATGAGAAAATCTTCAAAATCTGAATTGTTTAAAGTATTCAAATCCAATTCGCTGTCTAATTTACAAATACAACATTATTTCAACATTATAGATGGAGGTTGGCTTCTACATAGAATATCATGGCCTCACAGTATAACTTATGAACAGCTTTGCAGCATTTATTACAAATATCTCACCAACAATTTTGGATCAAATGTCAAAGTTATTTTTGATGGCTATTCCAGCGAGAGCATAAGCAGCATAAAATCATATGAAAGATTTCGGAGGAAAGAAAAGCATTTGGCATCTGATGTCGACTTAAAATTAGATTGTTTAGTCACAATGACTCAATAAAAGTTCCTTTCCAATGTTGCTAATAAATACAGGCTCGTGGAATTATTAACAAATTATTTCAATCAACATGGTATTGAAACGACCGTCTCCAGGGATGACGCCGACGTAGAAATTGCTGAAAAAGCTCTGCAAGTAGACAAGGAAACTGAACGAGCAGTTGCAGTTGTTGGCAATGATGTAGATTTATTGATTTTGCTGATTGACCGTACTCTGAGTACATCAAATATATTTTTCTATAAAGTATCTACTGGTAAACAAAAATAGAATTATATTCAACATCTGATAATCTGAGTTAGCAACTATATATATATATATATATATATATATATATATTGAGATGTTCAGAAAGAAGTAAAAGAAGGATCGGACAGTTTAAATGATAATTTAGTTATAAAAAGGGGTGATTTCAAGCTCGATACATGTGCGAGACATTGTTTGATAGAAATCTGGTTCACGATGTGTTTAAAGTAGATTTGTTTTGTACAAAATAGTCTGAATATTTTGGTTTCATCATAAAGAGCATTTTCCTGCCAACAAAAATGTCAAGAATGTTAAATACACTTATTTTCGTAAAGTCAATTTAGTATTTCCTTTATTTCAATAAAAGAAAATTTTTCGAGGGTATTTTGGCAAGTGAACACTTTACAGGTGTTTAAACATAAATTGTATAGCTAGGATTATATTAGGGATAGTGTATAAATAGTTTTCGAATGCAGGAAATGTGAAAATTTCATAAAAGGGTTATAATTTGGACATATTAGACATTTTTCTCACATATTTCTGGAAGCAATTCTGTGACAAACATTGTGAAAATTTCAGTAAGTGTGTTAGACGATGGGACATTTTAATGCAACACTATATGACACAATGCATTAGAAATAAACAGTGAAAATAATAAAGACAAGTATTACAAACCTCTAACATAACATTTTGAGTGATGAAAACATTTTTAAATATAAGTTATTTACTATTTTAGATTTAAGTTTGGTTAGGTTATAATTTCTAGGTTTTTTGCATAAATTTATAGTTTTTTCATAGTATTAGGTTTAAATTATGCTCTTAAAGCAATTAATAGGAGTTCTTTCTCAATATCTCACAGTTTTTAAAAGGATACAATGCATTTCACCGCAAAATTTTGTGAAATATGAGGTGAATTTAGAATATTTTTACATAAACTTAAAATTTCTTTAAATTCGAGATTTCTAACACTAAAAGTATGTGTTCTTATGTAAAATTTTCTCAGGATTCCGTTTATGTAATTAGATTAAGTGTAGCTTGTAGGTTTAGGTAGTTATAAGCAAATTCAATTTAGATTAAGTGATTTCGCATATTATTTTTAGGAACCATAGCTTGTTAGGTGTCTTTTTGTTCGAAATTTTATGTAGTTTTCATTTCTGTTGTTAGTTTTTAAATTCGTTAATGTATAAGAAAGTTATGGCCAAATTTCTATTTTAGTCCAAATTTTAAATTGTGTCAACCAATCAGAGCCTTAGTTACTTAGGTAAAATGGCTGAAAAAAAATTGAATTTTTAGTAACAACCAAAAAGGTATAAAAGGAATTGCCCTGGAAGTGCTAAGCTCTCTAGAATTTGTTAAAATTTAAAAAAAAGGTTAAAGCAGTGTTGTGCATTTGTATAATAAGTAAGTTTTCATAACCTAGTTTAATTATCCTAAGAAAGTTATAATTTACGAAGAAGATATTCGAGAGCAATTGTTTTTATACCGGCGATTAAATTAAATAGTTCGGTCTCCGATACCTGTTAGTTTTCGGAAAATATTTTTGTACGAGTTAATTTGTGTTACGATTTTGTTAAGAGTTTTCGTGTTATCAAACTTGAGTTGATTCCGTTATACCAAATTAAAATCACATTTATTTGGTTATTTGTGTTTTATTTCTGGGTACAATTTCCTTTAAATAATTAAATTTGATCCGGCATCTAAAAATAAAAGTGATATAACAAAATTTTGGACATTTAAACATTTTTTTAAACGATACCAATTAATAAGTTTTAATTCATTTAAATAAAAAAATTTTACCAAAATAAAATAAGTGACTGGAGTGTTGCCGATTTGGAAGAAAACATTATTAGTTTTTGGAAGTTGGTGTCTTCGACAACCCGAGAACCGGTCAACAGCAGTATATGAGTGTATGGTAACAACTAGAATCGAGTGGAAGGTGCCTGCATCAAAATTGGAACAACTCGAAGACATCAATCTGTATTGGGAACAGTATATGTGAGTCACATTTTTTTATATAACCCTATTTATTGTGGACATTTATTTGGTAAATTTCCTGCAAATTATTATTTATTAGGTATATGTATTGGTATAGAATTTCAAACAATTACTTGTATAAACACCTGTAAAGGGAACAAAATTTTAAATTATTTTCACATTCTAAATTTAATTCTGGACGTAAACAGTAAATTTCCAAATTATTATTTGACAATCTTGACATTATTAACTTCACTCAATTACGTTACAACGCATGCGTTGGAAGTAAATTATATTCAGACTAATTCTTATACATTTCTGATAAATTTTATAAAGTGTAATTCATATAAATACACACACACATCCAGAATAAATTTAATTTTCCAACTAAATACTATGATCCCTATCCCTCAAATTGAATTATATTTATTCATCACAAATTAAATAATTTAACCATTACAATATATATATATATATATTATTTGCTCACGCTTTTGCTGGTTGCGATTCGACAAGTGCCTTGAACAAAAAAGAAAAGAGAAGTGTGATAACGTTGCTTAAAAAAAATGAAAATCTTAAACAATCTGTTTTTATATTTTATGAAAAAAACAAAACACTTAATGAATTGTATCCAGTTGCTGCAAAAATTGTGAAAGCTATGTATAGTTCAAATTTAGACAATCAAACGACAATCGCCCAACTTAGATATAATATTTACTCAAAGTCAGTGATTATTGGAGACAAAGAATCAGCTTTAGCAATTTTACCACCAACGGAATCAGCTTTAAAGTTACACACTCAACGTGTTTATTACCAGATGTAGCTATGGTTCAAAAAGGAGGAGATACGATCTACAGATTGGGGGTGGATATCGAGTAATTTCATGCTCGTTCCTATTATGTTGGAAGATGGAATTTTGGCTGCTCCAGATACATTGCTTAAATTCGTAAGTACAGAAATTTACGTAATAAAAAATTGTTCTATATTTTTTATGCCGAATTGTGCAATAAAACGAATTTACTTTTCAGGTATTTTGTAGCTATCTAGGAGACTGTAGCACATCTCGATGTAGCTGTAAAAAAACCGGATTGAAATGCTCACATTTTTGCAAAAACTGCAATGGTGGTACTTACAACAATATAGTTAGAGCTAGAGTTGATTTCCACGATGACGCCTTCAGAAATTATAACGAAATTTATGAGGACACCGAAAATGCTGCTGAAACCGCAAGTGCTATCATGGATAGTGACGACGATATCGATGTTGATGTTTATGATTTCGTTGATTATTAAAACAGTTTTATTTTAACTGTTTGTTTAATAAAACAGCATTAGCATCAACGTTATTAGTTCATTTGTACAGGGTGGTTTTTTTTCGTTACTATTATAGGGTATAGGCTAAATGGTAAGAGATACAAAAAACTAAGATACGTGTCCCGTTCTCTTTTTTAGTGTTTAGTTTAATGGCGCAATCGGATCTACGCTAACTAAATTGGTTTCGAAGATACAGAGTGATTCTCAAAATCTGCGGGTTTTTATTATCTCTTATGACTCGGTTATTTATGAAGATAAAAAAAAGCTTTGGATACGAAAGTTTTATGACTTTTTACGTTGAATCCAGTGGCGTTCTTAAAAAAAACGTAGATGTTTTATTTTTTGAGATATTATCAAAAGTAGCATTTTCTTAAATGGGACACCCTGTATCTGATAATCTCGAAAAATTGCATTTTTTCTTGAGATTGCAACAATATATAACACTTAATATTTTGCATTGTCCTAAATAGCTAAAATACTAAAAAAACATTTTTTTTTTAGTTGGCCATGGATTTAATCAATTCTTTATTTTATAATGGGCATAATAAAATTGCAGATAATAACAATAATAAAACATTAATAAACTAAAACAGCAACTACAAAAAACAAGAAAAGATTTATATCAACTCAACAGTAATTATTTCAAATACTTATATATAACAATTAGCATAGGTGGTTAATCACAATAGGTGCTCAAATTGTCTTCCATTCTGCTCGATGCATTTTTGGGCTCTGCTAGTAACTGAACGAGTGGCGTCATATTTGGCACTCTTCCAATGCAATTAATAAAATTTGCTCTGAGTTCTTCTACAGTATTACTTCGGGTTTTATAGACTTCATTTTTGAAAGATCCCCAAAAATAAAAGTCGAGTGGCGTCAGGTCGGGGGAACGCGGAGGCCATCTGTTTGGTCCATATGTACCAAGCCAATTTTCGCCAAAATTGACATTTAGTAAGTCCCTTACCATGTGGCTATTATGTGCTGGGGCACCGTCTTGTTGTAAATAAACATTATTTCTTGCAGCTAATGGCATGTTATCCAACTCCACTATTACACATTCTTCCAAAATTTGGATGTATCCTTGAGCATTCAAATTTTCATTAAAAATTCTGTAGTTAAGGACTCTGTTTTGATATAGCGCCACCCATACATGGAACCCAAACCGTCCTTGTTGTATCCTGGCGACCGTCTGATGAGGATTTATGTTTGACCAACATCGATTATTATGTCGATTAAAAATTCCTTCGCTAGATATAAAAGCCTCGTCGGTCCATATTATATTTTGAAAAAAAATGGGATTCCGATTAATCTGCTGCGAATACCAATGACAAAATGTTAAACGCCGCTCTTCATCTCCAGGATGTAAGTTATGAACCTTTCTTATTTTATATGGTTTATACTTATGCTTTCTTAACGTTTTTGAAACTTTAGATTTACTTGTGCCAATATCTTTCTCAATATTACGGCTAGATATCGTCGGATCAGCAGCAACACAAGCTAATGTATTTATTTCACCTCTTGTTCTATTTGCCTTATTGTAAATCTTACTTCTTGATTTTCCAAATGATCCATACTCACTTAAATTCTGATATAACCTTTCTAATATTTGTTGTTCTGGCTGTCGTCGTTCCGGATAACGCTCAAAATATAAGTCTAGAGCTGCGTCTTTATTTTTATTACTCTCAAGGATATTTTTTAATTTTTCATAATTTTGAAAATTATTCATTTTAATAATCTTTTTGAAAAATATAATCGGAAACGAAATAAGAATACCAATACATAATTGTTACTGAATTTTATGACATGTAAACAAACAAAAACAATTGCTTAAAACATTCAATTAATGGCCAACTAAAAAAAAATGTTTTTTTAGTATTTTAGCTATTTAGGACAATGCAAAATATTAAGTGTTATATATTGTTGCAATCTTAAGAAAAAATGCAACTTTTTGAGATTATCAGATACAGGGTGTCCCATTTAGGAAAATGCTACTTTTGATAATATCTCAAAAAAAAACATTTATTTTTTTTAAGAACGCCACTGGATTCAACGTAAAAAGTCATAAAACTTTCGTATCCAAAGCTTTTTTTTATCTCCATAAATAACCGAGTCATAAGAGATAATAAAAACCGGCAGATTTTGAGAATCACTCACCCTGTATCTTCGAAATCAATTTAGTTAGCGTAGATCCGATTGCGCCATTAAACTAAACACTAAAAAAGAGAACGGGACATGTGTCTTAGTTCTTTTGTATCTCTTACCGTTTAGCCTATACCCTATAATATTAACGAAAAAAAACCACCCTGTACAGTTAGATGTTTTTTTTATAAATAGTAAAAATATTTCGCCTGGTCAACCCGAAATTCGAGTTCCTGAGGCCAAAGTACCCCTAAAAGTGCAATTGGCAGGACACTGGGAAACTTTTTGATTATTTGGCCCGGTTGATTGGACTAAGAATTTCAGCTACCAAGTAGTTTTTACAGATGAACAAGTGGTTCTTAAAAATTCTCATGTAGTGAGGACGATAACTGTAATTGTTCCAACTCGTTTCAATTTACATAAAATATAAATGGAAAAATGCACAATTTAAAAATACAAAAGATACGTATTTAATTAAGATCAATAGGCGTTTATCTCTGAAGCCAACAAGGAGAGACATAAAAATGTGGGTTAGATATGATGCAAAACAAGCTACACATATGCCTTCAACAGTTATTATGGTCCAGATGAACGTAGGCCAAGCATTGTTACTCTTGGAAAAAAGAGACTTAGCTACTATTACATCAGAACCTGACATTACATTATGTTTTGATACATATTACTCGAAAGAAATTCTGTTCGAACGTTTAACGAGTGCATACGTTAAAATGCGCGCTATGTTATCACGGTGAGAACGTTGAACTGCGATTATAAATTGAACACTTGTGCAGATAAGTATTAACATATACACAATCTACAAAATTTATTTAAAAATTATTACCTACTGTTAGTGGTTAACATAAAATCAAATTATTGATAGTTAATTAATCTATTAAGCCATGCAGCCCGCCGGTCTTCACGGTGGAGCTATGGCACCAAATTTAAATCCTAACGTAATATTAAAGGCAGTGACTATAGGCACGTGAAAATTAACGAATTATAACCTCGGAAATAAAAAGGAAAATTCAAATCTACGGTAACCTAGGTAGATTGTAGGGTAACGTAGCTTGTATCCTAGGTTACCGTAGATTTTAATTTTCCTTTTTATTTCCATTTTTTTAGACACATTGAGGTTATAATTCGTCAATTTTCACGTGCCTATAGTCACTGCCAATATTAAATCCAAATTTTATACCAAATTACCGGCAATACGGAAATCAATATCAACAACAGCAATTATTGCAAGCACCCAATGCCCCAATACAACCATACTTTGTTCTAAATAATGAACACGTGTTGTCATTTGTGCAAAATACTCACTCCCAGATTATGAATCCATATCTAACACAAATGCAACACCTTCCAACTACCACTTACACACCTTCACCCTCAGTATGTACCAAACTGCAATCAGATCGGACTCTGAAACATCCGCAAATGAAATTTCTTGGCAGGAAGTAAGAAAAAATAAGAAAAGAAGGATATCACAAAAGAAACCCAAAGCAAATCAAATTATAACAAAGGTTGACGTTCATGATACAAATAAATGTGCACCATTAGCTGCACAAGAAGATGATGTGGAAATGGTACAAAATCAAGCAGATGGAAACAAAAACCAAAAAGAAAATACTCCTAAACCCCCTCCTGTGTTTATCCATTGTGTTAAAAACTTCCCTGATATGCTTAAAAACCTCAACCTTGTTATTTCAGCAAAAGATTATGATTGCAAAGCAATGGCAGATAATTCTATAAAAGTAAACGTTAAAACATCTGATTCCTACCGCACCAAGACATAGGATCACTAACCTTCAGCTCTATCAGTTCCTACGTACACTTGGACCATCATTTACAGCGGGTGGAGACTTCAATTCAAAACATACTCATTGGGGTTCGCGATTTGTTACTCCTAAAGGCAGGCAACTTTATGAATGCATAAGTAAAAACAACTTCGGGATTCTCACCTCGGGGAAACCCACTTATTGGCCAACAGACTTCAACAAAGTGTCTGATTTGCTGGACTTCTGTGTCACGAACGGCATCCCACCAAATTATACCACCGTAGAATCAAGTCATGATCTCTCCTCAGACCATTCACCCATTATTGTGACGATTAGTTCTTCGGTAATTTTAAAACAACGTAGTAGTATGTTATATAATAAATTCACAAATTGGGATACCTTTCGAAACTACATTGATACAAACATAAACCTAAAGATCACAATAAAAGAACCTGATGAGTTAGATCGAGCTACATATTATTTAACAAAAATCATACAAGAAGCCGTAAAGCACTCCACCCCCAAACAGAACAACACCAAAGTGCTACTAATATTCCTCTTGAAATCAAGAAATTAATAGCAGAAAAAAGGAGAGCAAGGTCTATCTGGCAGAAAACACAACGCAAAGGATAGAAACATATACAACAGATTAATAAACAAATTAAAGGCTAAGTTAAAGGAATTCCGAAATGATAATGCATACATCTGTATGCTATCCAAAAATGATTATTCAATTTGGCGAGCAACGAAAGGATTTAAAAGACCGCAAACTACAATCCCTCCAATTCGAACTGAAACAAGGGAATGGGCCAGATCTGATGAGAAAGCAAACACATTTGCACGTCATTTTAAAAAAGTCTTCACTCCTCACTCTATGGATCCAAATAAAGAAATTAAGGATTACATTGACTCACCATTACAGCTTAGCCTTCCGATTGCACCTGTTTCGCCTTATGAAATCAAAAAAGAAATTAATCTGCTGGCAAAAAATAAAGCTCCTGGAGTTGATAAAATAACAGGACAAATACTGATAGAGCTTCCCAGAAAAGGGTTAATTCTAAGAACTACGATATTTAATGCAGTATTTCGCCTGTCCTACTAGCCTAAGAAATTTAAAATGGCAGAAATCATATTATTGTTGAAACCTGGAAAACCACCGAATGAAGTCTCGTCATATCGACCTATAAGTCTTTTACAAATTTTATTCAAATTGCTTGAAAAACTACTACTCCAAAGAATACGTACAGAACATGAAGAAGAAAGTTGGATGGAGCACTCGTCCAACAGAGTCACCGCGTAATAGATAAAATAAACAAAACCTTGGAAGAAAAGAAAGATTGTCCAGCACTGTTTCTTGATATTATTCAAGCATTCGACAAGGTGTGGCACAGAGGACTTCTATTTAAAATTAAAACAGTACTTTCCTACAAATACTTCCTGCTCCTAAAATCCTACCTGACGAAGCGTAGTTTTCATGTTCGTCACGGAAATGCAACATCAAATCCCTTCAGTATCAACTCTGGCGTTCCTCAGGGAAGCGTACTGGGTCCTGTCCTCTAACTACTATACACAGCTGACATACCAAAGATGGAAGATACATTAATTGGAACTTTCGCAGACGACACGGCTATACTAGCAACTGACGCAGATCCTGTGGTAGCCAGCCAAATTCTCCAGAGACATATCTACTTACGTGAAGACTGGCTACAAAAGTGGAAGATCAAAGTGAACGAGACAAAGACAGTAAATATAACATTCACATTAAGACGTCAAAAATGCCCTCAAGTCACAATAAATAATTCACTAGTATCACAAACCAAAGAAACCAGGTATCTGGGGATGCACTTAGATTCCAAACTAACGTGGAAGACACATATAAATAAAAAAAGGAAAGAAATGGATCTGAAGGTCAAGAAAATGTATTGGCTATGAGGCAGGAAAGCACCGTTATCTATTGGAATCAAAGTCCTCATTTATAAGGCAATTATAAAACCAGTGTGGACATATGGTATAGAGCTTTGGGGATGTTCATGTAAATCAAACATTCAACGTTTTCAATCAAAAATATTACGTAACATTGTTAACGCCCCGTGGTTTGTGTCTAACCAGACAATTATAGATGGTAGGCATGTATACTCCATGCCAGCCGGGGAGGTACCACCACCCTTACCATGGGCTCCTTAATATTGGGTCTCCGATTTTCTGAGCTCGGTAAGGGCTGCCGGTTACCTTTTCCATCATCCTTAATCTATTCTCATCCTTATTCTTCCTTCTCGCCCTCACTGTCTTCCTATCGAATTAAAAGTCCTAAATTAAAAAATTAGATGGCTGTGGTTTCTAGAGTTATAAATTCCGGACGTAAAATTCTGTCCCATTCGGATGTCCGGGAGGGCAGGACCCAAGCGACCTCGGTCATCGGAAGTATCAACTTTCTGATTCACTACTGCAACATCCACGGTATCAGGTCTAATCTTAATGCTATTCACCAATATCTTGAACATTTACAACCTGATATTTTGTTTCTATCTGAAACACAAGTCTCCTCTGAAAGCTCCGAGTCACCCGACTTGCAATTTCCTCAATACCATCTTCACTCTAACTTTCGATATAAAGGAGGCGTATGTGCGTACATCAAGGACAGAATTGCTTGCAAGAGGGTTTCTGCCTTAGAAAATAAAAATTTTGACGTGATTTGGTTTAATCATTCTGGTCCTAATTTTGTGAAATTCTTCTGTCTCCTAATGACAGTAACTTTCAGGGCTTCTTCGATTACCTTAGTATGAAAGTTGACTATCTCCTGTCTCAGTTTCCATCTTGCGATATCTCAATTGTAGGCGATTTCAATGTTCATAACTCTAATTGGCTTCAATTTTCATCGACTACAAATCTCGCTGGTCATAGTGCAGAAACATTTGCTATTTCATGTGATCTCACACAAATGATTTCTGAACCAACATACTCCACATCTTCTAGATCTCTTTCTTACATCAAACCCTCTTGTTTATAAAACTTCCGTTCTTTCGCCTTTAGGTCTTTCCGACCATTGTCTAATAAAAATCATTTCTACTGTACCTAATTCCACTGTTGTTCGCAAAACCAATAGAACCTTGTGGTGTTTTAAATCAGCTCGATGGAGTGATTTGCGGGATTTCTTTGCAACCTTTCCATGGCGCGAATATTGTTTTAAGTCGTCCTCTTCTTCGGACATCGCTCTTTCAGTATCTGAAGTCATCCTCATGGGAATGGAGTTATACATTCCCAAAAAACAGTATCGTATAGGTCATTCACGTTTCCAACCCTGGTTCAACAAGGCTTGTGCTGATGCAATATCTTTAAAAAATAAATGTTACATTAAATGGAAATCTAATAAATCGGCCGACAGTCATGTAGAATACGTTGGTGCTAGAAATATCTGCAAAAGTGTCATCACTAAAACTAAAAAGTTGTTCGAACAACGAAAATGCAATGAACTAGCTACATCTCCTTTAGGCAGTCGTAAATTTTGGTCTTTAGCTAAAGCCATTAGTAAAAACTTTGGAACATCTTCATTTCCCCCCCTGACATCTATTGACTGATCGGTAGTTGCTGATTCTGTAGACAGAGCCAACGTTTTTGTGGATTTGTTTACATCAAACTCGTGTCTCAATGATTCTGGAAAAGATGTGCCCCTAGTCAACTTCTTCATACGCTATGAAACCAATTCATTTTCGGTACAAGCTCTTGGAATCGATCATCAGTAAGCTTGATCTTAATAAGGCGACTGGCCCAGACGGTATCCCAGCTATCGTCTTAAAGAAATGTTCCCCCGAACTAGTACCAGTCCTATCTAAGCACTATACGATCTCTATGTCTTCTGGGGAATTCCCTTCATCATGGAAGTTAGCAAATGTTCAACCTATCCCCAAAAAAGGCGATAAGACCTATCCCTCAAATTACCGACCAATTGCCATCACTTCCATTTTGTCTAAAATTATGGAAAAAGCCATCAATCAGCAACTGCTCACGTTCCTTGAAACTAACAAACTCCTTAGTGACCACCAATATGGGTTTAGGCAACAGGCGATCTTCTTTCATATGTGACCCAAGTTTGGAGTAGAGCAGTCCGGTGAAACAGTTGTAGTCGCTTTAGATATCTCAAACGCATTTGATCAAGTTTGGCATAAGTGTTTACTTGCCAAACTCACCTCGTTTGGGTTAAATGATACGCTTATCAACTGGGTTTCTAGTTTCCTTGATAAAAGACGAATACGTGTCGTAGTTTATGGCTTTTTTTCAAAAGAAGTTAGCATTAACGCGGGCGTATCACAGGGATCCGTTATAGCGCCTTCACTTTTTCTACTGTACATAAATGACCTTATTTCTTCAACAACTAACCCCATCCATTGCTTTGCTGACGATAGCACTCTTCACTGTAGTTCATATCAGTCTACTCATAGTGATAATCCACCTTCTATGTCAAATCAAGAAATTAAAGCTGAAATGGCAAATTCAATCAACAAAGACATTCAACGTATTCTCGAATGGGGAAGCAATAATCTAGTTAAATTTAATGCTAACAAAACTCAGTGTTGTCTTGTGTCCGCCAAAAAAGATCGATCATTTCCTGTTGTAAGTATGAATGGCTTAGTTCTTAAGTTTTCAAGCTCTATTACTCTGTTGGGTATGACTGTATCTTCAAATCTCTCATGGGTTGACCATCTTTTGTCAGCTACCAAAACAGCCGTTCGTAAAATAGGCTTTTTGTACAGATTTAAGCAGTACTTTACCTCTCGACAACCCCTTCTGCTGTATAAGGCCCAAATTCGGCCTCATCTGGAATATAAAATATAATAGGTATCTAAAGATTTGTGGCTAAATGTTCATCAACGTCTTAATAATATCGTAAATTATGTATGGAATGAATGGAAATTCACTGGAGAAAAGTGAACAGATTGATGATTCAGTTTGGATGAATCCACTCTTGCTTTTGCCACTTCATTCATTGTATGCCATAGTGTGGATGCTTTTTCAATGATTATGAAAGATGATTAAAAAGAGACGTATGGTTCAGGGAATTATCCATTTAGTGCTCTATTCAATACAATTTTTCCTATTTCTGATTTTCCACATAAGGTTTTTAACTCTTATTCTAAAGTTTTTCCATTGCACTTGTACCCATATTGGTTGTTTGGCCATGCGATTTTTTTTCTGTTTTTCCAAATTTTTAACCTTATGGATCTAGGTTTTAAGGCCTTTAAAGTTACTAGTTTGTCTCTTTGGTGTGATTTGACTTTGAAATACTTAACCCCATTTGGAAAACTTGCAATTTTTTGATTAAAATTCCTCGACCTGCCTCTTTAAAGACTAGAAAGTGAAGCTAAGGTTGTGTTTAATTGGTGCTATTGTTATTCGAAGGCAGAGTCTTAAATTGTAGAGCAACAAATAATCTAAAGCAATACGTTTTAAATTATTATTACAGTTAATTTGGTTTGCTTAATCCTAATGAAGAGCTGTCTGACTTGATTTTATTCCATACTTATGTGATTAATACAACTAATGACGTGTTACAGCAATATTCGTTGAAAGCAACAATAGGCATAAAACTTTTTTACTTTAATAAGTATGAGTGAACTTAATAGAACAATTGCACAAATCAATTACATTTTATTACTTTAATACTAAACAATTTTATTACGTTTATTATAAATAATTTGGTTACTTAATTTATATAACATTCACTGTATGACACAAATTAATTCTTTATGGTTTATTTGATCAATACTATATTGACACAATTTTTTTAACACGCTTAACGTTTCTTATTTAATATATTAGACGTCTTGTCAATTTTTTTAAAATTTGCAATCAACATTACGTTTGCAAATAAACCACTAGAAATAATTATTTCCTTTTTTTATTCTTAATGAATCGTATATGTACTTTAAGAATATAATTAGTAATGGTAATGAACTACTTTTCTTTCTAGAGTTGGTATTGGTAATGAATTTCACATTACTTCTTTTATAATTTAAATAAGTAATAAGAATTGAAAGCAAAAGGCGTGGAGACAAAATTTTATTTAATTAATGCGAAATGAATAAAAATAAATAAGTAGGTCATCTTGTGCGTATTTTTAGTTTTGTAAAACGCGTTATTCCATATTTTATCATTTATTTTAATACTAATTGATGACATTTTGAACATATTCTTACATAAAAATGTTAACCATTAGCATGTTTTTGTGAATTTCAACATCAGTTTTAATACGAACATTGCGAACTTGTACTAATATCGGTCATGTTGGGATATAAAGAAATGTCTGGTATGGGACAACACTACCTTCAAACACCTAAAGTGGAAAAAAATGAAATTTTTTAGGAAGAGACATATGCTAACTTCGAAAACTGACGATTCTATAAAGAAATTTAAACATTTTAAACCTTTAGTTAATTTTTAGGGCTTACTTGACTTCGTATTAAGACACTTTATAGTGATACCATGTTTTGGGCTCCTTTAAAGACAAGGCATATAAAATTATACTATATTGATTATTACATTTAAAATATTACATACATTACAGTTTCATCCTTACTATGCCTACTTAATATAACTAAACATGTTATTCCTAAAAAAAGAGAGAGAGCGAGAGAGAGGGGTGGGGGAGAAAATGAGAGAGAGATAGAGGTTTAGATAGAGATAGAGATGGAGATAGAGATGGAGATAGAGATGGAGATAGAGATGGAGATAGAGATGGAGATAGAGATGGAGATAGAGATGGAGATAGAGATAGAGATGGAGATAAAGATGGATATAGAGATAGAGATGGAGATAGAGATGGAGATAGAGATGGAGATAGAGATAGAGATGGAGATAGAGATGGAGATAAAGATGGAGATGGAGATAACGATGGAGATAGAGATGGAGATGGAGATAGAGATAGAGATGGAGATAGAGATGGAGATAGAGATGGAGATAGACATGGAGATAGGCATGGAGATAGAGATAGAGATGAAGATAGAGATGGAGATAGAGATGGAGATAGAGATGGAGATAGAGATGGAGATAGAGATGGGGATAGAGATGGAGATCGAGATCGAGATCGAGATCGAGATGGAGATGGAGATGGGTATGGAGATGGAGATGGAGATAGAGATGAAGATAGAGATAGAGATGGAGATAAAGATGGATATAGAGATAGAGATAGAGATAGAGATGGAGATAGAGATGGAGATAGAGATGGAGATAGAGATAGAGATGGAGATAGAGATGGAGATAAAGATGGAGATGGAGATAACGATGGAGATAGAGATGGAGATGGAGATAGAGATAGAGATGGAGATAGAGATGGAGATAGACATGGAGATAGGCATGGAGATAGAGATAGAGATGAAGATAGAGATGGAGATAGAGATGGAGATAGAGATGGAGATAGAGATGGAGATAGAGATGGGGATAGAGATGGAGATCGAGATCGAGATCGAGATCGAGATCGAGATGGAGATGGAGATGGGTATGGAGATGGAGATGGAGATGGAGATAGAGATGGAGATGGAGATGGAATCGAGATCGAGACTGAGATCGAGATCGAGATCGATATGGAGATGGAAATGGAGATGGAGCATACGCATACTTATGAATATACATACACACACACACACACACACACACACACACACACACACACACACACACACACACACACACACACACACACACACACACATATATGTATATATATATATATATATATATATTTATATATATATATATATTTATATATATATATATATATATATATATATATACAATGTGTCCCAAATTTCTATAATTCTCGGCTCCTGTTATACTTACGGCAAAGGTTAAATAGGGAAAGTTTTAGAGGAGGCTTAGAGCATTCGATATCCGGTTTCGGATTTACGATCGGTCAATTGGTTTTGAAAATATCGGCGAAAAACCGAAAATGGCGGATTTCGTTTTTCGCGAGTAAATCCGAAATGGTTAATTTGACAGCTGTCACAATGTGAGATTATTCGGACACTTTTTTAAGACGAATAAGATGACGTGTATGACATGTCACAATCGTCTTTTGTTATGCCACAATCTGCCGCAACTTTCATTTTTCTTATGGCCGCCATATTGGATATTTCGATTTTTGGAAAGAGCGCAATATTTCCAGTTTAGTGATGTCTCAGAAGTGCATAACAGATTAGCGTTTCATTTAAATATCACACTTTGTAAAGTTAGGTCTTATTTACTATTATTAGTAGGACATGATTTATTTGTCAGTAAAATTGGGTTTCATTTTTTCCATATGAGGTGGCTCTGACTTTGACGTTAAATAATTCAAAGTAGTGTTTTCATAAGTAGTACGCTTTTCTGTCATTAAAATCATAAACGTGACACACAAATTGTAAAATCCTGTTGAAAATGGCCGGTAGTCCCTATTCAAATGAAGAAAAGTTTGACATGTTAGCGCTTTACTTGCGGTCAAACAGAAACGCCGACATTACCTCAGCGAGGTATTTGGAGATGTACCCCGAACGACGGCAGCCTCATAAAACCCACTTCAGAAAAATTGTAATTAATTTAATTAACTATGGGGCCTTCGAACAACCTAAAAGCGGATACAATATTGATAATGAAAATCGTGACAGAAACATTTTACAAGCTGTCAACGAAAACCTCAGTGCATCGGTAAGAACGGTAGAACGGGAAATTCGTGTGTCAAAATCAACGGTACAAAGAGTGTTAAAAAAGAATAACTACTATCCATACAAACCCACAATAATAAAATACTTATCTTTTTTGGGATTTTTTAATGGTGTACTTTAAATTATACAATCTAAACGTTTCGATAACACTTACAGTTATCTTCGTCAGTTGTAATGTTTGTTAAAAATTGTTAAAGATGTAGTAAACAATTTTGTCAAATTTGAAAAATTCAAACATAAACATAAGCCTGCTATTAACATAACAGTTTGAGAAACGTATAAGCCAACTATAAAATTGTAGTAAAGAATAACTAGGTCATTAAAATTAAATATTGTTAAACTGCCTCAAAGATGACAAACCAGAACACTCTCTACGACGAAAGCTAACAATGAAATTTGCCAGCCAAAAAACACATTTAACAAAATTTAATCGAGTTATGATGTAAGTGTAAAGTTGTGAAATACTTCAATTTTAAAATGATAGAAGCATTCACATCCAAACATTACATCAAATAAAATAACCCAGTTAAATCTAACAAAGGATATCTTTATCAATAATTGGAAGTGTTATTAACAATGAAAAGCACAATGCAGAACGTTCTTTGTAATTTTAATTTCAATTTAATTTCAACTACTTATGTTAAATTATAGTGCTGTGGAAATTTAACATATAATTGGTAAAGCATTTGCTTCAAGGTCTAGGAAAACACAGCAAAAACCTAGACATACCAAAAGTTGAAAACAAATTAAAATCAAGGCGTATCATTATGCTCTTTTAATTATAAGATGCCAAAACCTATTTAAACGGAGATTTTCTTCTTGTTTATTAAAATTATTCGGGTGTTTATATATTTCAATAGCTTCACATTGCAAACATAATAATGGGTTTGTCTTGACAATATTTTCATATTGTCAAATTGAATGTCATGATTTAGATTATTCAGGGCATGGTCAGCCACAGCAGACCTCTCTGGTTGACCCAATCTACAAAATCTCATATGTTCTTTGTGTCTTGTATCAAAGCTACGTTTTGTGGTCCCGATGTATACTTTTCCACATGAACAAGATAACTTATACACTCCGGAAGATGATAAAGGGTTTGACACATCTTTAGGTGATCTTAAATGTTCTTTAATTTTTCTTGTAGGTTTAAAAGTAGTCCTAATGCCATATTTGATTAGGATTTTTCAATTCTATTTGTAACATTAGCTATAAAAGGAAGAAAAGCAGTACCAACATTAAGAACTGGTTTTCTTTAAGGTTACGCCTAGAAGGTGTAATAACATTATTAATATCTGTAAGTGAATATCCATTATCTTGTACGGATTTTCTTAAATATTTATATTCATCATTCAAAATTCAGGGTCACAAATTCGTTTTGCTCGATCTACTAAAGATTTAATTACACTAATTTTTGACGTGGATGGTGGTTGGATAATTTATGAAGGTATCTATCAGTGTGTGTCGGCTTTCTGTAAACCTTAAAAGATAGTGAATTATTATTTTTAGATATTAATATGTCAAGAAATGGTAAACTTCCATAAGTTTCTTTTTCCATGGTAAACTGAATACTAGGATGTATACCATTTATAAAAACCAAAAATTCATGCAGTGCTTCTTCTCCATGTCTCCAAATAACAAATGTGTCATCTACATATCTATACCAAACTGAAGGTTTTTTAGGTGTATTTTGTAACGTTAATGTTTCAAATTTTTCCATATAAAAATTAGCTATAACAGGACTAAGGGGACTACCCATTGCTACACCTTCAATCTGTTCATAAAATTTACTATTCTACTGAAAATAAGTTGTAGTAAGACAGTGCTGAAAAAGAATGGTTATGTCCTTTGGAAAAAGATGATCTATGTATTCAATAGTTTCTTTTAGAGGTACTTTTGTAAAAAGTGAAATAACATCAAAACTAACCATTATATCACCCTCTTCAATTTTGAAACTATGCATTTTTTCAACAAAGTTGGCAGAATTTTTAATGTAATGGGGTGTTTTTCCTATATGAGGTTGTAATAACAATGTAAGATGTTTTGCAAGGTTATATGTAGGAGAACCAATTGCACTAACAATAGGCCTTAAAGGAATATTAGGTTTATGAATTTTGGTAAACCATATAGTTTTGGTGAAATAGCTTCAGAGTTAGATAGTTTCTTCTTTATTTCTTCAGGAATAGATGATAATTTAATCAGCTCTTTAGTTTTTAAAAGAAACTTTTTTGTTGGATCTTTTGGTATTTCACGATAAGTTTCTGGTCCCAACAATTGTTCTATCTTAGTGTTATAATCGTTCATATTTAATATAACAGTTGCATTACCTTTATCTGATTTTAATATTATAATACTTTCATTGCGTTTAAGATCAAGTAAAGCATGTCGTTGACGAAAGGATAAGTTGCTCTTTGGAGGTTTTGTTTTACGTAATATGTTAACGGTGTTATATCTAACTTCATTAGCAGCATCAAAAGGTAATAATCTAATGGAGTTTTCGATGTTGGAAATTATATCTTCAAAAGGTATTACTCTTGGTGTTATCCCCTTAGTCCTGTTATAGCTAATTTTTATATGGAAAAATTTGAAACATTAACGTTACAAAATACACCTAAAAAACCTTCAGTTTGGTATAGATATGTAGATGACACATTTGTTATTTGGAGACATAGAGAAGAAGCACTGCATGAGTTTTTGGTTTTTATAAATGGTATACATCCTAGTATTCAGTTTACCATGGAAAAAGAAACTAATGGAAGTTTACCATTTCTTGACATATTAATATCTAAAAATAATAATTCACTATCTTTTAAGGTTTACAGAAAGCCGACACACATGATAGATACCTTCATAAATTATCCAACCACCATCCACGTCAAAAATTAGTGTAATTAAATCTTTAGTAGATCGAGCAAAACGAATTTGTGACCCTGAATTTTTGAATGATATAAATATTTAAGAAAATCCTTACAAGATAATGGATAGGCGTAACCTTAATGAAAAACCAGTTCTTAATGTTGGTACTGCTTTTCTTCCTTTATAGCTAATGTTACAAATAGAATTGAAAAATCCTAATCAAATATGGCATTAGGACTATTTTTAAACCTACAAGAAAAATTAAAGAACATTTAAGATCACCTAAAGATGTGCCAAACCCTTTATCATCTTCCGGAGTGTATAAGTTATCTTGTTCATGTGGAAAAGTATACATCGGGACCACAAAACGTAGCTTTGATACAAGACGCAAAGAACATATGAGATTTTGTAGATTGGGTCAACCAGAGAGGTCTGCTGTGGCTGACCATGCCCTGAATAATCTAAATCATGACATTCAATTTGACAATATGAAAATATTGTCAAGACAAACCCATTATTATGTTCGTTTGCAACGTGAAGCTATTGAAATATATAAACACCCGAATAATTTTAATAGACAAGAAGAAAATCTCCGTTTAAATAGGTTTTGGCATCTTATAATTAAAAAGAGCATAATGATACGCCTTGATTTTAATTTGTTTTCAACTTTTGGTATGTCTAGGTTTTTGCTGTGTTTTTCCTAGACCTTGAAGCAAATGCTTTACCAATTATATGTTAAATTTCCACAGCACTATAATTTAACATAAGTAGTTGAAATTAAATTGAAATTAAAAATTACAAAGAACGTTCTGCATTGTGCTTTTCATTGTTAATAACACTTCCAATTATTGATAAAGATATCTCTTTGTTAGATTTAACTGGGTTATTTTATTTGATGTAATGTTTGGATTTGTGAATGCTTCTATCATTTTAAAATTGAAGTTTTTCACAACTTTACACTTACATCATAACTCGATTAAATTTTGTTAAATGTGTTTTTTGGCTGGCAAATTTCATTGTTAGCTTTCGTCGTAGAGAGTGTTCTGGTTTGTCATCTTTGAGGCAGTTTAACAATATTTAATTTTAATGACCTAGTTATTCTTTACTACAATTTTATAGTTGGCTTATACGTTTCTCAAACTGTTATGTTAATAGCAGGCTTATGTTTATGTTTGAATTTTTCAAATTTGACAAAATTGTTTACTACATCTTTAACAATTTTTAACAAATATTACTACTGACGAAGATAACTGTAAGTGTTATCGAAACGTTTAGATTGTATAATTTAAAGTACACCATTAAAAAATCCCAAAAAAGATAAGTATTTTATTATGAGTGTTAATGGTGAAAGTTTACATTTTCATAAACCCACAATAGTTCAAGGACTTAAGGAAACTGATTTTCCAAGACGAATGCGCTTCTGCGAGTGGTATACTAGAATGTGTAATGAAAATCCCGATTTTGTTAATCATGTCTTGTGGTCTGATGAGAGTAGGTTTACGAATTGTGGAGTTTTTAATAAGCACAACATTCATCATTGGGCTGTAGAAAACCCTCACGAAGTGGCAGAGAGACGTCTACAGACCAGATTTGGAAGTAACGTTTGGTGTGGGATTATTGGTAATTTAATCTAACTTACCTATTTTAATTGGGCACCTATGTATTATAAATTATTAATCATTGCAGGAAATCGACTTATAGGACCAGGTACCTAGAGCTTTTGCGAAACCAAGTTGTGCCGGCTTTACGAGCTACTCTCACCGAAGATGATTTCAGAAGGACCTGGTTTCAACAAGATGGATGTCCGGCACACAACACCATTCAAGTCAGGAACTTCTTAAGGGAGCAGTTTGATGAAAGAATTATTGCATTAAATGGTCCAATATCTTGGCCTCCTAGATCCCCTGACCTTTGGCCCTTGGATTTCTACCTCTGGGGTCACACAAAGAATAAGGTCTACGAGTTTGATCCTCCTGCGACCATAGAAATCCTGAGACAGAGAGTTTTGGATACATTTAGAAATAGTGTTAATGGAAATACACTAGCTAGGGTTGTACGAAAAACAGTCACCAATTGTCAAAAATGTCTCGATGTAAATGGACGTCATTTTGCAAATCTGTAAATTAATTGTAATTGTAATTGTATTGTAGGTTGTTCAAAGGTTCAAGTATTAATTAAATTAATGACGATTTTTCTGGCTTTATTTTTAACACACTCATAGCTGGGAATTTGTCCCAAAACGTCTGTCTTGTTGAGAGGTCGTTATTTAATTTCATGTTTTATTGAAAATTCAAAGAATTTTATACATTATTTATTAATGTTATTATACGACAAATAAATCATGGCCTACTAATAATAAATAAGACCTAACTTTAGAAAGTGTGATATTTCGATGAAACTCGAATCTTTTATGCAGTTGTGCGACACCACTAAACTGGAAATATTGCGCTCTTTCAAAACATCGAAAAATCCAATATGGCGGCAATAAGAAAAATGAAAGTTGAGGCAGATTGTGGGATAACAAAAGACGATTGTGACATGTCATACACGCCATCTTATTCGTCTTAAAAAAGCGTCCGAATAAACTCACATTGTGACAGTTGTCAAATTAACCATTTCGGATTTACTGGCGAAAAACGAAATCCGCCATTTTCGGTTTTTCGCCAATATTTTCAAAACCAATTGACCAATCGTAAATATGAAACCGGATATCGAATGCTCTAAGCTTCCTCTAAAACTTTTCCTATTTAACCTTTGCCGTAAGTATAACAGAAGCCGAGATCCCTTTATAGAGAAGCGAATTTGGGACACATTGATATATATATATATATATATATATATATATATATCTTATAATATAAGGAAGAAAAGTCTGATTTTGCGAAGTCTTCAGCTTTATAAAAGTAAGAATTTTTTTATTCTATTTTTGAAAGTAGTAAAATTTAAACATCTGAAACCCGGTAGGGCATTATAAAATCTAATTGCGTAGTAATTTGTTCCAATTCGAGATTTTGTTAGTCGTAGAAAATTAAGTTGAAATTTTTCGTTGCTTCTTGTTGGATAATCATGATTTTTATTGTGTTTAACCTATTCTTCATGAGTTTCTATATATAGTAAGCACTGCAAGATATAAGTTGAGGGAACTGTTAAAATTTTTAATTTTACAAATGTATCCTTCCAATCTTCTCTGTGTTTTAAGTTGGCTATCACTCTAATTGCTTTTCTTTGCAAAGCAAATACTCTATCGCTCCCTCTCGCTATCGCTCCCTCTCGCATGACCCCATACTAGAATACCATATGAAATAATTGAATGAATAGCGCGATAAGCACACAAAAGTGTTGCTAAGGAAACATTATTTACCAAATTTCTCAATAAGTATAGACTCTTTGACAGCCTCGTGTTAACAAAATCAGTGTGGTTTACCCATAATAGTTTGGTATCTACATATAAACCAAGACACTTTACGGAAGTGGTATTAATGGTGTGATTTTTTAATGTAAAGACAACATTTTCGGTTTTTGCAAAATTCAAGGTCAGTTTATTTGATTGTGTTTTTTCAAATTTTGAAAATAGGGTCGAGATTATCATGCGTCTGAGAGGAAACAGTGTCATCCACAAAAAGAATAAATTTTGCTTTTGTGTTACAGAAAGACAAGTCATTTATGAATATGGGAAATAGAATGGGACCTAATACCGATCCCTGTGGTACCCCTAAACTAACCATAGCTTGTTTAGAAATACAAGGTTGGTAAGAAACAAATTGAGAACGATTGTGCAGGTAAGATTGTATTAGGTTACTGCTATTGTAATCAAGACCGTAAAATTTTAGCTTTTCGATCAGTATATCATGACAAACGCAATCAAATGCCTTTGTGAGGTCTAAGAATTGAGAGCGAGTAAATTTGGATTTTTCAAAGGATTCGGAGATGTAAGATATTAAGTCATTAATTACCAAAGTAGTTGACTGTTTTTGTCGATATTCATACTGGTGTTGATTAAGAAGTTTGTTTGTTTCGAGATATTCAACGAGTTGAGTTTTTAGAACAACCTCAAATATTTTTACAAATAAAGGGATAATTGGTATCGGTCTATAATTGAGAATCTCGTCTACACAACCCTTCTTGTGGATAGGTACTACTCGTGATATTTTTAACACATCAGGAAACGTGTTACCAATTATACACTGATTAATTTGTTTACATAAAGGACATATAATGACTTACATGATCGTGTTTAAGTCATAAGCATCTTTACTATTTGATTTATTGAGATTTCTTATTATGTCTAAAATTTGTGCGACACTTACTGAATTAAATTTGAATTTTTGAGGAATGTTAAGTTTTGTTTTCGATAGATAGTATTTAAAGGAATGTTTACTAGCCATCATATTATTAATAACAGTGTAGAGATAGAGATAGAGATAGAGATGGAGATGGAGATGGAGATGGATATGCAGATGGAGATGGAGACAGAGAGAGGGAGAGAGAGAAGTTTCACCACTTTAATTTCTTTAACTTTGGCTACTTTCCCCTTTTCCCGTTTTCTCGGTGTTGCTTGCTGTCATTTGGTGTATATTAACCTCCATGTATTGGGCAATCTTTTAGAATGGTCTGGTGTGTTTTGGTTCTTTTCCTGCTTCTCAATCTCGATATCCTCTCATATGGTCTTTTTTGTCACGTTTTTGCGTTGGCTAACATCCTGGCGTGTTTAGTGGTTCCAACACCGAAAACCAAAATTAACTTGGAGGAGCGAGAGAAAAGCGAAGGTATTTAGTTTTAACGAAGTTGGTATTACGCACAAAAACAGTTTGAAAGAATCCTCGCTTATTAGATAGCTATAGGTGAAAAAGGTAGTATGGTTCACTTAACAGATAGGTTGGTTCTCCGTTAGATCAGTGGGTTAAGGCGGTTGAGGTGTAATAAAACGCTAAAAATTTGGAAAAAATGGTCAGTAGAGGAAGGATGCCAGTTGTTTAGGGTTTTAACGTCCCACTTCTTGGCTATCGTTACCTTAACTTAAGTTTCGAGTTTGTATTATTATTGATAAATATATTTACATTACGTTGGTGTCTTTTTTCTTTCAATAATTAAATTTTGGTGTATATCGATGTTTTTTCTTTAGTGTACATAATTACGAACGTCCCTGTACATATGTTATGGTCTATAAGCGCTATTTTTCACATAAATTTTGTTGTTCTGTGCGCAAATGCGAACTCGCACTTAATTCATTTCCGTTTCTTCTACCGTTCCGTTCAGTACGTTATGTTTTTAAGTTTCTTCCCTTGTATAAGGTATGTAATTAACAGGAAACAAAGATAAGTCCCTACATTAGGGAAGACCGATTGTGTTAAGAAAAAACTCTTATGTTAATGAATTTCGTATCGTTGCAAACGCGTGATGGATGACGTCACGATGTTAACATGCATAAAACATGCAAAAATTATAAATGGAGATACCATTGTTTTGCATCAATAACGCATGCTATTCACATATCTGCTGTCATCGTGTAATGCCAGCTTTCGTTGTTCGAAGCCTGCTTTTGTAGTTTGATCTACATTTCTTTTATTTGTACGTTGAAGACAAAAGAAAATTATCTTATCTTACCATATGTTTATGATATTGATGGAAATGAACTTCTCAACTTGCAGTTCGTTTGAAAATAAAGTTAATACAAGAAATGTAAGTACGTATCCTTTTAATGCAAAATACGTTTAAGGAAATAAATATGTTTGGATACGGTTATAATGAAAAAGAAAACGGCTGACTTCTGGTTTTAAGATAAAAACATTTTTAGTTGAATAACCTAGTTTCTATAATATTTGTTGACATGGGCCAAGTGTATTTTAAGTAGATTGATTATATGCTTGTGTGGTTGTGTTAAATTACAAAATATTTATTTATGCTGAAATTAATCAGACATTTCGTTTTCTTAAATATACAAATAAATACAGCTGTTTAGTGTTATTCAGATTACCTGTGGTATTAATGTACAACTCAATTTTTGTTATATGTTAATTATTAAACTTATTAAATTGAGTTGCGTCCAACAAGAAAAAACAAACAAATGCATTACTGATTATATCTATGGACATATTTCTGCATCCCTCACAACTAATCAGTAGGTAACTCCACAAAGAGCAAACAATTTCTTACCTGTTGTCCTTCTTGAATCAGGCTAAATCTGCAATATATCCCTCTACACGTGCAAAAGTGGCTTTAAATACAAAATAAACACGAAAGTACACATGCGAGAGATGATTAAAGTTTAGCCTCTAATTTACTGTTATACAGCTGTGGTCTTATTGGAAAATACATTACGTAACGCTATGTTATACATTAACCTTAGTATCTTAAAAGAAAACAAAAACAGTGACATTAATTTTTGATCCTCATTATTCGTAAAATTTAATATTAGCATCAAATGATCTAAACCAATAAAGCAAAACAAATAATCTTAATCAACCTTAACAGTTAATATAACAGTACTGGGTTGGAAAACACACTTTGTATAAAAATAAAATGCTAAGGTAATTTTACTAACATAATCTATTGATTATGTCTTCAGTTAGAGGGTACAGACATATTGTGTCAGCAGAAACACAATAAATAAGATATTTGAATCGACAAAGTAGTACTATTCGGAAAAGGTGAATGCCATGTTAGGAATTCATGTGATTGTCTACAGACAACAGCAATATACAAAACCACAACCTTACAGTTGTACTTACAATGATTTAGAAAAAGATAATACAACGATAATTCAACTTCAAAACGGGGCTATAATATGAAAATTTGTTGTACAGAATTGCTTAAAATATTATAATCAATTACGGTCTAACACTTGTACTAGTATATTACGTACCAAGGTGGAAAGAGCGCCATTATTCCCGAAAGAAAAGGTAGTTCGCCGAAACGCGCAGCGTCGAGGTGAACTATTTCTCGATAGAATAATAATGAAGCTCTTCTACCGAGGTACGTATACTACTTTATTCACAATAATTTAGAAATAAAATAATAATCAATAGAAATTCGTTGTAGTTAGTCATATCATAAATATATGGGTATTGCGTTGCAAATGCTTCAGTGTCAAATCGAAAATTATTTTGCGTAAAAAACCTTCATACTTACACAGCCGTATATCTTTTCGAACGGATGTACATAATTTAAATATTAGAAACAAACGATTTATCACTCCCCCAATTCACAAAACTGGTATTTTTGAACGTTCTTTTCCTTAGTGTATTTATAAGTTGCACAACTGCGTTCCCTCAAGTTTAAAAAGTTTTTCGAAATATACGTTTAAAAAATATATGCAGCGACACCTTTTGGAAAATAACACAATCATAATTTTTTGATTTTCTTTGGGTATATACAGTGCGATCGTCATTGTTTGACCGTGCCGCTCCTAGAACAGTACTACTGTTCCGCATCCTTAAAATGAAAATTGTGCTATGTCCAGTGGCGTAAATGAAGATATTAAAATAAATACTACCATAAATGACAAAAACTTTGGTGAATGACGAATTGCATATTATGTAGACGTACAAAACTTCAATAATTGTAGTTTAGTCTTTCTTAAGACTAAAGGGAAATTGTTATAAGGTAGGTATGTAAAATTTGGTTAAAATTATCATTTATTATTTTTAATTGATATTACAGATTTTCTGGATTTCCAAGGCATATTTCTGGTGTATTAAACCAATACATGGTATTTACTCTTCAAATTTAAGTTTTGTAAGTGCTTTTATATACTAAAAGTAATGTTTAAAACAAATTTTGCTTTTTAACCTCAATTTGGTTACGAGAATAATGTACAGTTTAGAGAGTAAAAACTGTTTAGATGAGCGTTTAATGATCTTTTTGTTTATATTGACATGAGTGGTTTGAAATAGGCAATAATGTATTAATTTTGTTGTCAGGTTGAAGATGAATAATCGAAAGGTAATTATAGTCAAGGGCGGCAAGTTATCTACAACGTGTACCAATTTATGAAAAAGAAAAGAAGGAACAATGACAATGCCATTATCCCAATTACAAGAATGTGTTGCTGAAGAAACCGTTCTAGACAAGCTACTAGTTGAAAATGGTCATGCTGTCCTTCGTCTCCCTTTGTACCACTCTGAATTAAATCCCGTTAAAAAATCGGATAGCAGTGAGGAATGTGACATTTCAAATGGAAAGTGTTAAGCAATTGGCAATGAAGAATTGACAAAATTACAGCTGAGAACTCGAAGAAAGTGTGTGAATATGTGGAGAGTGAATATTTAAAAAAAGGAGTGATATTGGATGATGTTACCTTTACAATGGCATTAAAACATTTAAATGAATTTGTCATTAATCAGAAATCAATGTATGATATATTTGTTAAATAATATTAGTGAAAACAAATTACATGTATGACTGGTTAGTTTATTATAAATGCATACATTCAACATATTCAGCACAAGTCAGGTACACCATTTTTGCTGACCACCTTTGAATGTACACTGGTGAACATCACAAATACATTATAATGGAAAAAAAGAACTTATTTAACTTAATGCTAGATATCACTTTTGCATTGCATTCTAATTTCTGAACAAAATCTTATTTCAGATTATATCCAACTGATTTAGTCCTTCTCATATGGAACTAGTCACCATGCCTCCTTTATGTTGTACCTATTGTTTTTTAAGATAACTCAAATCTGTATATATTGATCTAAAGCACAGCAAATAATGAATTAATAATGCATTGTTTTTTAGATCTCAA
The DNA here is from genome assembly GCA_036346205.1 of Vesta saturnalis. Classification (NCBI taxonomy): domain Eukaryota; kingdom Metazoa; phylum Arthropoda; class Insecta; order Coleoptera; family Lampyridae; genus Vesta; species Vesta saturnalis. The sequence goes on from JARFJB010000237.1 coordinate 3,212,502, forward strand.
ACGTGCATGTAAATGAGATCAATTCAGCTAAATTATAGTAAATAATGAGTAAAGATTTTCAATTAGTGCACATATTATTTACATACAAATATAACGATATCCCGACGCACACCTCACTACCCGTTGGAATGAATGGTCTTTTATATGTTTATATTACAGTTAAAAATAGAAAAATAAAATTAAACTTGGCAATTATCTATAAAACAATTTCAAAGTGACCACCACTGTTTGTATTACAGGCATCTACCCTTCGTTTCATATTTTCAAATACATTTATTAATTGAGCTTCTGTAATATTTTGAATTGCGCCAGTTATTGCATTTTTTAATTCATCAACTGTATGAAGGCGTGTCTTGTAGATTTTATTTTTTAAATGTCCAAATAGAAAATAATCCAGTGGAGTAAGGTCAGGTGATCTTGGGAGCCAAACTCCCGTACTTATAACTCTTTCATCAAAATGTTCACGTAAAAAGTCAGTGTTTGATTAGCTGTATGAGCTGTTGCGTTATCATGCTGAAAATATCCATGTTGAAGCTCGTCATCGTGGAGTTGATCAATGAAAGGTTCCAAAATAGTTTTGTATCGAGCCCCAGTTACTGTATCTTCAAAGAAAATGAGACCTACAATTCTTCTTCGTGACATAGCAGCCCAAACACCTATTTTCATAGGATGCAAAGTAGTTTCTTAAAAAACGTGTAGATTTTCTGCTGACTACATACGGTAATTCTGCGAATTCACATAACCAGATAAATGGAACCAAGCTTCATCCGTAAAGAAACTTAAGTATTTCGTCATCTCTCAAGTTGTTGTTGAACCATCGGCAATATTCTAAACGATTTTGAAAATCTAAAGGAAGTAATTCTTGCACAACCGTTATTTTGTAAGCATTAAAATGTAGTTGACGTTTGACTGCTTTATGGCATGTACCATAAGAAAGACCTGTAACAATTGCTTATACTGAAATATGTACAATGTTGTCAATCTAACTTTACTTATGTAATGTTTTGGTTTTAAGATTCTTTTATTTTATTGCTTACATTCATGTCAACCATATTTTGTATAATGCAAAATTACCTGTTTGTTGGGCCAATTGTCTTAAAGGTTTTGTCGGACTTCTTTCCAAATGTGTGCGTACATTTTCCACTACTTCCTCTGTAAGTACAGTTGTGCGACCCGTAGATTTTCCCTTGCAAACACTACCATGCTCATGAAAACGACTAACAATTCTTCGAATGTGTCGGCATAAAACATCATCATCTAATTCGATGTTCTGAAAGTGATGTTGATATTCTTCAACACATAATCGTTCTGAATACTTCCAGTTTCCATCTACATCTTTTCGCCGTTTCGGAAATAAGCTTCCAAAATAAACTTGTCTTGTTCCACAGTAAAAGGCATTATAACCTAAAAAATTTATTTACGAAAAAAGCATAAAATAAACGAATAAATTTACCTTGAAAGTCCTGGTTTATTTATTAATGAGTTTTGAAAAACTATTTTATTGTAATACAAATGTAGATAAAGGAATAATTGAAAAGGAAAAATCTATGTACGTTTATGAAATGTCAATCGAAGATGAAATAAATATTTGTGCCTAATTTCACTAGTAACTTGGAACAAACTTTTGATTAAAATTCTGTAAAATCAGTTTTTTTCGGTCATTCATTGTTGATATCCCTATATAGTACCTATAATCAAAGCTTTTTGTTTTTTTTTTTTCTATTTAACCTTTAAGTTTTACTTTTTCTTGTTTCTTATTTTTATTATTTTTGGCAAAATTGTTTTTTTCCTAATGCATTTTTTAGTTTCTAATAACATATTCAAGATTTGAGTAATAGATTAGTAGTAGTGTAGCTATATACTGAATACAGTGTGTACTTGTGAACTTTAAACATAAATGAACATTATTATTATTATTATTATATATATATATATATATATATATATATATATATATATATATATATATATATATATATATATATATATATATATATATATATATATATATATATATATAAGGCGTCGACAACTGCCATCTATTATTATTAGATCCTATCAAACCAATCTGCAGCTTTTAAGAATAAGATAATATTTTTAATATGCTCCGACTGCTTGAGTAAATCTTCTATCTCCCCCACCACGTATACAAAAACCGCAGATGCTGCAGTCCTAAGGATATACACAATAGATGTTGAACAGATATTAGATCACCACAGTTCTGGCATTCCGGAGGAGCTTCAGTGGACGTAAGTTAGGTGCGCTGGATTTTAATCCGTTCCGTTCGAGACAATTGCGTAGGTGGTCTCCAGGGCTTCGTGTAACCAACCGCCTCATTCAAAGCTGCCTTTAGGTCTACATGTCTCATCTCCGGAACATCCTCTCGTAGCACGTTGTTCCGCCTTTTCGGCAACCTGGTTGCCTCTTATGCCTGCGTGGCCAGGTACCCATAGTAATGCCACACTTTTCCCAGTTTCCACCACATTTTTGTATAAGGCATGTACTCTTTGGACAAGTGGATGGCGAGAGAAACGGCGCCTCATACTGCTTACAGCACTAAAACTGTCACTAATTATGACGAAACGTGTCCCTGTGTAGCACAGGGCAGTACAAAAGAGCTTGTCATAGGGCATACATTTCGGCACCCATTATTGTACACATATTGGTCATCTTCCATTCATATGCTATGCCGTCAATGCATATGGCACATCTTGTCCCCGATTCAGTTCGCGATCCGTCCGTGTGAATCATCTTTGAGTTATGGTGTTCGTCCATAATAGATGCAAACTGTCGCTTATAAATTAAATCAGAAGTGCTTTCCTTTCTGAAAGCCGTGAATTGGAGGCAAGTCTACCTCAGAGACCATCCAAGGGGGAACATTTCCGTGACCTAACAATAATACTTCTGGAAGGTGGAAACTCTCACTCCGGCCGGTATCGTAATCTATGACCTATCGGTAAACTCACGACAATCTTCAAAGAAATCCCGTTAATTCGGATGGCCCGGCTGGACACAAATCCTAGTGGCGTACCTACAGAGGAGCTGGTCTCGTCGACGAGATAGGGAAAGGAAACCTGTCTAACAATATTTTAGAGACGGGACTGGTGCGAAAAGCATCGATGAGCATCTCATGTCTGCGTGATGGACGGGGTCCAATCTAGCCAGAGCTGACTTGCGCGCGGATGAATAGGCTACATAACCATATTCCAACTTAGACAGTACATGTGACTGATGCATCTGCAGCATGGTGTCGGGATCTGCGCCCCATTTGGTTCCAGAAAGAGCCTTAAGAATATTAAGAACGGATTTACATTTATCCACTACGCCGTCTATGTGTTCATTCCATCTGAATTGATTGTCAAAAATAAGACCTAAGAATTTGATCGACCTTGAGATAGGGATTGGCCAATCCTTAAAGTGTAAAAGTGGGTAATAGTGAGATTTTCTGAGACGACAGAAATTGCATGCATTTGGTTTTATTTCGCGAACACTTAAAACCTGAATTTTCGGCATTTTGGATTATATGATTTAGAGCCGGTTGGAGACCTCTGGTTATTTTGCCGATAGTTATTTCTGAACAAAGTATTGCCAGGTCATCAACGTAAAGACATTTCTCTACCTCAGGACTAATACCCGATGCGATATCATTTATGGCAATCGCGAATAGTGTGACGCTCAAGGGCGAGCCTTGAGGAATGCCATTCTCAAATATCTTAGACGTCGAGAAGACGTTTCTGAATTTAACCCTAAATCTTCTCTCTTTCAGGTAGTCGACAAGAAAGAGAGGCAAATTTCCCCTGAGACCCCAGCCGTGCAGTTTTTGTAAGACACCGTATTGCCACGTTATATCGTACACCTTTTCGAGGTTGAAAAACAAACCCACCGTATGTTTCCTGTCCCTAAACGCACGCTGTACAGCGTTCTCTAAGTATACCAGTTGGTTCTGAGTGGATCGGTTTCTACGAAATCCCGCCTGATGGTCTGCCAGATACCGATTATACTCCAGGTACCAAACTAGTCCGTTGTTGACCATCCTTTGAAGAAGTTTACCCATACAACAAGTAAGACTTATGGGTCTGTAACTCGAGGGAATCAGCGGATCTTTACTGTTTTTGAGGATGGGAATGATGATGGACTCTTTCCATTCCCTAGGGTAAGTATTTTCAGACCAACAACGATTATACAAATTCAGAAGGAACAGCTTGGCAGTCGAAGGAAGGTGTTTGATGAATTCGTACGGAGTTGTATCCGATCCAGGCGCCTTAGAATTAGAAAACCGTAGAGCCTCGTCGGCCATCGAAGCGGGTACGTCATATTCTAAGTGGTCAGCGGTAGTGAAGTCGAGCGGTTTCCCGTTCGATCTTGTTCTTAAGAAAAGCTGGTTCGTAGTTTTGAGAACTGCTGGTTGCTTCGTTGTTTTCAGCAATTAACTCAACGAATAACTCCGGCATGTCGGTAGTAATACCGTCTCGAGTTATAATTTGAGTGATGGACGTACTTCTTCTGCCATTCACTAGAAGCTTTATCCTCTTCCAGACTTCCGATAAAGTATTCGACGAGCATTGGCTCTGGCTCTTTTGAAAGCAATCACCTTTTCTTCAGTGGGACATCGACGAAATAAATTAAATGTCCTCTTCTTTACTTTGATGGCGTCTCTAACCTCGGGGCACCACCAGAGCACATTATTATTATTATTATTAATATTATTATTATTGTTATTATTATTATTATTATTATTATTAATATTATTATTATTATTTGAAAATCAGTTGACATTTTCAAAGCTATTCAGAGCATTAGTTTTATAAGCTAATTATGTCTCAAGCTGTATTGATAATACGCAAATTACATTAATTTTTTAATTTTGTTGCCATCCGGGTGGAAACAAACTTCAAATATGTTTCCGCGCGGATCGTGACTTTGGTGAGGAATGGCTTGTTTTCAAACTTTTCAAATGCCCGATAATACGCTCATTACATGTATGATTGTGATTAAAATATTTTTGTACATTCACCCAATTTAGGCGTAAAATAAAATGTACCAAAGTTTGATCGTTGGGAAAAATAACGCATTAACAATTCAAAAATAAATTCGTGTAAATGAAATGCGTTATGCTCCCCGGCTGCTGAGACTACACAAAATGACAGCAAACATTTTTACAATGTGTCCCGATTTCGTTGTGTTAGTTGTTTTTTAAAGATGTTTTTGTTATTATAAAGATAGAACTTTTCAGTTTTTACATTCATGTACTACTTTTTTGACCTAGATTTCATGGCATAATCGAAAATTTAGTATCTTCTTTTGGTTTCGACTTATAGCCAAACGTCGATATTTCTACACTTTTTTTTCAAGGTTTGATACCTCGCTTAATGTTATTATACTAACATATTTCGTCAACAGTAATTATATATTGTGAGTACGAATTCAGTGACGTGCTTAGAATTTTTCTAGGGGGTGCAGTTTTTGAGTAATAATATATACTTGCATTTTTTAAATATGAATCAGAGTTAGCTTGGCAACTATCAGCTGCAGTTCTTTATTAGCTTTTCAAAAATATAAATATAGACATTCCTGAAAAAGATCTTGCAAATATTTTTTTTCAACAAGACGGTGCCCCAGGCCATAATGCTTTAGCAGTGAGGAATTACTTGAAACACCGTTTCCCAAATCGTTGGATTGCAGCATTCGGTTCGGTGTTACGGCCGCTACGATCGTAAGATCCGTCAATACTGGATTTCTTCCTATCGAGTTTTCTGAAAAACATAATTTATCAAAACCGTTATAATACCAAAGCATTATGCGTACCATTGACGAAATATATGAGTATAATAGTATTAAGCGAGGTATAAAACCTTGCAGAAGTGTAAAAAAAAACGTTTGGCTATAAGTCGAAATCAAAAGAAGATACTAAATTTTCGATTTTGCCATGAAATCTAGGCCAACAAAGTAGTGCGTGAATTTAAAACCTGTAAACTTCTATCTTTGATAATAATAACGATATCTTTAAAAAACAGCTACAAGAACGAAATCGGCACACACGTTACGTATGTGAAATTGATGCTGCTTTGATTTCGCCGTATGCTCGAAAGTACTCTGAACTGTCGTATTTTACCCAAATTACGTGAGTGTAACTTACGCGATGGGTCAAACCCAGTTAGAAAATAATTCGCTAAGCGCGAGACCTTCACATGTTAACTTCTAAACCCTAATATCTGATGCTGATATTAAAATAATAAAATTCTATTCGTCCGCTACCTATACGTTTAGACATAAGTGTTTATATGTACAAATGGCGAATGTTAAAACATGGTTGAGTTAATCGTTATGATAAAGGACTTAGAAATCTGGTTCGAAATACGAAAGTAATACGTGAATCAGATCATTTTTTGGTTGAATTTAATGTGTCTTTACAACAAAAGTGAGTATTTGAGAATGAAGTTGAACGTAGTGGAGAAGTCCAGAAATAAAGTTGCAAAATGGGTAGCAGAAGCTTTGAGCAGATATTTGAATGTGAATCAAATGATATGATATGAGAAAATGAAGAACGGTGCCATTAAAAATACGTGGATGTGCTTGAAAGACACTGTTGTCAATTCGCTGCACATATACGTGGAAGAGCGACTGTGAGTAAGCAAAAAAAGATCACTTCTTGGAATGAATCTGTAAAAAAGATAGTACGTAAATTGCGACGATTTCTGTAAAAAATAGGACTGTGAAAAATCGGTTATATGAACTGTGCAGATTGAGACAGAAAGAAACGAACGAGACACTAAGGATGAGTAAAGAGGTGAGACAGCAGGTGAGAAAATGTAGAACGATTTTAAGAAAAACAAGAAACTTTTCTGGCAGTGAGTAAGAAATCCCTATCGTGGTGCAAAGCAGGAGGGTTGAATAGTAGGAACGAGTACGGATTTAGAAAATGTTGGCAGAATATTTTGAAAAGTTTCACTAAAGAGAGGAGAACGTGTAGGAGAAAAAAAAGTGAAATTTGGGAGCGTATTGAATTGAATGAGGCAATCAAAGCTGTACAAAGAGCTGAAGAATGGTAAATGGATGGAATTACCGGTGAAATACTAAAATAGGGATGAGCAAGCGATTGATTTGGAAAGTACAATTATTGTTCTGTCGTACAACGATAAGGGAGGTAAAAGTGATTGTAAAAACTACAGAGCCATAATTTTGTTGAGTGTACTTTGTAAGGTATTTTGATCAGTTTTGATTGATTGAGTATATGCTTCATGCCAGGAAGGGGATGTGTGGATCAGACGATTGCCCTGTAGCAAGTGATTTAAATGTGAACAAGAAGCATTACTGTGCGTTTGTAGACTTGGAGAAAGCGTATGACCGAGGGATTAGGGTGAAAATATCTCGTCGTCAATAACGACGGGAGATTTCTGATCAGAAATCTCCCGTCGTCAATAGCAACGTATAATCTTGGGATATTTTATTACTGAATCCCCCACGTGCTTGAATTAATTACCGGAAATTTCTTCTCGTTTACAAATGTTTTGAGAAAATTTTCAAAACATTTGTGACTCGAAAAAATTTCCGGAAATAATCCAAGCACTAGGGAGATTACAAGCGAATATTTTAGGTAAGTATGGAGTGAGTAAATGTAACTGGTGAGTCAACGATAGAGTAAAGTCAACTAGTGCTTTATGGATAAGCTTTGCAAATAAAATGTATTTATCATATTATATAGCTAGTAGATGTGCCCATTTTAAAATTATTCTTGACTATACAGAGTGTTTCAGAAAAGCAGGATAAGGCAAAGTTAGTATTTTTTTAATGGAACGATATATTTCTGAATTTATATTAATTATAAAACTTTATTTATAGAATTTTCATGCATGCAAAATTTACGGTTTTTGAAATAATTCGAATTTTATCCAAAAAATCGCATTTACATAACCTTATTATTATATATCATTCTTGTGTTTTGTTAGGAAAACATTTATATTTTGACCAAGGAAAGACCAAGCTTAAGTCTATGGTCTGAAGAAGAAATATTAGAGATACAGCGTGTTCAAAATATATATGCGAAACTTGAAATTCAAAAATATCACTTTCCCAAATAGAACACCCTGTAGAGTTTTACGCTGTGTTAAAACCCATTTCCTGCCAAATTTTATTTTTTGTTATTATTTATTAAAATGTTAATTTTATGGTTACAAAATTAGTATAGAGTGTAAATTATCAATTATTTTTGCTTGAAATAGTTTATTTATTAATTTTTTTAACAAGCCCCATTTGGGGCTGGTGTATGTCATGTATGGAAGTTATAAAAATTAGCAAAAATTAAAATTATATTATTTTTCATGCCATTCCATTGAGCAATCAACATGGATCCAACATCGCATTTGACGCACTGTTTTCTAACATTTTTTTATACACTGCACATTTTCTGCTTTAATGTTCTTTAAATAATGTCCAATAGAATCCTTTCTTATGCCATCCGGAACACGTTTCTGTGCATTATATAGATGGTCTACCAGATTTTTGAGTCAGAAGCGAATGCAAATTTAGGTATGATCTTGCAACCATTCGACGAAAATTCAATAGAGGTATATTGCCATTAGCCATACAGTAAAGAGTATGAGCATTTACAAGTGTCATGTCGATAGCATTTGTAAAAATAGGAAAGTACCACTTTTTGGCTCGTATTTTTATGCGATATTTTTGAATTAGCCAATCTAGTTTATCGACACCCCCCATATGTTTATTATAATGGTGTACAGCATCTGGTTGGGGAATTGAAAGTTGTTGCTTTTTCTCAGCTATGGACCATCTAGATACTCGGCTCAATGGTACGACTTCTTGATGATTTGATAATATTTTTACCGTATTATTATCTTTCCAGACCCGTCCAAAAACTTCATTTCTTTTATCAAAACTATAATCAAATGCTCCATGGTCCTCTTTCTTCATATCATTTTTTATGGGACACTTATTCATTCTGTTCGACCTCACAGTTCCTGTTGCTCGCATGTTCATATCTTTCAATTTTTTGATCAAATCGAAACTGGCAATGAAGTTATCAAAATAGAAAGAATGTTGTTCTGGATGTTCTACAACTGCAATATTACCCAGTATTACCGACATTCGTAATACAATGGTTTCACTTTCATTCTTTGACTGTCTTACTTCATATATTTCTGCATTACAGCAATATCCACTCTCAGCGCAACACATAGCCCATTGTTTGAAGCCGAAGCGAATGGGCTTACCTCTAATGAATTGTTTGAGGTAATGGTGGCCATAATAACGTATCATTCATCGATACTGATATTTTCAGAGAAAATGCCGAACTGTCGAGAATTCTTATTCAGGATATTCAGTATTGGGCGAATCTTGAGTAGTCTGTCTTTTTTTCCATTTATTGATGGTATATTTGTGTTGTCAGCAAAATGAAGATTGCGTTTTATCTCTACGTAACGGTTTTTCGGCATACATTTCCGTATTATTTCAATATTTATGTCTTCGTCTTCTGACCAGTACATTTGCTCTTGAGGTAGAGAATGATAGCCAGTCAAAAGTAATATACCTAAAAATTTTTTCAAACAATCAGCAGAAAATGTAAATGGGTGTCGATTATTTTGGACAGCGTAATTTACAGTTTGTCTTACGATCAGTTCAACTACATCATCAGAAAATAGCTCCTCAAATACTTGAACTGGTGTTTTACCCTTCAGATTGTTTATCATATTTTGCTTCTGCACACTATCTTTGTCATTAGGGAAAATGCAAAGAAGCCCTTTCCTTTACTTGATATATATTTTTCCTTTCAATTTCTTCCGTGGATTGACTTCATAATTTGAAGTACTAGGTATGCCATGAACCTCTATCGCCCCTGGAACATTTTTAGGGAACGTATCTACCAGTACGTCTTCCTCTAAATCTTCTAAATCTGAAATAGCATCCACTGTTTCAGGTGGTAATTACAATGTCATGGGACCATCTGGATATTCTTTCATCAGAAGGTCAAAATCATTTTCCCAATATTCTTCCAATTCCTTCATTGTTAGAAATTTTTTTCCGCTCATATTGACACTGAAAACAAAATTAGAAAATTTGTATCGATATTTTTTACCATAATTTTTTGAGTGAGGTAAAAAAAATAAAACTGGCAACGCGGATCGAAATGGCTTGTTCAACACCCTATAAATCAACGTTTCAATGGATACTTAAAACAAACAAAAATTTTATTATTTACCATTGCATCTACCGTGAATTTGGTACCATTTTTACAATTTCAAGTAATAAATCAATTCATTTAAAGACACCAGTTAATAAGATTTATATGGAAAACTTTGAATTTATAGAATAGTACTAATTTTGGTAATGTAGTACAAGTTTGTTGTAGGTTTGATCGACGCCATCCCGGAAAAAATACATTTGTTCGTGTAGCAAATATTTTGAGGAACCGGTCATTTTCCTCACCGTAATGCGAGAATCGCACAAAGACAGCAACAGATGAAGCACACACCGTCGGTGTATTAGCATGTGCTTATAATCCTCATGTGTCTGTGAGATCTATTTCTGAAGAGTGTGCCGTATCAGTTGGTTCTGTCCATAAAATATTAAAATTTAATAAATACAAACCATTTAAAATTCATTTGGTACATGGACTGCATGCAGGAGATCAAGATCAGACTTAATTTTATCACCGAGTTTTATGGAACATTATGCGCAAGACCCTAATTTTCTAGGTCGTATCGTGTGGTCTGATGAAAGTAATTTTTCAAACAATGGAATCGTTAATCGCCACAATTCCCATTACTGGTCGTCAGAAAATCCTCATTGGGTAAGAGCAACCAATTTCCAAGTGAGATGGAACATAAATGTATGGTGCGGAATGATAGATGACAAATTGATTGGCCCATATTTTTTAATGGTACCTTAACAGGCCAACGCTATTTGGATTTTCTTGAAAATCAACTGCCTCCTTTGCTTGAAGATGTAAATGTAAATCTGCGGCAATGTTACTTTCAACAGGATGGCACCGGCGCACAATAGCGCAATAGTGAGAAATTATCTAAGTAGAGTGTTTCGCAACGATGGATAGGTCAAATGGTCCCATTATGTGGCCAGCTCGTTCTCCTGACCTTAGTCCCTTAGACTACTTTCTTTGGGGACATTTAAAGATAGTGTATGAAACACCTTCTAGAGATGTAGAGGAGTTACAAAACAAAATTATAATTGCTTGTGCAAACATACCACGAGAAACTTTAAGAGCGGCAACTAGTGTTACATTAATTAGGCGTTATCAAACGTGGTGAAAATGATGGAGAAACATTTGAACATTTAATTTAATTTGTGCAATTAATAAAATTCCAAAATTATTTTTTCTCAGAAACTACAAAAGATAGGTTGGTAGGAGTCTTAATAAAAGTCATCAATAGTCATAGAATCCAAAATGAAATAAAAAATAGGGCATTGCATTTAAAAATTGAAGTGAGATAGCGCCACCTGGCGGTGATGGCGTTGATTCAAATTTGCCAATAAATGTGCGCCCTTGGAAGATATTTACAAAAATATTTTCATAATTTAAAATCTTCATCCGCCTCGAGATATTGCACTGTCCCATTCCTCGCTGAACACGCTGTATAATATAAATAAAGTTTGTAATTATTATAATCCTAAAATCGAATGATATACATTAAAAAATACTAATTTCTTCCAGCTTTTTGGAATACTGTATATACTAAAGAATAATTTTAAAATGCGCAACCTTACTAGCCATATAATATGATAAATACATTTTATAAAAATTATTATTAATTTTATTAAATACATAAATAAAAAGTTTACTTCGAGTAGGATTTGAACCTACTTTGCTAGAGCAGCGCTCTAACCAACTGAGAGATCGAGGTACAAGCCCCAATTGATGTCAATTTTGTCTTTATGTATGTAGAACAATATAAAAACAATATAAGCCAATAGTTTACTCTATCGTTGACTCATCCTACAGTGATGCAAATGGTTCAAGAGTTAGGGACGTGAAAGTACTAGTTCTAGTGTATGCTGAGATACAGTTTCACTAAGCGAAAATGAGAGGAAGCCGCGTATAATGCTCAGCAAACTGTGAGTGCACGATCCAAAAGAAAACGTGGAAAAACGATAGAATTTGTGTTTAATAATGAATATCAAAAACAGAGTAGCGTGTCTACCTTGTATGACGAGATTGTAGAACAGGCTGATAAATTTGCCATATTTCGGTAGAATGTTCACTGTAGCGAATCAATGCAGGAAGGAAAGTGATTCGAAGTATGTAAACCAAAATAAAAAATGAGAGAATGAGCATATAACTACGAAACGAGTGGTATAAAACAGAGTGTTTGTCCTATCAGTACTGAATAGGAGTGACACGATAAAAAACACGAAAAAATAAATGCTGGTGACTTGATATTTGTCCGCAGCGTACGTGGTAAAATAAGACTGGATAAAGTAAATAATCAGTGGATAATAAATGAGTGTGGAGTGGATAAGATATGATCGATCTGTATGAATGAAGTACGTTTGGTTGGTTTGGTCAAAATGAACGAATTAATGGCGAAACGAAAGAAAAGGCAACGTCTTTCATTTCCATCCCAAGGGGGAGCGCGGGCTGCTTTCCAAGCTCCTTTATATAGACTCACATGACGCAGTGGTCATGTCGCCATATGTATATAAGGAAAACTCCCTGAAAAAATCTCAGTTAGGGGTAAGACTGGATGTTCCACATCCAGTCTTACCCCTCGAAAGTGGTGGCTCAGAAATAAAAGCAGATGTGCATGGATCTTGTGAAATGAAAAAAAAAACCTTACTAAATTAATACAATTAAAAATTATTAATTTTATTACATACATCAATGAAAAGTTTACCTCGAGTAGGATTTGAACCTACGACCTGTACTTTGCTGGAGTACCGCGCTAATCAACTGCGCCATCAAAGGTTCAATCCCCAATCGATGTAAATTTTGTCTTTATGTATGTAGAACTAATGTAAAATTAATATAGATGCACAAAAAGTGTGAATTCACTAAAAGTCGATTATACATTCTACCTTAGAAATAACATAATATTTACATTGAAATATTTTTTCAATTAGCTAATTACGCAATACACAAGTAGAAATTATGCAAATAACCAAATTTATGAAAAAGGTACATGCATTTTTAAACGGGAGCAAATTATGTGGTATTTATAAAAAAGCAATAAAATTATAGATTCATTAATTATACACACAAGTTTATATTAATTAAAATATTTTGCTAACTGTATAATGTTCTTTAATTAAAAGATTTACTTAGATTTCTTATTTTTTGTAAATGTTCAAAAAAGAGGAGGTTAAGAAGATGCAAATTTGAAGGTCATTATGCAGGCTAAAGGTTATTAAGGATAATGGGATTGTCATTAACAAATGGCGTAGGTAAAATGTATAAGGTGTACTCTGTAGTGATAAAGTTCTACTATGTAAATAACGTACTCGGAGTAGTTGAAAACCAACCATATATAACAGCGTATTTTGCTGGTACAGCAAAGTACGTCAATATATGGGACATACTTAATGATATCTATATTGGATCTCAGACAGCGATCCTTTATACCGGGTCATTCATTACTACCTAATTATTTTAAATACTCATAACGCTTGCCATCATTTGCGAGGAATACTTCCAGACATTAACATATCAGAGTAAACTATTACAAAACTGTATTAGCAGAACCATTTCTAACTGTAAATTTAAAATAAAAATAGACAATGGATTAATTTTAAAATGGCGTTAAAATTATTGTTACTTATCACAATGCTATTACGGATCCCGCAAATAAGCCCCACCCCCCCACCTATTTGTTTTTATAAACTTAGTCAACTTTTTTGCAAATTCGGTTTTCACTACGGTATATCGTTAGTAAAACTGATATTACTTAAATTAATATCAGTCATATTAACAGTGGAAATGTTTACTATGGCAAGCTTTTTTTGATAATGAAAACTAACGCGTAGAAAAAAAATTCTCTATGGTTGGTAAATATATTTTTAGTTTTCAACGTATCATCCCGATTAAAACAACGTTCTTAAGAAGTTCCTTTATTAACCTGAATTAGTTGCAGCTACGCATGAGACTAAAACGATATTAAGTTATATCAGATTAAGTTAGTGTTTTGTATTAGTTTTTCTTTTTTTTGCTTTAGTAATGATTTATTTTATGAGACTACAGTGATACTATGCGGAATGCAGACGACTTCCAGTTCGATTGTATTTTGGCGATGACCTAGAAATATCTAAGGGTCCATGGTTTGTAATGTGAAATAGGAAATGAGATCAATTTTACTAAAGGTTACTTTAGTTTCAAACATTTTCTACTAAATGGGCACTGGTCGAATATTAATTAGAAGTCAATGAACCAAACATTTCTTTGGCGATAGATATCATTTTGTAACTTTGTACTCGAATAAAGCCACTATAAAATTGTTTATAATAATTTAATTAACACTGGATAGAGTAGAGATTATACATTTTGTTACAACGTTTTAGTTAAGACTGTCTTTTTTCATGGAATTCAACAAATGCAAGCATGACCTTATCAGTGGTCTCATCTTTTATTAACCCCAGACTTTTTTCTTGGATACACCCAGTTGACAATTACAACAAATTTATCATAAATAATGTTTATTGCAACAAAATAAAAGCACTCGATTTTATTGTTTGACTTTATTTGAATAAATTGGTTTTAGATAAATAATAAATAATATGTAAAAAGCATCTGTTTTTGTCTTTAAAGATAAACTTAGTCTATTATATCTGTCACGGATCACTAGCTGAGAGAAAGTGTGACCTCCATTTTTAATGCTGTTTTCAGTTATTGAATTTCTCAATGGGTTTTTAATTGCTTATAACCATAAATATAATAAAGTAAACAAGCGAAAAACTAGAGGATAGTTAAACTCCGTAAACACAAACATGTGAACGCACAAACGCCACATGTTAGCCAAATCACCACTCATAGGATCCAGACAGGCTAGTACACACACGGTTAAGTGAGCACACAAAAATACAACTATACCAGTAGGGTAACGAGCAAATTAGCTATATTTTAGGTTTCAAGATATTGATTCAATTTCAAAATGTTGAAATCAGTTTCAGGATTTTCCCAAAAGGACTTTGTCAGAAGAGAGGGAAACCAAATTAAGATCCTATTAAATGACCACATGAAAGTGTTGAATTCTGCCAATAGGACCTGGTTTCAAGACGTTGGACCTAACATTCTATTTTAAGCTAAAAATGCTCACAAGGAAACAACTGCACTATAGTAAAAAGATAGCAGGTATAATCGTAAAGCTTTATTACCGTTTAATTGCATTTTAGAGAAAAATTGCATTATATATGTAAAGGGAAATAAAAGTTTGGAGAAGCAGCTACTTAAAATTTAGAACTCTAAAAATCTTATTTTTTTAATCAAACTTGTGCGAGATAAAATTTGTAGGATGTTTTGTTGTAATATAAATGAAGGTTGAACTGTATAAAAAATGAATGTCACAATTCAGTAATAAAAGGAATTTCAGATAGAAAAATAAATTAAGTATGCTTTCAATACTGTAAAATTTGCAAGAAAAATAAAGACTTTCTTAATTAAGTTGTAAATAGGAAATTAGATACAAATAATGGCACAGCGATTGATCCTTTATTTTACTTTACTCTACTTTATTTTACCTTACCTTACTTTACCTTACATTATCTTACCTTACCTTACCTTATTTTACTTTACTTTACCTTACCTTATCTTACTTAGCTTTACTTTACAGACCCAATAACTACGTAATCCGCCAATCGCTTATTCAATACATGGACATGGTGATGTACTGGGTAGACCAAATGGCTGTTAATTCCTTCAACAACTTATTGGTTGCGCGCACTTTTCGATGTATTTGGTAAACCCTATGGCCGTCAATCAAACAAAGCCAATATATAAAATCCTTTATAATTTAATTGACTCTGGCTGAAGTAGAAATATCAGATTTTGCTACAACCTTTTCTTTAACAGTGTTTGTTTCATGGAATCAAACAAACGCAAGCATAATCTTATTAGTATGCCCATATTTTATTAACCCCGGACTTTGTTATTGGTTATAGGATTCCATATCAGGATAATAGTCAGGTATGCCAAATTTATTAGTTTATTTTCATAGATTGCTATAGCCAGGATACACCCAACTCAGAGTTACAACAAATTTGTAATAAATAATGTTTATTTTCAAGAGACTAATCAACTTGTCATTATTACAGTCAATTTGTATAGTTTAAGTTGTCTTTTATTTGTGTATTTCAAATCACACAAGCCTTGCGCCATTATAAATTTCAACCTAATAATGAGATCGAAGTTAAACTTAATAATGGGGCTAAGACATGTGATTTTGATAGACAATTTCAGATATAAACAATCTGTCAGAATGACGCACACTTGTTATCAGTCATCACTGCGAATGAGGTTTATTTGAGACTTGAAGATAAAATAGTATATCGCGTTCGACGTGTAAGTTGATCAATACTTCAATAGCTCAGTAATGATCAACTTACACGTCTTACATAATAATTTACTATTATTGAATAAAATAATCGTAATGTTGTGGTTCCTTTTTGACAAAGTTTACTTATAAACTAATTTGGGATCTTCAACGTTCAAAATATTTTTGGCGCTTAAACTTAATTAAATTTTTTTAGTAGATATTTTATTCAATGCAGCTCCTAATATTTTATTGTTTGATTTTATTTAAATTTACTATAAATAAATAATTTCTTAAAGCATTTGTTTCTGGTTCTAAAAATAAACATAGTTCTGTAATGGATCATTGCGTGAGAGATTTTTAATTGCTTTATAATAACTATTTCCGGTTTAGGTTCACGGTTTTCAAGATCAATTATATTTTTTGTATAATCAATTTGCCGTTTGCTTATTAGAATTACACCAACGTAAAAAACGTTTTTGATGAGGTCGTATTCAGGACTACGTTATGCTTTTAGTAAGTAGGAAAAAATGCTTAAGTAGCCAAAGACGTCTTCACATTTTTACTGCATTCATTAAAAAAGGATAATGTCAAAAACATCAAATCTCCAAATATTGTCACAATTTCTTTTATGGAAAAATTGATTCCAATACCACCTTGTGGTATAATTTAGAAGGTATTTTGAACTGGTGTAGCTTTCGTCATAATTTAAAATGTATGAATTTTCCAAAATTACGATTTTGGTACAGTTAGTTGCGCTACCAGATTGTGGCATAATATAAATGTTAACTATAGCTAAGCAAGTACATGAACACGCAATTCGGCACACAAAATGTGCAAACACAAAGTTCACAAACGCACAAACAATCCAGACAAATTTAACATAGTAAACATGCGAAAAGTTAGTCGACAATTAATCAGGGTAACCAAAACAAAAAACAAACTCCGCAACCATAAACATGCGAACGCACAAACGCGACAAACGCACCAAACCACCAGCTCATGGAAACCAGACAGGCTAGTACACACATACTTAACTTCGCACACAAAAACAGTTACTCAAGCAGGAAAACAAGCAAATTATCTATATTTTAGATTCAAAAATATTAAGAATTTGAAGCGAGACCAAGGCCAACTTTTTTAAACAACTAACTTTATGGACAAGTATTGGTTAAAATGAAACTTATTCACCACTTATTAGGACTAAGGTCCACATTGTTCTATTTAATACTATATACTAAACGTTTTGTAGTCAAATATTGTCATTTTATAATTAATTTACTAATTTACAAATTCAAGCAGGATCTTACCACTAATGTCATGTTTTATTAACCCCGGAAGTTTTTGTTGACTAAGGTATTCAATTAACATTAAGGATATTATCAGATATATTAATTTATTTAGTTATTTGTTTATATTCGTATACGTTGGATAAGGAAACTCATACAATTACTCTTCGTGATAATTTATTTTATTTGCTGTTTTAACTAATACGACTTCGCTTTTTCGTATTTGATTTAATGAGATTGTTGAAATTATTTAAATGAGGTATTGGGATTGATTATTATTTAATCATTTTCCGGAATAGTTCATAATTAAGAAATAATCAAGTTTTTATTCCCTCTCACAAAAATTGTTAAAAGCTTTCTACGTCAGAATTCCACTACGTATCGCTGTCCACGATAAACCAATGGAAGTTGCTAACAAACGGGGGGTGTTCGGACTCTCCTTGATCGTCCTTACACCATCTGTCTAACTCCTGACCAACCGCCGCTTAGTGCACGAACTCGCCTGTGTTTAAACATCACCTACAAACGTGCATATACGAGAGCGTAACGCCCAGAAGTAAAGCCCAACGTCTGTTTCTTCTACCGTTCAGCAGACAGGAAGTGAGCCCAATCTAAAGATACTAAATTTGCTTTCATATTAAATAGAAGTACAATGAATACAAATACCGTTTAAAACTACGATAATTTGTTAATTTTTAGATAACAAATGAAATCTACCTATTGGAAGTAACGATAGCGTACGAATCTGATTAAGATAAGCTACATGATTTACTTATTACAGAACTTTTGATCATATTCATTGAACTACTAAATTGAGGGTAAGTTCTGCTAGGGATCAATAAACTTTAACTTTTTGAAGGTTATTGACCTAAAATTAAAGATCAATGGATTTTAACATTAAAAATTAAAATAAGTACTTGAAAGAGCGCCCAGTTGACTTATACTACTGAACTTTAAACATGATATTTTTACAGGTTATAGACCTCGGATGAGGTAATGATCAACTAGGGGTCAATGAAGCTTAATATTCATGGTTTTGGAGATAAAATATTAAGAATTTGCAGAGATATCAAGGTTAACTTTTTTTTGTGACTTTAACTTAATGGTTGACTATTGATTGATCTAAAGCCTATTAACCGCTTATTAGGATTAAGGCCCACTTTGTTCTGTTTAAGAGTACAAACTAAAGTTGAAACCACTTTGTAGTCCAATAATGCTATTTTATAACCGGTTGTACTGATTTACAAATTCAAGCATGACTTTACCAGTAATTTTATCTTTATTAATCCCGGAAACTTTTGTTGAGTAAAGTATTCAATTGACATTGCTTTTATCAGATATGTTGATTTATTTGCAGATTCGTGTATTTTGGATAAGGAAACTACTGTTGCCTATATACAGAAGGGTGGATTTATTTTTGATCCTTTCTAAAACAATTGTAAAAAAGCGTCGTGTTATTTAAAAACGTCTGAACTTATACTAGACACGCTTAGATGTTTATAAAGCACGTGAATAATCTGTTTGTTGTTAAACTGCTAGATATTTTCACAAGCCGAGTAGCTGTTAATTCTAAAGAGATTGCTACTTATCTTGTGTACGTGTGGTTATTTTGTTATGAACATCAAGACCGACAAGAAACAAGGTATTTTTTAATTAATTATAAAGTATTTAAAAAGCAAGATGATGCACTCAAAAAGAGGCGATAGTGTGTATCCTCCTCATTGCACAGCTCATAAGAAAACAACTGCACTGTAGCAAAAAGACAACAGATGTAACTGTAAAGTTTTATTTAACATTTAATCGCATTTAAAAAAAATTAGATCATTACATGTGTCATAGGAAAAAAAGTTTGTACAAGTCGCTACTTTAAAATTTTAGAGCTGTAGAAATCACATTTTATCAAAATTCAGTCAAAGTCATTTCAGACACTGTAAAACCTACAAAGAAACAAATGCAGACATAAAGCAGTGGATATTTTTCTTTTAAAATTCTGCCTTCTTTCTTTTAAAAACAATTTCATTTTTACACGCGTGTGGACCTCAGGTGAGAATTATGTCATCCTTGTACATTTTTGTATTGCAAGGAAGTAATAAATATTACATACTCCGTTTGACAAGAAAATGTATTTATTCACAATTGGTTTGTAACATACCGCTTTTCTAACTCTTTAAAGGTTGAAAAGTGAATGATTCTCGTTTACTTTAAGCGATCACTAACAACAAAAAGAGCAATAATGAGATGAAGCGGTCAGTAATGGACCACTTTCCAACCTGTAGGTAACTGTCTATTTAAAGTATCAATGTCAAATTGACTATGGTGAAACACAACACGTTTTTATAATAAGCATATCTAATAAGTGAATTATTGATAACAAGTAACGACAAAACAAATGAAAAATAGTAGCATAACATTTATGGCTTCTCATTAAAGTAAAAATTAAAAGTCGCATTGTCACGACCTAATATGAAACGAAAGCCCTGATGATAGTAGGTAAGATTGGAGACTTCTAGAACACCGCCACATTCAAGGTCCCACATTTCCAAGGTTGCCACAAAACCGGTTTCCCACCGTACCAAGGTCAAAAGCGCAATGTAACCTACTTACATATCATTACCACAAAACCAAGGTTGCAGACCCCGCTTTCCTGTTCCACTACTACAAGGCTATCCGTGTGCCATATCATTACCACAAACACAAGGTTAACAACTATCACATTGTTTTACAATTGTTATCCATGTAACCTACTTTACCACTATCGCAAAGACCACCCAAATGCTACTTTTACCCAAGGCCACCTCACTTTATGTTTTTGTCCACTTGTATGTTTTTGCTCACGCATAATTATTAAAGAAAAAACTATACGTTAATACATTTAATTCATGTAGAAATAAAGACATGTAGAAACATTACTCAGATATATGATTTTCTTTAGGAATAAAACATTTTGATTTAGTACAGGTGCAAAAGGTCCTCTCCACTTCCGTTTCATTACATCTGCGTGGACGTGCAGTGTGGTGTGATGTTCCTCTGTACTACATGTGCATCAGCTTATCATGGTGAGCAGCATGAAGATATGTTTGAACATATACAAAATGTAATGCATGTCTGTTTGTCTAGCAGTCTGTCCGTCAGTCAGTCTGTTTATCTGTATAGTCAACGCGCTCAGTCAGTTAGTGGTCAGTAGTGGTCTGCAGCCGCACTATTGAGGATGTCGGTTTTTTTCTGAAAATAAAAACATAAGTAGCTGGAGAAATGTGGCAGTAGGTATACTTACTATGTCTGTCTCGATCACTAGGAAAGACCATGTGTCGAAGAGCTACATTACGAACTCGGATGAGTTCGTAGAGTCCTGCAATCTCTTCGACAGTTTCCAGTATCATTTCCAGATGTATAATGGCGTGATCGTACCCACTGAGTACAACAGGCTTATAACATTATTCCAGTCAAGGTATAATGTTAGAAGCCTAGTGTCTTTCTAGCTGCTCCTCAGAGAGCTCTCCGTAATCACGACATCATAATTCCGGACAAATGGTACTACGGTGGTCAGCTAGAAAAACCAGATGCATTAGTATAGCATTAGTATAAAGGGAATACATACCGTGAATGTTAGACGTTCCCAGGTGATAATGCGATGCGCGTAAAGAGCCAGTACCACGCAGCAATTATCAAAAAGCTGTATTGCTTTGCGCAGCACTGTCTCCTGACGCCATCGAATACATGATATTGGATACCGGGGAGCAGAGTGCGGCCAATAGTCATGGGAATGTGGGTAGCCCAAAACCAGGTGTCGTCAATACTTTCGTCTTCATCGTCGTGCATGTCAGAGTCATTCCCGTTGTCCTGAGTTCCTGGGCTGCGTCATCCAGTTCCTGTCACGGTTTCGTTGTACAATAGCCTCGAGGTCTTGAGCGCTTTGTTCGAGGCCTTGCATGTTATTTGTTAGAGAGTTCATGAAGTCGTCTTCGTCACTGCTCGCTTCAATGACGACTTCATTGATGAACTCTCTACGTCTAAGTCTTCGTTGTTGTCGTAGTCATAGTAGTCTGAATCGTAGCTGTAGGCAGGGTCCATTCTTACGTCTGAGTCATAGTCACAAATGTTGAGATAGTCGTTCCCAGCACATGAGGGACAAACCGCCTCAACACTGGAAGACACTGTGCTGCATACATCACTATCGTAGGCAGCATCGTCGGCGTCACTGATAGTGATGACGTCAGCGTTAGGTATGTCTAATGTAATTGTCTCCGCAGCACGGTCGAGCTCCTGTGGAGAATCCAGGACTACGGTCGTCTGTTCATATATTGTATCGTCACTGGTTGAGCTACCCACGTCAATTGGAGTGGAATAGGGTTGAGGATGTATACCACTTCAGATGAACTCTCACGTCTAAGTCTTCGTTGTTGTCGTAGGACGTCATTGTCATAGTCGTCTGAATCGTAGCTGTAGGCAGGGTCCATTCTTACGTCTGAGTCATAGTCACCAATGTTGAGATAGTCGTTCCCAGCACATGAGGACAAACCGCCTCAACACTGGAAGACACTGTGCTGCATACATCACTATCGTAGGCAGCATCGTCGGTCACTGATAGTGATGACGTCAGCGTATAGTCTAATGTAATTGTCTCCGCAGCACGGTCGAGCTCCTGTGGAGAATCCAGGACTACGGTCGTCTGTTCATATATTGTATCGTCACTGGTTGAGCTACCCACGTCAATTGATGGAATAGGGTTGAGGATGTATACCACTTCAGGAAAGAGCTGAAGTGTTGGAGTGTAGATGATGGGTAGAGGTGTAGGAAGCCAACCTAAAGGTGGAGGATAGTCTACTGGAATAGTGAGAAGGAGGAAACGTGAGGTGTTGGAGGATCTCAGGGATAGACTTGCCGAAGAAAAATGCCTCAGGCGATATAGATTGGTCCACCTGAAAAAATAAAAAAAAGTTAGAAATACATCAATAGTGTTAGAAAAAATAAAAAATAAAATTATGGTCTTACCTGATACATTTCTTGGCGCCAGATGAAGCAGATGATGGGGAAGTTGGTGTAGCATTCATCTTGATTTTTTCGTCTGTATTACTTTAGAAGCAGTTGTACGAATGATTTCTACTGTTTTCCTTTCGCTAAATATAGGTGTTTCCACAAAAACAACGTTTTCATGCATTTTAGAGGACATTTTCACGGTTTTGCCAAATGGGCGAATAAATATCATAAGCCACATAGCATTAGTACCACAACCTAACTATCCCATCCTGCGGGGGCTGCTGGATGCAAGGTCTCGTATGGATCACGGACAGGAAGTGATGGAGCTCCTTCAGGAGAATGTAAATGAGGAGGACGACCTGGCAGAGAGCGAGCAGTACTTCGACATGGATGACTGTGATAGAGCTTTGCAGCTGTTGGTTACACCACCTCCAGAGGACGACTTGGATGTGGTGGTATCCCGCAACTACGATCAGGTCTCCGTGGACGAAATACTGCTCACCCTACAACCTGTCAGGTTGCAGTACTTCGACATGGATGACTGTGATAGAGCTTTGCAGCTGTTGGTTACACCACCTCCAGAGGACGACTTGGATGTGGTGGTATCCCGCAACTATGATCAGGTCTCCGTGGACGAAATACTGCTCACCCTACAACCTGTCAGTGAGCCAACGAGACTACAGGCACCCGTGAGCGAAGAGCAGGTTGTATTGCATCATATCTTAAGTCCTGGATGCATTGAGGAATTTTCGGATGAATGGATTCCTATGATGGATTTCCGTTCATCCGCAAATTCGCAATGCATCTCAAACGAGTGGATAACACTCAAACTGTTCTGACCCCAAATGTGTTGTAGATGATGAGTCGTCCACATCTGCTACGTTCGGAGGACAGAGTGGAGATAATGTATTTGAAGGTTCTGAGCTACCTCTACCGCAGAATTCCTAGGAGTGGTCGTATAGTAGTTCTACGGTAAGTAGAGCTCAGGGAACACTTCGATACCGTTCTCAGCCCTGCTTGTATCGAGGAGTTTGAGCTGAATTGGAGTCCGCTAAACTGTTCGGTACAAGTAGAGCCGATGGACGAATCATCGGAAAGCATCCTTAGTCCGGCGTGTGCTGCAGATTTTGTAGAGAATGAGTGGTCGTTTACTGACATCTCATTCTCTTCAAATCCTGCAACACCGATGCAGTATATAATACCTGCGCCATCACCGTTTAGGGACATCGTGGAAAACGCAGTATCTTCGCCCCAGAGTGTATTGAGCCCTACATGTGTTGCGGAGTTTTTGGAAAACAATTGGTCCCCAGCATGGTAGGGCATAAAACAATGCTGGGTGGAATATCTGTAATCAGCAGTACTCTATCCTGACTATCCGTCCTCCCCAAGTCATACGCTACTTTATCCCTCAACCTGAGATATCCATCGTATACTATCCCATTCCTGGCGATAGGTTACGTTGCGTCCTCGTTCGCATCGCTGGATATGATTCTTTTTGAAACAGTAGTAAACAAGTAACAACATAATAGGATTGTATAATAATTATAATTGGTTACAAAGGAATCATAACAAAACACGTAACGCAGTTATACAAACTTTATGTAAACTTTTTGTTACAGCTCGTAATAAGATGTTTCAATGCGATTGCATGAAGAAATTTTCGCGAAAGGATTCTCCTTCGCCATAAAAAACTTCATGTTGGATAACAATGACCGTATCCACCACCTTCAGGAATTCGGAGTTATCCAAAACCATTCCACAAGCAGGATGTTGCGAGCAACAACTTCTGATGGCAGCCTCAGAACATAGAGTTGTTACTGACTACGTTTTGCAACCTGGTCCATCGAGGTAAACTACCACTGAATAATGTGAAGTGAGGTTGATTGCTGCGACACCAGGACCATCAGGGTTGACCACCTTAAGGAAGCGTAAATCTGACCAATACGTAGATGTGGTACAAAAGAAAGTAGCAGAAGTGTTGAGATTGTACACTGCACTGATTGTTTAGTAGACATACCTGGTATGCTTTTCAAGGACACCTCAGAAGCAATAGGCATAAAGCAAATATATGTCTGCTGGTGGAATAACTGGGGTTGAAGTGATTCGAATGCGTTTAAACAACGCATTGTGTCATACAGGGTATCACCATGCAATACACCCACACCTGATGTGCACCTTTATGGCTGACGTGAAAGTAAATGTATTAAAAGGTACAGATTCAGTTGCAGAAACACTTCTCATTAAAATGTAATGTTGAGTTGTTTGGTTTATACTTTTTAAACACAGAGAAAGCACGGAACTGAAATCCTTTCAAACTAAGTATGATATTCTTAAGTGTGGGATGGTGTTGAAGATTATTTCAAAAATAGTGACATATTGGATGCAAGCAATCCGAATTTCAACATAAAGATTCTGGTAAGTGTGCTGTGATTACTATTGTAAGTATTACTGTTTGTAGGGTGGTCCCTGGTGCAATTCGTATATTTGAGGTGAACATGCTAAAATTTCACCCACCACGGGTTCATCTATATGGCTGTCCCCGTCGAAATCGCACGTAAACATGCCATAGTCAATGTGAAAAATAATGATAATTGTTGCTTTGCATGGGCTATTGTATCAGCACTAGTGACACCAACGGGTTACCACAACGAACAACTTCTTACCCTGATTTCAGACGTTATTCAACTGGATGGTGTACAGTTCCTGTTAAGCTGACGAAATATTTCAACGTTTGAGTCCAACAATAATATATCCATTAATGTTTATGGGTTAGACGATACGTATCGTGATGGTCAGCGTGTCACGGAGGTAGTGGGACCTCTGTACTATACCAAAGCCAAACAGGCAGTCCATGTTAATTTATTATTATTAGTCAGTAACCAAACAGATAATCAGCATTATGTATGGATAAAAATTTTCTCGTTTACTTAGCAACCAAATAACCCGGCGGAACGGAGATATATTTTGTGATGCATGCTTGTATTATTTTAGATCCGAGGAGCAATTAACCCTCACGTGGAGCATGACTGTAACTTCGTATACACAAAATTACCTGACTTGAAACAAAAAAGAGATAACCGGGGAATTCTATTCGGAAAATATACTCGCATTTCGGAACTATCAGAAACAAGATGGTTCTACCATTCGTAATATATGCGGATTTTGAAGCGCTCTTAGTACCGGTAGATACGGCTGAACCAGATCCCGAAAACCGTTCACGATAAAACGTGTAAACACGAACCATATTCGTTTAGTTATTATATCAAGTGTAGTCTAAACGATGCGTGGTCTAAATTAGACTATATAGGGAGTTAATGCAGGGAAATATTTATAAGACGACTGGAAAGTGATGTAAAACGGATATATAATGAACATTTCAAAGCTATTGTTCCAATGACACCATTAACGGATGAACAGGGTTACGTATGAATATAGTATTTGTTATATATGCGCAAGCACTTTACGGGTGATCCGACAAATCCAAAGTACGAGATCATTGTCACGTTACTGGTAAGTATCGTGGTGCAGCACATTCAACGTGTAATTTAAACTATCAGTACCTTCATTTATCCCCGTTTTTCTACATAATCTCAGTGGTTATGATGTTCACCTGTTCATTAAACAGTTAGCGAGTGAAACGGAAGAAATTACCGTACTTCCTGTTAACAGTGAAAATATATAACGTTTGGTAAGCACATATATGTTGATGAATATATAAATAGTCATGGTATCAGGGAAAAGAAATACATTAATTTACGATTCGTCGATAGTTGTAGATTCATGGCTGCATCCTTAGATACTCTATCTCAGAATTTATCAGATGATCAATGTATCGAGGTAGGAAATATTTTAGTAATGATAATGACTTTAACTTAGTGAGAAAGAAAGGTAGTTTCCCTTATGCGTACGTAGACAGTTTTAGTAAATTGAACGACGTCACGGTACCATCATATGACAAATTCTACGATAAAATGCGTGATGCAAATATTTCCGATGACGAATACTGTCGCGTTCTACTGGTATGGGATCACTTTAAGTGTAATACACTAGGTGATTATGCTGATATTTATTTAAAATCAGATGTGTTGTTATTGGCTGACGTGTTTGAAAACTTTAGGAGATTATGTATGGGTGTGTATGGGTTAGAACCTGCACAGTATGTCACTTTACCTGGATTGGCGTGGGATGCCATGTTGAAATGTACGAAAGTAGAGCTAGAATTACTGACGGATATGGATATGTATCATTTTATTAAACAAGGTATTCGTGGTGGAGTAGTACTTGTATCAAGCGGAGAAGCATTGCTAATAACGAGTTTGTTCCAAACTATGATCCTAAACAACCGAAAGTAT
Source organism: Vesta saturnalis (assembly GCA_036346205.1). Classification (NCBI taxonomy): domain Eukaryota; kingdom Metazoa; phylum Arthropoda; class Insecta; order Coleoptera; family Lampyridae; genus Vesta; species Vesta saturnalis. Next base: position 3,239,607 of record JARFJB010000237.1, read on the forward strand.
TTTTACAATATTTAGGACGCCACGAATTTATACGGCTGGAGTATGGCAATACCTGCCACACGATGGGTTTATTGGTTACCTCAAGAGGAAATAGAACTTTGACGTAAGAAGATTAATGATGACGATGATGTTGGATTTGTACTGGAGGTTGATATACATTATCCACCACCATCTGCATGACGAACACAACGATTATCCGTTTTGTCCTGAAATGATCTGCGCACCACATTCCCAGGAGGAGAAGTTAATCCCTAACCTGTGTGATAAGACCAACTACGTTATACATTACCGATATTTAAAACAATGTATAGAACACGGTTTAATTGTTACTCGTATTCATAGGGTTTTACGCTTTCGTCAAAGTCCTTGGTTAATACCATACGTAGACCTTAATACCTCTCTCGAAATCAAGCAAAGAATAAGTTTGAAAAGGATTTCTATAAATACATGAATAATGGCGTCTTTGGTAAAACAATGGAAAATGTCGATAAACGAAGAGTTATTAAACTATTAACACATTGGGAAAATAACGGTCGTCGGTTAGGGCTAGCACGGTACGTTGCAAAACCGCAATTTAAAAATTTTATTCAATTCACTGACAATTGTTTGCGGTGGAATTGTCGAAACAGGTAGTTACGTATGACAAACCCGTATATGTCGGATTCAGTATTTTAGATCTTTCCAAAATTATAATGTATCGGTTTTTTATGATATCTTACGAGCTCATTATGGCAAGATCATTGTTGTATACGGACACCGGACTTCGATTGTTGAGATAACGATGATGTGTACGCACATATGCGAATAATTTAGACGAATATGACACATCCAACTATCAAAATCGAGTTGCATGGTATTCCTGCTAACACTTCCGTCGTTGGACGAATGAAAGATGAGTATGCAGGAAAGCGATTCAATTTTTTATGGTGCTGGATCGAAGTCATACTGTCTGAAGCTTGCTGACAATGAAGTTGTTAAGAAAGCGAAAGGTGTTAAGAAAGTTATCATTCAGAAAGTGTTGACGGAAGTAGACTACAAAGCTGTTGCAGGGGTCCGATAAAACAGTAATGTGTAAAATGTTGTGTTTAGATCAACTCTACATGATATATATACCGAAATGTTAAACAAAATTGCCTTTAGGTCCCAGGATGACAAACGATATCGACTACGTGATACGTGTTCCACATTGGCGTGGGGGCATTGGAATACCGGAATTGGAGAATGCTGATCCGTTGAGTCAGTACTAGCAGGTTGCTAAGCAAATGAATTTATATTAACCGGAAGAAGAATAGTTTGGGTACTGACACTTGCTAGTTTTTATAGTTTCTCCATAATGAAACTATATTAATACTATAGTTGTATTATTCCTTTTTTTGTAGATATTATGTTAATAGTATGTACTAATTCGTTATTAGAGAATATATGATGTACAAACATACTGTGTGATATAAAAATAAATAGTGAATATTTAATATTTTTTATTAAAAATGTATAAGTTTTATTGCATTATATATGTATATACAGATAATACACATTAGACAAAGCGCAGTAACAGGATGATTACAATGATAGTAACAAACGGTTGCAAAGCAGGAAGAGGTGGACTTTCCTCAAGTTCAATAACAGGCTGGGTCACAAATTTTCTGATGTAATCTGCTTTCTCTCTGCCCTTGACATAGACAGAATCTGTTGGCTGAATCAATCTCTCGAGTATTCTTCGAAAGTGGTGGTGGTTTTAATACAGTGCTGGTTATGCATTAACCAAGTAGCTTGACGACGACTCTCTGCATCCAATGTATGCCAGGGATACGGTGATTTAAAAATGGGCAATTTGTTTCCATTATAAATGGCGAGTTCTTTGGTATAAAACTTTTGAAATTTTAAACCCTTGTACATCGACCATACACATTGATTACAACTGTCGTACTGCTTTGGTTAACGCGTTGTATGTAACTAAACGATCGTGGAGTATAACACAGTATGCTGTCGTATTGGCAGCTATGTTTGCCGCTGTTTCAAACTCTACACGAAGAACTACTGCTTTCGAGTGCAATACTTCTTTTGATTTGAGCAGTCGACCACCATCAGTGGTGCAGCCGTCGTAAATTGAATAGGTGTGAGTAATGGTTGTCCATCTCTTTGATAATATGACATTTGGAATTTAGCAAACATTTCATACAACGTGGCAAAGCAATTGTTATCATAATTAACATTTAAATTATCATACGGGTAACGGTCGGTGTTGAGGAATACCCGAATATTCTTTAGTGCACATTTATCGAATTTACTCGCATCGTGCATAACATTATTTTCTCGTCCAGTTTGAAACCCTATAATAATGTATCTCGGTGTTTCAATACTAGTCGATGTTTTGATTGCCCATGTATGCTTATCTGTTGTTGGTATAGCGGGATATATGTGGGTTTCCCAACTTCTAAATGCTAGTGGAGTATTCACATTTTTATCAATGTATTTCGTTAACGCTAATTCCTCCGCTAATGCTGGAACGATGTGTGGAACTTTCCAATAAATCTTATCTATGTTAACTTTTAATGCTTCGTCCACAGTTGAAATTACTGCATCGGTATCAATGTTACTACGAATTAATACAAGTTCTTGTCTAATGTTCAAAATCACTTTATTATAATCTTCAGCAAAGCCGAGCAGCATTCGCAAAGGTACACAGACATTAAATACCCTTGCTCATTTGTTAGTGTGCTGTTTGATGTAGGAAGCCAACCGGCATTTTGATGACGGGCAAGATCATCGGGTGTCAATGATACTAATCGTTTGATTGTCGACGTTAACCCCACCTTAGTTACGGAATCTACCACTATTCCATTCATCTCATATCTAATTTCACTGAATAAAAATGCGATACCATTATTAACGAACCTTGCGGTATTGGAGACAGTGCCATCCTGTCGCAACAATCTTCCCTCTACATAAACATAACTTTCTGATGGTAAAGTGCACATGTCTTCCTGAATGGGTATCCTGATTTCATCATTGTTTCCAAATCTCGTAGTATATGGTTGATGGGTGTGCAGTTCGGAATTGACTATAGCATCAACAACAATTTTTTCATTAAAGTTTAATACACTCATTGTAGTACTGTAAACCTGATACTCTCCAAGAATGCTTTGTTCTGCGCAGTCAACGCTTTGATCGCTGAACGCTTACTGACTACCCTTTCCACACTTCACTCTTTTATAGTTTGCTTTGCACTGGTTACATGCACATGTATTATACCGCGTCACCATATTTTCTTCAAATGTAGTCCTATCGTTATGACTTCTCCGTTAAAATTGACGAGATTTCCGCCTTGGTCTACTATTTTAAGTGTTATTGTTGAAATGATAGATGTATTTATAGGTAAGTAGATAACATGTTGAGGATTCGATTATTTTATATCCCGCTGGTACACTGGGAAAGAATTGATGAATTATGTGTGATGACTCACCATTTTTAAAACTACCACTTGTTATGTTGCACTCGATAATTAATGAGTTAATTTTGATGATGTTAATAGGGTTCTCAGAGGTGTACACTTTTTAGCTTGGTAAACAGTTTTATTAAAGCCTAGCATAGGCCCTATCGAATGGACCACATTGAAACTAATGTTATGGGTTGCTTTCATGGTTGCTTTCATAGTATTATTATTTGCTCGTAAATCAATATACCCTTATCGTCTTTCACTGAGTCATTAATATATTTATTCACATCTGCGATTTCGTATGTTCCTGGCGGTATTGTAATTTTTCTTTCCAAATATGAGCATGTTGTTCTTTGAAGTAACGTTTTGTATAGTATTGAACGATTCAAAACTAGTTAACCCCATTACATATTCCGACTCATTATCAAGAAAAATCGGTGGATTAAATGTGGCTTGCAGGATACAGCTTTTACCGGTGAAGGTAAATGTGTACGACATCACGATCACGTAACAACTACTGACAATCAGAACGAGTAGTCGTATAAAAATCGTAAGACTAGAATGACCACAGTTGTATGTATTGAACTCTTGAACCTTAGTAAAGTTATAATCAATTGTGTTTCTGCTACCATCACTTTTAAAATAGTGGACTAATTCGAAGGGTGGTTTAACATGTCCTATACTATCAAAATATGTTATATGTCTATTACGCTTAATATATGCTGTCCAGTGTGTTCCCTGATTAGCTTGATTATCCAGATTCACGATACCACATTCATTCCTATGGATTAGTGTAGGTAGCTTATCTCGCATATATATCCCTCTAAAGTAGGGAATCTTTAATTGCTCAACAAATTTTGATAGCTCAACATTACTTAAGGCGTGGCGTGGTAGCTTCAGTGGGAGTTTTTTGAATACGGTTGTAAATATATGCTCAAACCTCGTTTGTATGGTTTTAGATATAAACCTTTTCCAACGGTTGCTGCTTCCATTGCTTGATTGTGTCGTTTGGTTTCTTCTAACGTTTTGTCGCAGCTTTTGCGTCGGTAACCGCTTTTGCAACTGCAGCTGCACCGCCACCTAATGAACCTAAGGCTCCTAATGCTGCAAATAGGGGAATAAGAGGTATGAACCCCTCGTTTTGGTATAGGTAATATTCTGCTCTTGGGTGACATGATTTTTTGTGTTTTAGAACGCTTAAGGCTTGCTGTATTGTAGATCTAAAGATGATCGAAGTTTACCACCAACACGACGTCGCGCTAGAAGTACTGCTTTGTTAAATGAAATTGGTTTGGGAGTACGCTTTGTTCTTCGTGATTTGCTTCCCATTCTATTGCTTGTCCGTGATCTTCCACCCATCCCCATTTTCCGTTTTCCTTTCATTATTCCAGCTATAGTTAATGCAGCTGCCCTTTCTCCAAATGTAGCGTTTGAGGAACGAAATCTATTCCAAGCTTTTTGTTGCAAAGTTTTATCGGCAATGTGTCGTTGACTTAAATCGTTTGACTGGGAGTATGCAATATCGTGCTCTTTACAGGCTTCGTCCAATTCATTTAATACCTTTGTCGCCGCGAGCTAGTCGTTTTTGTAAACGGGTACCCGGTCCAGTATCTATACCCAGGTATATGCAACTCCACGGTAATTTATTTATTAAGGTATTAATTAATCCTGAACCTTTTCTTCTTATTACACCGAGAAGTATACTTCATACCAGACTGGCTGCACTCCACTACTAAACTACTTTCATTGTATGACACGTATATATATTAGTACCATACAATTTGTGGTTTAGTACTATGACGGGCACCATACGCTTCATTCCGCAAGACACAGAATTACCTATTAAAAATTATGACATAGCTGATAACAAGGAACTTTACTCTAAACATAGCGGTCTACTGAAAGGAGGATGTAAACGAGGTATAATCGTTGGTCCATCTGGGTGCGGAAAAACAAATGTTATGATTACCTTGTTAGAACATCCAAATGGTTTACGTTTTGAAAATGTATATATTTATTGCAAATCATTATATCAACCTAAATACCAGTACCTACGAAATTTACTGACACCCATAAAAGAAGTCGGGTATTTCGAATACAGTGATAATAGTGATGTTATATCCCTAGTGATTCCCGTAAAAATTCAATAATGATTTTCGATGATGTAGCGTGTCATAAGCAAAATAAAATAAGAGATCATTTCTGTTTTGGCAGACCTCGAAGTAATGATTGTTTCTATCTGTGTCAAACGTATTCTTCAATTCCAAAACAGCTTATACGTGATAATGCTAATTTACTTGTTCTTTTTCAACAAGATCACACTAACCTTAAGCATGTGTATGATGATCACGTTAATGTCGATATGTCCTTTGATAGGTTTAAAGATTTATGTTTTGTTGCTGGCAAGACAAATTCGGTTTTCTTGTTATTGATAAAGAAAGCGATGTTAATACAGGTCGGTTACCGTAAGAGATTTGACTGTTTCATTGCAGTATAAATAATCTACTAGGACTGTCAACGTACAGTCGTAATGGAGGAGCGCTTAGTACAAGACATTTTGCGTGCTCGCAAGAGTGTGCAACAAAATATGTTTGAAAGAAGATACCGCTCTTACAGAACGTGCAATGGAGGCACACTTTAAACCTATTACACAACCATTAAAACAATTAATTACTAAAATGATGGTTCTCTCATCAAAGCTGAACCCTTACGCCAGAAGTCGGAAAAAGGAGTCCATTGCACATGAAAATGAAGTATTTTTACATTATACACCAAAATCCTCTAGAATACGTAAGGAGCCACGTACTATTGTTCCTGATACCATTCCAACCTCTACAAGGAATCTGTAATTGCTGATGACACACATGACGACGAGGTGGAAATTCCTACTTTACAACAATTGAAATCAGAACTACTAGCTGCTGGATCTCAACCCGCCTTTGAAGAGTATCTTAATCAATACCAAGGATTAGCTAAGTACTACGTTGAAGGTATATTTAGAGATACAGAAGACGAGTATGACTTAACATATGGCGTGCATTTCATTCCTGAAGAAGAGAAATTTTTATATGGCGATGCTGAACTAGATTTTGTTGGAGAAAATTTGCGAATCGCTCTTCCTGATGGATCATCCCTAGATTATGAGGAACACCGGGATTATATGAACTACTTTTTAAAAAGTTCCTACGGGATACAAAAGAGTGACCTACAGCAATACAATGACATATTGCGTCGTACTAATGCTGCCCGACGTAATTATAACCCTGATGATCAAATCCGAGGAACTAATAGTAAGAAGTACCTTGAAATCATTAAACCATTACTTCAACCTAGAAAACGTTCTGCCACATCATCTATTGCACCTCCAGCCACCAGATCTCGAACAACTTCTATATCCAAAAGAGGTGGTGGACTGCACTATTGCGATACAATAACAAAGCTATTGAATTTGTACCGTGGAATAACCCGAATAAGTTAGTAGATTGGCTACGAAATTATTAGGATCAATGTCGACAGGAAATACTAGCAATCACAACGAAGTAGTATATATAATTGATGAACTACGTAAAGCAAAAGTAATACAGTAACAGCTCTTGTTATAAACCTATTACTATATCCTTTTCATTTCATTGTTACACCGACTACCACTAAAGGCAGTACTACATGTCCATCAGTTATGCCAATAGATAAATTTGGCAGACATCTTCATCATCAAATGACAGTGGATAAATTTGGAAAACATATTACTCAGCATCGCAGTGATGCTACGAAGCAAAGTGATATATATTACGAAACTTATTTTACCTTGCAAGGTGTCTTGCAACAGACAACAGTAGATATTCCATTGGGTACCAATGGTACATATTTATTTCCTACAGAGGGAAAAATATTGCATTGTAAGTGGTTACCTCGAGATATTCATCTTCAGTGGATACTGTAATATATACGACACCGCTGTTTCTAAATAATAAAACGATTCGTAAGGCAGGTGTGATTCAACCTATAATTCCAAAAGATATCACTTTCGACAAAGAACAATTATTCATCCTAGAGATTCTACTACAATCCAAAGTAAAAATGAGTAAATCCGATGTTGTTGAAGAACTGCACAAACCAGCAAGGAGAAATTTTCCGCGACGTTGTGTAGTACTAAAAGGTTTAAATGATCTCTTTCAAGCTGATTTAGTGGAAATGATACCTTATGCTCATGTGAATAAAGGATTTCGATATATTTTAGTAATAATTAATGCCTTCTCTAAATATGTCTGGGCTTTCCCCATCAAACGCAAGAATGGTAAACTAGTCGCGGAGGTAATGGATAAACTGCTATCTGGATTGAAAAGATGCCTACGCATATACAAACTGATATGGGAACGGAGTTTTATAATGCAGAATTTAAAAAAGTAATGAAAAAATTCAATATCAATCATTACAGTAGTTATTCCACCTTGAAAAGTAGCATAGTCGAACGTGTCAATCGTACCCTTAAAGCAATAATGTGGAAAACATTCAGCATGCAAGGATCATATAAGTGGCTATCAATCTTGCCTCAAATTGTTACCGAGTATAATTCAAGAAAGCATAGAACAACCGGATAAACCGGTAGATGTAACGGAAAAGAATGCTGCAGATATTTTGCAACATTTAAAATGTCAGAAAGTTCTTGACCGTAAAACACCTAAATTTAAAGTGGGGAACATGTACGCATTAGCAAACATAGAAGCATATTCTCTAAGGGTACACACCTAATTGGAGTTACGAAGTCTTTCGAATATCAACAGTTAAACGTTCAAGCCCACTCACCTACACATTACGTGATAGTCGAGATGAAGAGATTCATGGTCGGTTCTATGAGCCCGAACTACAAAGTGTTAAACATCCAGACATTCACCTAGTTGAACGTGTCATCCGACGTCAAGGGAATAAAGCTCTCGTTAAGTGGTTGGGTTTTGATACTTCTCACAATTCCTGGATTTCTACCAAAGACATTGTGTAATACGCTAATTAACCTTACTTATATATACTATAATATTAATATGCAATAAACAGATCTTTTTTTACTTTTTTATTAATACTATCCTATACATATATGTATATCACTACATACTACTAAAGCGTCTGACAAACGCACTCACGATGCTGTTTTTCGAGGATTGGTGAAATTATATTACCACAGTCATCTATTCTTTTTTTAAATCGTGCAGAATCTCTAGCTATTTGTTCCCATTCTCCTTTTCGCGCATACCTGTGAGCCAACTCCCATACTACTATGTAGTGAACTACGTTTTTGGACTCATTAATGCACACCTTCTTCACTGGGTGAGTCGTCATCTGCTGGCTCAAAATTCGGTAAATATCTTTCTATTTCGTGTATAAATTGCTCCAATGATATTTCTTTAAGGTCTTCTATTAATCGCTTTATACAACAAATACACTCTATATCATCCACATGCGATGTTAAGTATTTTTCACAAAGGCGTATTCCTCCCCCATACTTATTAACTAGATTATTTAAATAGTCATCACTAAATCTACCCATTCCATACACTTTTTCATGATCAGCATCGAATTCTAATGATTGTAACTGGCATATTAGTCTTTGGACTGCACTAACACAATCTACAGCTTTAGGCCACGACTCCGCACTATAACACATCCACATATTGACTAACATCTAATACTATCCACTATTGACTACAAGCGCGTTACCCCCCTTTCAGTTATAGGTTTGGCAAGATCCATATCCATATATAGTTTCTCCTTGGCAAATTCTTCCATTTCCAGAAGGCAGGCTATGTTGACCTCAAATACATCATGCAATGGACCTATAACTTGGTGAATGTTACATTCAGGAATTGCCGCTGCCGACTTTATTAGGTTTTATAAAACTCTGGAAAGTTCACAGTATCTGCCAACTCCAATCGGTAATATATTATCTTCAAAAGCTTCCATAACTGTTCTATAGACTCCCATCCTAAATAGACATCAACTTCTTCACTATCACAGAGGCGTATAATTTTTTCTTGTTAATATTTTCGTACGAGACAGTCTTCGATCCCAGTTTGGTAGGTAGCCATGTTCCTTCAGGACTGTAGAAATAATTAGTAATTACCCTTGATTATCCATAAGTATACGCCATTCCTGCTTGTCAAACACCACTCCACCACTCTTCGATCCACCAAGTTTTACGACTGGCTCAAATCCAAATTTGGGTGATAGACCGACACTAACAAACTTTGTTTTACTTTTATTTAAGAAATAATGCACATTATTAAGCAAAATATCGCAATATTTACTTGAACTTATAGCACCGATAATCTTCGCCTTTTCTATGGCTTGACGTAATATGTTATCCATTATATACGATACTGGCTTTACATACATTCCCTCTCTTTATATATGACACTCTCCCCTATGTGTCCGCCTCAAGGCTACTTACGTGACCTTCACGATTATACCACACATTGCTTTAGCGTCTTGCGGTTACACCTTTTCAAGGTTTTCTTTTCGTTCAAGGCTGTTACTCATTTCGTTTTTTCAACCTTATATTCACCACATTTCAAGGTCCCACATTTCAAGGTTGTTCCACTTTCCACATTTGTTTTGTTCCAACTTATATTCCCACTTAGTTCCAAGGTCCCACATTTCCAAGGTTGCTCCACTTTGCCACAAGTTCACTACACAGGTTACATACCCCACTCAGTATTATTCATATACTTAAAGGGAGGGGTTTTTACATATACCATAGTTACCGATCTTCACTATGTCAGTTACTCCAGTGCAAGACGATTGGAAGACTCCAAGTGTACCAACCACAAACCCTATTTCAAATTAGTACGCGACGGACATGTCAATTAATTCCGAACTGGGTAAATTTTGAAAAGAAGGAATACTACCGGCTTCCATAACATCAGTAGTGCTATGAATAGAAGATGTAAAGTGGAATTCAGCATGGTTTGACACCTTGGTAAGCGAATCTCTGACCACGTCTCGGGAGTAGTTTGAAAGATTACTCTCACATAGTTGCGTTGTACATTCGCTACCATCTGGTGGTGGTATGTGTTTATGTTATGCTGTTACTCCGTTGAAACCAGGAGATTACCGCGTGGTGGACCACCACACCCATATGGAGCGATGGACAATGTTGTACACCTGTCACTGATGAATACTGGTGCTCATCATGTAGAGCGCCTTAACCACTTTATATGATGTTTATGATGATGATTCTTGTTATTTGTGTGAGGAAGTATGTTATGTTGATTATTAATAGTTTGTTTTGCTGTCTATATATTGTATGTAATAAATATTTTATGCCAGTCGCTTAGTTTATCCTCTAGTGAAAACATGTGTGACGTGCCACCGAACTTTTATTATCCTCAGTATTACAATTGTTTCGATAAACGATTACTAACGTATCGAACATGGTCTGGAGTTCACTCACCCTCATCGCTTGCTGCAGCAGGATTCATTTCCACATCTTCAGACGATACGGTTGAATGTTTCATGTGTGGGGTTAGAATAAACCGATGGCAGCCAGATGTCAATCCGTTACAGGAACATCTACGATGGGCACCACATTGCACGTATGCTCAGCTCCTCGCACCACGTCCGCGCAGATGTACTGAAACGGAAGTGGAGAGGACCTTTGCACTGTACTAAATCAAAATGTTTTATTCCTAAAGAAAATCATATATCTGAGTAATGTTTCTACATGTCTTTATTTCTACATGAATTAAATGTATTAACATATAGTTTTTTTCTTTAATAATTATGCGTGAGCAAAAAACATACAAGTGGACAAAAAACATAAAAGTGAGGTGGCCTTGGGTAAAAGTAGCATTTGGGTGGTCTTTTGCGATAGTGGTAAAGTAGGTTACATGGATAACAATTGTAAAACAATGTGATAGTTGTTAACCTTGTGTTTGTGGTAATGATATGGCACACGGATAGCCTTGTAGTAGTGGAACAGGAAAGCGGGGTCTGACCTTGGTTTTGTGGTAATGATATGTAAGTAGGTTACACATTGCGCTTTTTGACCTTGGTACGGTGGGAAACCGGTTTTGTGGCAACCTTGGAAATGTGGGACCTTGGGAATGTGGGTGTTCTAGAAGTCTCAATCTTACCTACTGATGTGTTTCAAAATTTTTGATTTGAACTGTATAATGTTGTTTGTTCTTAATTGTGAATAAAGTCGTATACAACCGTCGACAGAATGGAACACTTTCCGCCTCGGTGTCATATACTATAACGATGTTTCTCCTTATATCATATACTCTTTGGGTTTACTTACAATTCAATAGAATTCCATTTAAATTCTGTTAATTAAATAAGGTTTAAATTAATTTTGAAGGCCTATTTGGTGTTGTATTTATAAAAATACGAGATAGAAATGTGTTGGATAAATCCTGAAACTACTGTTGAAAGTTTAAAACACCTAAAAGAAACATTTCTGAGGTACAATGTGAAACCTTGCATTAGGAAAATATGCTTCCTTTAAACTTCAATTTAAGAAAATTTTAAGAATGCTATGAATGGGCATGCGGAGCATTAATTAGTCGGTTTGTGTGTCTGTGTGTCTGTGTGTCTGTGTGTCTGTGTGTCTGTGTGTCTGTGTCTGTGCTGTCTGTGTGTCTGTGTGTCTGTGTGTCTGTGTTATGTCTCTGTGTGTCTGGTGTCTGTGTGTCTGTGTGTCTGTGTGTCTGTGTGTCTGTGTGTGTGTGTGTGTGTGTGTGTGTGTGTGTGTGTGTGTGTGTGTGTGTGTGTGTGTGTGTGTGTCTGTGTGTCTGCTGTGTGTGCGTGTGTCTGTGTGCCATGTGTGTGTGTGTGTTGTGTGTCTATCTGTGTATGTCGTGTGTGTCTGTGTGTGCCTGTGTGTACCTGTGTGTGTCTGTCTGTGTCTGTGTGCCTGTGTTTACCTATTGTGTCTGTGTGTTTGTGTGTGTCTGTGTGTGCTGTGTTGTCTGTGTGTCTATGTCTATATTGTGTGCCTGTGTGTGCCTGTATGTGTATGTGTGTCTGTGTGTGTCTGTGTGTCTGTGTGTCTGTGTACGTCTGTGTGCGTCTGTGTCCGTGTGTGTCTGTGCGTGTCTGTGTCTGTCTGTGTCTGTCTGTGTGTGTCTGTGTGTGTCTGTGTCTGTGTGTGTCTGTGTCTGTGTGTCTGTGTGTGCCTGTGTGTGTGTTCCTGTGTGTGTGTGTCTGTGTGCCTGTGTGTGTTCCTATGTGTGTGTGTCTGTGTGTCTGTGTGTCTGTGTGTCTGTGTGTATCTGTGTGTGGCTGTGTGATCTGTGTGTGTCTGTGTGTGTCTTTGTCTATGTGTCTGTGTGTGTCTGTGTGCGTCTCTGTGCGTCTTTGTGCGTCTGTGTGTCTTTGTTTGTGTCTGTTGTGCCTGTATGTGTCTGTGTGTTTTGTGTGTCTTGTGTGTCTGTGTGTGTCTGTGTGTGTCTGTGTGTCTGTGTACGTCTGTGCGTCTGTGTGCGTCTGTGTGTGCCTATGTGTGTGCGTGTCTGGCTGTGTGTGTCTGTGTGTGTCTGTGTGTCTCTGTGTGGGTTTATGTGTGTCTGTGTGTCTGCATATGTCTGTGTGTGTTTGTGTGTGTGTGCGTCTGTGTGCGTCTCTATGCGTCTGTGTGCGTCTGTGTGCCTGTGTGCGTCTGTGTGTGTTTGTGTGTGTCTGTGTGTGTTTGTGTGTGTGCCTGTGTGTACCTGTGTGTCTGTGTGCGTCTGTGTGCGCCTGTGTGTCTGTGTGTCTGTGTGTGTCTGTGTGTGTCTGTCTGTGTGTGTGTGTGTGTGTGTGTGTGTGTGTGTGTGTGTGTGTGTGTGTGTGTGTGTGTGTGTGTGTGTGTGTCTGGTGTGGTTAACTGTCTGTGTGTGTCTGTGCCTCCCTTAACGGTAAATAGTATCTAATAATACTAATGCTAACTTTAAGATAGGTAACTTATAGGGTCTGCTGTTGTGACCCTCTTGGCGCTAAATTTGAATTTGTTTGAGTTGTAACGAAACTATAGTTTCCGTTACAAAAAGGATACCCTTATCCGTACAGCAATAATTCAGATTTGTTTAAGCGCCCGGTATTTTAACTCAGAAATATTAGTTGAAATGTAAGTTGTAATAATTAATTAAATTGTATTGTCATTATAATTATATAAATTCAAAATTTTAATATAATAATTTTCCATTTAAGATCAAAATATTCCATGTTAAAAGACGAGTTTTGTTATCACTTACGCCGAATGCGATACGTTGTTAACACTGCAGGTGAAACATTTAATAATGTATAGTGTATGTACGATGAACGCTGTGGTGCTCTGATCTATTCGAGTAAGTTTGTTGATTAAGCGAATTAATTTGATTTACCTAGATGTGGTGATAAATTACTGCCCGCTACAAGTAGTAAATCTTTTATTTGTAGATGTTTCGTTTATGGAAAAATATATTTAACTAAAGTTGTATTTGACGAGGACCATTTAGCATAATTTTTTTCCTCATTCTATTTGATTGCATTTAAGAATTAGGATTTCTTTTTCTCTTAAAAATTATTTTAGGTTTGACTCGAGCATCTCGAATACCATTTTGTTCTATTTTGTTAGGCTAAAGTAATTTGCAAGATTGATTTTGTTTAGTGCAAATAAATCCGTTACATAGCCGCCTTTATTAGTTTATAGCCTGATTGGCAAACACGATTTTTTCTGTTTATATTGACTTTACGCATTGAATTTTAGCTTTGCCTTATATTTTTATGTTTTTGGATCCTGTACATGGATCGCCTTATGTGTTAAGTTGTTATATTACGACAATTATTTTGGCCATATATTCGTATCCGTGCAGACGGATTAAAAGAGTTAATTGTTTTATTTTTTGTCCAGCCGCTTTATTAATTGATAGCCTGTTTAGGCGAGCACGATTGTTGGATGTATACTTTTGCAGGGATTTGTTTATTTAATCGACAGTCTGAATCCGTGGAGCAATTTTTATTTCTTGGTGAGTGTATTTTTTGGTATTTAGGTATTTTTTGCCATAGTTGACTAACAATTATTTTGCCAATTGGCAACGTCCAGCACTAGAGTACGCTTTGTTTTCTTACAATTGCCCTAATAAACTAGTCCTCGCACCGTGACCATCCATTTTGTGCGAGTATTATTTTTGTCCAGAAATATTAATTTAATTTTTTTCCATTTACTCGTGATAACAAAATTAATTTATTTTCGGAGACAAAGGGTATTTATTTATATTCTTGTCGTTTGACAACTCGCGTTGTCCTAATTTAAAACGCAAAACACTTTTTATTTTTTTATTCCGTCCTCTGAGCCAGAATTTATATTTTTTTACTGAAAATTCGTTCGTTTTTTCTTTTGAATTCATACTACTAGCACCGCGCATTTGACTCAACCGCGACAGAAGTTTCAAATACCAGCACCAATTTAAATCTTCAGAACCCTGGTAAACCGACGTCTTCACTGATGCTACTCGGATCGCTTTTTTACCTTTTAATTCTCTGTGAAGAGAATTTAGGACCTTTTCACCGTTCTCTAGACCGTTCACATAGATTGGCGCTCGAGAAACCCGATTATACCGCGATAGTCCAACAACAGTTTACCGCCCGCCTCTTAAATAATTCTACTAACGATTGACCGACCCCGAAGGTAAAGGCGTTGGTGTCGTCATCTAGCGTGTATGGACTAATGAATGTTTTATGTAATGGAAGCTGATCGTGTTCGTCTCTCTCTCTCTCTCGTCTCTCTCCTCTCGTCTTCTCTGTCTCTCTGTTCTTGTTAATTAAAACAACTAAACTAAAAACGCTTTTATTTATCAGAGTAGAATGGTTGAAAAACAAGCATTATACAGTAATTTGATTATCTCATCACTTATAACTAAAATGTTGTGAAAACTTATTTACAGCGTTGTTTTGCTGTAACGGAACCATCTAGAATTCTGCTCAATGAAATGTAAATGGTAACCTAGCGATTGCCCAAAGGAATCAACATATTCTCCGTTACCATTCTCGTCAATGTAGATAGCAGTCCAATGCTGGCCTGGTTTGTTCGTTGGATTCGTGTTCACAACAGATGAACACCGTCTAGGTAAGAGTCTCGATAACTGATTAAAAGCACATACAAGTCGAAATATATTCTTGTGACTGATCGATTTCAAACATTTCAACACCTGTACCGCATGCATCTTTGGAATTGGTATGCACCAGTCTTGTAATAGTAGTCGGTTTCAGCTCACATTGGCTCCGCAATGCTATGGTTTAAACAACTACAAGACTTTCCTTCCTTTTTCAATTTTTAATCGACGGACAACCAATCTCGTCCAGGTTTAGTATTGGTTTGTTGAGGAATCTTCAAAACTGTTGTTTTTCACTGCCCTTAACGTGAATTTTGTTATCAGCTCCTCTTGGAAATCGTTGTAGGCACATACCGGACCGCCATTTCAGTCCGTGGTATTCATCCTCTAATACCTTATTTGCCTTCACATGGATTTTGATATAAGATAATCTCGAGGTGACTTTATCAGCATCAGCAGTAACGAACCATGATCTGTAATCACGGCAATTTCTTTTGGTATGAATTCGTTATAAACACCCTAAACCAATGCACGCCCAAGTATGCGTCTATCTTCTTTCCACTGCTGCTGTACACTGAGCCCGTGATCTAGATTTGTCCTTTTAATAGGTGAAATCGACGACGACATTTCGATGTTTATCGATCTCGATCACGTAATCGAATTCGGCATACACCAAACAGTTAACGGTTTCTAACCAAATTCCAGTGACTGCTAGCGCTTGCAGGCAAGTCAGTTAGGTCGAAGTCCATGAAACAGTAGCCGTTGGGGTAATCGCTTCTCGATATATTCTTGCCTCATTAAAAATGAATATCCTTACCGGAGAATAGGTGTGAAACGCCCTTACGTATAAACCATTAGTTGAAAGTCCGGTTGTAAGGCCTTCGAAGGAATTTGTTGGCCGTCAATCTATAATGACATGTAGTTAATACTGCTGTCATGGAAATTGAACGCATTTGAGACGTAATCACCGTTGAAGGCTTTATTTGAGACAGAACTTACGATGCATCGTTTAGGTAACTGACTTGGAAGACGTTATCGAATGATTTTCGCTGTATTCCGCAGGTATAGTTAGCACTTTTAAGTCTGTCCTTGTTACAGGGTATTTTGCTGCAGTTGTTTTGAAGCTTTAGCGTGTGTAATTAGAATGGTGGAATTGATATGCATACGTCTCACCATTAAACTAGCGTCCATAATTCTCGTTTTGTAAGTTGAACCGTACGCCGGCATTAGACTAAAGTGTCTCTTGATCGTACAAATTTAGCCTTTAACTCAACACCATTTTGAGAAACTTTTTTGATAAAACGAATCAGTGCCCGTGACCAATCATCTCAACCTGCTTGCTGATCGCTGCAAGTACTTGACGTTTTGAGAAACCGTTATTTGCGTGTCCACTGTATTCATCTGCCCGTATGTATCATTACGCTATAATACAACCTAGATGCGAGCTGTTGGTGTCCCTTCCATAATTTAGCAACATTTCTATATATGAGCGGCAGGCGTAGGTGTTGTTTGAGCTTCAGTGTGCAACAGCAGTTGAAAGAAGATGGACGCATACTTGGACGTGCAAGGGTTTAGAGGTGTTGATAACGAATTGATATCGAAAGAAATGTCCATAATTACAAATCATAGTTCGTTACTGCTGATGCTGATTAAGTTACCTTGAGATTATTTTATATCAAGATCCATGTCAAGACAGATAAGGTGTTTAGATGATAAATATCACGGACTGAAATGGCGGTCAGGGAATGTGCCTTACAACGATTTTCAAGAACAGCTAATAAGTACTCTGCTGCCGTTTAACAAAATTCACATCTAGGGCAGTGAAAAACAACAGTTTTTAAGATTTGTTAACAAACCAATACTAAACCTGGACGAGATTGGTTGTCCGTCGATTAAGAAATTGAAAAAGGAAGCCTATATGTGCGCTGAAAAACGCATTACTATTGTAAGACTGGGCGCATACCAATTCCAAAGATGTATGCGGTACAAGTGTTGAAATGTTTGAAATCGATCCCCAGTCATAAGAATGTGTTTCGACCCCCGAGACTCGCACCTATATTTATTGTGAACACGGATCCAGTAAACAAACCAGGCCAGCATTGGACTGCTATCTACATTGACGAGAATGGTAACGGAGAATATCTTGGTTCATTTGGGCGACTCCCGCTAGGTTACCATTTACGTCTCCTTGAGAATGATTTTACATGGTTCCGTTACAACAAAACGACACTACAGGATTACCATTCGGATGAATATTTTTGTATTTTAGAATAAATAATAATTTACCAATGTTTGATTCTTGAAATAAGTTTTTCATTACATGTTTAGTTATAAATGATGAGATAATCAAATTACTGTATAATGCTTGTTTTTCAACCATTCTACTCTGATAAATAAAAGCGTTTTTTAGTAGTTTAGTTATTTTAATTAAGAGTTCCGTAACAATAGCCGGCAGAGACGGGAGAGGAGAGACAGACAGAAAACATTCATTAGTCCATACTCCGCTAGATGACGAGATGAATAAATTCAAACTTAGTGCCAAGAGGGCCACCACAAGAGGGCGCAGACCCTGTCTTACAAGTTAGCATTAGGCCCCTTATTATTAGAATATTAATTACCGTTAAGGCTGACCTCAAGGTAAAATATGTACATTGCCTTTGTTGTTACTTAATTACTCATTTATATTAAAGTAATTTTTGCATGTGTAATGCTGATGGTTAACTTCAAGATGAAATCGCTATACATAAATAAATACATGTTAACTTAAAAAAAATTCCAAAGCCGACACTTCTATAAGATATGGGTTATGTGTTCTGGGAGGCTTAAAAAAATATTTTCTTGCTCAAAGGTTATACAGAATGAAGTATCCTGCCCGACACCAACCTACTCGGCTCACTTTTGAAAATTTGATGGAGAGATTCAATTCTACCAGCAGTGTGAATTATCTATAACGCAAATATTAACTAAGAAAAAGAAGAAGATTCTGTTTCGAAGAACCCGCACCCGCATGTCAGTAGTCCTCAGATAGCAATTTCATGTGAAACGTCACAATCAACTGTAAATCGGGCTACAAAATATAAGTGTCATCCGTATCATATTGAGATTAATACAAACTTTTTATTTTATATTTTCTGAGGCTACGTTTAGAAGCAATGGCCCATAAATGTTTGGTATGGCGTTCTCCACAATATAATTATTGGACGTATTTTCTTGACACTGCCCTCACTGGTCATATCTACGTTCAATTTCTTTAAGAAGTTTTGCCTAACCTCCTTCATCTGCTTAGTAATTATGAACAACCGAATATATGACTGCAACAGGACGGTACCCATCTGCACTATTACCGTGAGGTACACGAATTGTTAGATGAAAATTATCCTGATTGGGCATGGAAGTTTTGTCTAGTGGTCCCCAAGGTCTTGCGATCTTACTCTAATAGATTTCTTTTTATGGGGAAATATTTGAGAACGTATATATGGCACAGCTCCCACTACAAAAGAAAATATGGAAGATAGGATACGAGGCGCTTGTGGAACGATAACACTGGAGATGCTGGGATACGTGAGGCAAAATATAACAAAGACTAAATGTATGCATTCAGCAGGGGGGACACCTTTTCGAACATATTCTAAGAAGAACGCATTAGTAACTGTTGAATTACCCAATAACTTGAGAATGTTCGTTTATTTTATATCAAGTTCTTATGATAACGTACTATATTTTCTGTTGGAATTCATTTATATCTATGTTAGTGTTTAGTATTTAATGGAACATTTTGTCTCTCTCGTTTTTAAATTTTATGACTAGGTGTTGCAAATAATCACAAGAAAACCTATTGAAATATTGTGTATTATAGAGAAATCAAAATAACTCAAAAAAAGTGAGAGGTAGGTATAGGATATACTTATGGTGGTTTTTGAGTTTCTTTAACACAGCGTAAAAATATACGGAGTGTTCTATTTGGGAAAAGTGATATTTTGGAATTTCGAGTTTCGCAGGTTTGAACATATATTTTGAACACCTTGTAGCATTTACCTCTAATATTTATTCTTAGGAAACATAAGCTTAAGCTTGATTTTCCTTCGTCGAAATATAAAGGTTTCCTAACAAAGCACAAGATGGTATATAATACCTGTAAATGCGATTTTTTGGATAAAATTTCAAAAACCGTAAGTTTTAGATGCATGAAACCTATATAAATAAATATTTATAATCATATGTAGAACCTAAACATTAAATTTAATAAGATGGCTGTGGTTTCTAGGGTTATAAATTCCGGACGTAAAATCCTGCCCCATTCGGATGTCCGGGAGGGCAAGGCCCAAGCGATATCAGTCATCGAAAGTATCAACTTTCTGATTCACTACTGCAACATCCGCAGTATCAGGTCTAATCTTAATGCTATTCACCAACATCTTGAATAATTACAACCTGATATTTTGTTTCTATCTGAAACACAAGTCTCCTCTGAAAGCTCCGAATCACCCAACTTGCAATTTCCTCAATACCACCTTCACTCTAACTTTAGATATAAAGGAGGCGCATGTGCCTACGTCAAGGACAGAATTGCTTGCAAGAGGGTTTCTTCTTTAGAAATAAAAATTTTGACGTGATTTGGTTTAAACATTCTGGTCCTAATTTTGTGAAATTCTACTGTTGCATTTATAGGTCTCCTAATGACAGTAACTTTCAAGATATCTTCGATTACCTTAGTATGAAAGTTGACTATCTCCTGTCTCAGTTTCCATCTTGAGATATCTTAATTGTAGGCGATTTCAATGCTCATAACTTTAATTGGCTTCAGTTTTCATCTACTACAAATCCTGCTGGTCATAGTGCAGAAACATTTGCTATTTCATGTGATCTCATACAAATGATTTCTGAACCAACAAGAATCCCTGATAACCTTAACCATACTCCACATCTTCTAGATCTCTTTCTTACATCAAAACCTTCTTGTTTATAAAACTTCCGTTCTTTCGCCTTTAGGTCTTTCCGACCATTGTCTAATAAAAATCATTTCTACTGTACCTAATTCCACTGTTGTTCCAAAACCAATAGAACCTTGTGGTGTTTAAGTCAGCTCGATGGAGTGATTTACGGATTTCTTTGCAACCTTTCCATGGCGTGAATATTGTTTTAAGTCGTCCTCTTCTTCGGACATCGCTCTTTCAGTATCTGAAGTCATCCTCTGGAATGGTTATACATTCCAAAACAACCGTATAGGTCATTCACGTTCCCAACCCTGGTTCAATAAGGCTTGTCTGATGCAATATCTTTAAAAATAAATGTTACATTAAATGGAAATCTAATAAATCGGTCGACAGTCATGTAGAGTACGTTGGTGCTAGAAATATCTGCAAAAGTGCCATCACTAAAACTAAAAAGTTGTTCGAACAACGAAAATGCAATGAACTAGCTACATCTCCTTTAGGCAGTCGTAAATTTTGGTCTTTAACTAAAGCCATTTCTAAAAAACTTTGGAACATCTTCATTTCCCTCCTGACGTCTATTGACGGATCGATAGTTGCTGATTCTGTAGACAAAGCCAACGTTTTTGTGGATTGGTTTGCATCAAACTCGTGTCTCAATGATTCTGGAAAAGATGTGCCCCTAGTCAACTCTTCTTCATACGCTATGAAAGCAAGCTCTTGGAATCGATCATCAGTAGGCTTGATCTCAATAAGGCGACTGGCCCAGACGGTATCCCAGCTATTGTCTTAAAGAAATGTTCCCCCGAACTAGTACCAGTCCGCTCTATACGATCCCTATGTCTTCTGGGGAATTCCATTCATTATGGAAGTTAGCAAATGTTCAACCTATTCCCAAAAAAGGCGATAGGACCGATCCCTCAAATTACCGACCAATTGGCATCACTTCCATTTTGTCTAAAATCATGGAAATGCCATCAATGCATGCTCGTTCCTTGAAACTAACAAACTCCTTAGTGACCACCAATATGGGTTTAGGCAAAGTCGTTCAACAGGCGATCTTCTTTCATATGTGACCCAAGTTTGGAACAATACAGTAAGCAGTCCGGTGAAACAGTTGTAGTCGCTTTAGATATCTCAAAGGCATTTGACCAAGTTTGCATAAGAATTGCCAAACTCACCTCGTTTGGGTTAAATGATACGCTCATCAACTGGGTTTCTAGTTTCCTTGATAAAGACGAATACGTGTCGTAGTTATGGCTTTTTCAAAAGAAGTTAGCATTAACGCGGCGTACCACAGGGATCCGTTATAGCGCCTACACTTTTTCTGATACGTAAATGACCTTATTTCTTCAACAACTAACCCATCCATTGCTTTGCTGACGATAACTCTTCACTGTAGTTCATCTCAGTCTACTCATAGTGATAATCCACCTTCTATGTCAATCAGAAATTAAGGCTGAAATGGCAAATTCAATCAACAGAACATTCAACGTATTCTCGAATGTAGCAATAATCTAGTTAAATTTAATGCTAACAAAACTCAGTGTTGCCTATGTCACAAAAGATCGATCATTTCTGTTGTAAAGTATGAATGGCTCTATTACTCTGTTGGGTATGACTGTATCTTCAAATCTCTCATGGGTTGACCATCTTCTGTCAGCTACCAAAACAGCTGCTCGTAAAATAGGCTTTTGTACAGATCTAAGCAGTACTTTACTCGACAACTCTTCTGCTGTATAAGGCCCAAATTCGGCCTCATCTGGAATATAATTCTCACCTTGGGTTAGTGCTCCCAATACGCTCTCGATATCGTTGATCGTATTCAAAGAAGCGATTAGGCTTATAAATGACCCGTCCTTAACTTCTCACATACAGTCCCTTGAGCATAGAAGGATGGTTTCAGTTCTTTCTTTGTATTATCGTTATTACAACGGCTATTGTGCTGCTGAATTATATTCTTTGATACCATCTCGGCTATCTTTCGAGAAACACTCGGTTCGCTCATTCATCATCAGTATGCAGTACAAATCTCCACTTGTCGTACCAAACGGGCGCAATCACATTTTCTACACGGCTTCTAAACTCTGGAATGATCTCCCTAGTTCCTGTTTTCCTCTCACTTATGTATGAGAAAATTTAAGGTAGCTGTTCATAGGCATCTATTGGCAATTCATTATCCCTCTATCCATCCTCCTAAGTGTTCCTGAGTCTTTTAGCACTAGATAGGCCTAATTTAGCCTGTTCAGGTCCACAATCATTAAATAATATGATGTACAGGGTAATTGCATTACAGTAACATTTGTCTTGTTTTTTGTGAACACTTTGTATAGTCAAGAATAATTTTAAAATGCGCATATTTACTAGCCATACAACATGATAAATACATTTAACTCGCAAAGTTTATCCATAAAGCACATGGTAAGTCGAAGGCTTCATCTTCATCAGTAAAAACAGTAGATGATTAATTAATCAAACAGTGATAATTTTGGGATGGTCAATAGATTCGATATGATAAATAGTACTGAACATAAATTAACCTTGGCATTGTTAATTAAAATTAATATTGTTAGCGGCCAAGCCATACATAAGAACTAAATTTGCAACTTGTTAAGTTATTGATAGCCTTTTTTAGGTATAGCCTTAAAGCACTATACTAATTATTAACTTAAGAAGCAACTAAATAAAAATGAATATTTATAAAGAAATGCAACTTTATGTAAGTATTATGTAAATTAATTAGTAACGAAGGTGATTCTCATTGTCGATTCGCACGCCAATTATATTAATAGGCACTTGAAATTTATAATCGGTCAGAGATTGTAAAATAATGCATGTTACTAAAATAATAAATATTTCCTCGATTGAAATTCTAGAACAAAAACATTCACTTTCTGTAATATATGGGAGACCAGATCCGCTGTTGCATTAGACAGTATTAAAACTAGTACTTTAATAAATATTTAGGGCGTGTCTCTTTCCCCAATACCCACGATACATTCAGAAAAAAAAAATACAGATTTATATACATACAGAGCAAATGATTGCAAAATTAGGATTGTTGAACTTGTATATTAAGAACGGAATTGGATCAGTAGTTATTGCGGCACACAAAATGAAAAATTTTTTAAACTTGCATAAACATATGCTGTATTTTAATGGAACATAAATTTTATGCTCTACGTTAGTGTAACTATCGATTTTATAAAAAAAATTGGTACCTCGAGCGTTTTTTTGATTACTGATTCCAAAGTCAGATTTATTTTGGTACCGGGGGCGATTAATATACGATTTTAGATGAAATGTAGGTTTACTAAGTTATGAAATTTTATATTTTTGTTGACTGAATGTGGGTCAACATATTAGATTAAGGAAAACATGGTTGAAAACATTTTTTTTGCAATAATTATACGTTATTACTGAATATTTAACTTCACTTATTGTATTTTGGCTATAAAAATTGCGTGGTATAATTAATATACTAAAAAGAAGTTAATATTGCATGCATAATACTCAACATATGGAAATAATAATTTTTAATGTGTTGCACATGGTATACATTAGGTATGCATAGTAGTTTCACCACGGAATGGTCTTCAAAAGAGGTTTAGTGTATTCGTAAAGTGTTACTTATCACCGAACAAAAATTTTGGTTTATGAATTCGTTAAATCTGTGTGTGCGTGTGTAGCTTTTTGGTGTTGAGGGATATTGAAAATCTGACTTCAGATTCTGACAGAGGATCAAAGAATAGCATGCATCACCATTTGTACGAATTTTGCATCTTATCGGAAATATGGTCAAATCGGGGTCAAAGATAAACATTTATAAAAAGTTAAGCAACGTCGGTCGTGGTCAGTACTTGGATGGGTGACCGCTTGGGAACACCGCGTGCCGTTGTCTTTTTTTATGTTTTTATACTGTAGTTTTTAACGCTAAACAAGAATATTACAAAATTTGACAATGTAATTTTGTTCGGAGCATTCTCAACTTTATTGTTCTGAGGGCAAAAATTGCCCTTGATATGTGGTTTATGATCATGTTTGAAAAAAATAGACGCCAGTAAAGTTTTTACTGTCCCTAATTCCTATGTTGTTCAGAACACTGATACAACCTTGTAGTATTGTAGGTTAGCTAAATTAAGTGATTTGAAGGATTTTTTTGCAACCTTTCCATGGCGTGAATATAATTTTAAGTCGTCATCATGGGCATGGAGTTATACATTTCCAAAGAACAAAACCCTATAATCATTCTTGTTCTCAACCATGGTTCATTAGGACCTATGCTGATGCAATATCTTTGAAACGTAAATCATATATCAAATGGAATGGAATACAACGGTCGAGCCATACAGACTACGTTGGAGCTAGAAATACCTGCAAAAGTGTTATCACTAAAGCTAAAAATTGTTTGGACAACGAAAATGCAATGAATTAGCTACATCTCCTTTGGGCAGTCGTAAATTTTGGTCTTTAGCTAAAGCCATCAGTAAAAACTTTGATACATTTTGATTTCCCCACATAACATTTTTTGAGGGATCTGTAATTGTTGATTCTGTACACAAATCCTATTATGGATGTATTTGCATCAAACTCGTGCCTTAATTATTCTGGAAAAGCTGTGTCCCTAGTCGACTCTTTTTCATACGCTATAAAACCAATTCATTATCGATTCAATCTCCTGAAATCGATTATCAGTAGGTTTGAGCCCAATAAGGCGACTGGCTCCGACGGCATCTCAACTATTATCCTAAAGAATTGTGGCTCTGAACTAGTATCAGTTCTATCTAAGCTCGATTCGATCTATATGCTTTCTGAGGAATTTCCTTCATTATGGTAGTAAGCAAATGTTAAGTCTATTCCCAAGAAAAGCGACAAGACCCACCTGCCTAACTGCAGACTAATTGACATCACTTAACTTAACTTAACCTTCACGCCATTCCCTTGCGGGGTAGGCAAAACAATCCCTGCCTCTTATTTATTTTTCATTCACAATCTTTATCCATGCTTTCCTATCTCCGCATACCTCCCTAGCTTCCGCAAGGTTCATACATAGTCTCTGACATGCCCTTTTGTTTTTAAAACTCCTTATCTTTCTTTCCTTTATCATAGATTCTACTGCATTCAGCCAAGTTTTATGCGGCGTACCAGACCCGGCCTTTCCCCTAACCTCACCCACATATATTTGTTTCGTTAATCTTGCGTTGTTCATTCTCTCAATGTGACCAAACCAACGTAATTTACAACTTTTATATCTATCCATCATCGTCTTTTCCTCACCACACTCCCTCATTATGCATTCATTTTTTATCTTGTCCCTTCTCGTTGTACCACATGCGCTTCTCAGGAATCTCATACCCACGGCATTTATTTTTCTTTCGTGCATTTTTTGACATACCCATGTCTCACTTCCATACAGTACTGACGGACGAATACGCCATTATACCGAGATATACTAGCGGTCGTCCACTTGCTCCACAATTTCATCTTGCAGAGTAAATACTCTACTCTCCTTTCCACCTTCCCGATTGAACACCACAATCTTAGTTTTGTTCACGTTTACATTTAGGTCCATGCTCTCACAGACTGTACCAAACTTCCTCAGAGCGGTTTGCTGCACATCCGCAATGTCACTTAATAAGACTGTGTCATCTGCATACACCAGGAGCCGTACATTTACGTCACCAATCATTACACTATTTGTATCGTTACATGCTTGTCTAAGACATTTATCCATGTATACATTGAACAACCACAGTGACATCACACGGCCTTGTCGCACTCTTTGCTCAATATTAAAGTATTCACTCACGCCTCCTCTCACCCTAATACATGCCCGACTACCGTTGTATACTGCCCTTATTCCATTTATTAGACCTTTATTTACGCCATATTCATTTATTATTTCCCACAGCTTCTCTCTATTCACTCTGTCATATGCTTTCTCTAGATCTGCAAACGCACAGTACAACTTCTTTTTTACCTTTAAACACTTTCCGATCACCTGCTGGAGAGCAACTCTATCAATCAGTATTCTTACAAATACTTTACCAGGTACGCTGAGCAAGCTTATTCCTCTGTAGTTCTTACAATCACTCTTGTTCCCGTTACCCTTATACAATGGTACAATGATCGCGCTCTTCCAATCACTCGGCACTTTTCCACACATAAGGCCTACATTGAATAATTCACGCAATCTTCGTATAAGCTTTGCACCACCATACTTGAGCATTTCACTAGTGATTTCATCTACGCCTGCTCCCTTGCCGTTTTTCAACCTTCCTACCGTTTTCTCTACCTCATGTATTCCAACATCTTTCTCAGTTTCATTCATCATTTCTTCTATATTCACCTTATTTAACCCTTCACTCTTACTTTCCTCACTACTGTACAGCTTTCCGAAATATTCTTGCCAGCATTTCCTCACTTCACAATCGTCCCATACTATTTCGTTTCTATCATTCATCACTCCTGCAGCGTTCTGTTTTGTGCCACGTTTTGTATTTTTGACCCATTTCCAGAAGAGTTTTTTGTTTCCTTAAAAGTCATTCTGCATTTTCTCTCCTTCCGCAGCCACCAGTTCCTCTTTACTTATTCTCACTGCTTCCTTCGCTTCTTTGTTTCTTAATCTGTACACCTCACACAATCGTTTCTTCTCAGTCTCATTTTTTGCAGCAATCATTGCCATGTACGCATCTTTTTTCTTACTTACTGCCTTTTTTACCGACTCATTCCACCAAGCACATTTTTTCTGTCTACCTACAATCACTCTTCCACGTATTCGTACGGCACAACTGACAACAGAGTTTTTCAAGCTTATCCATGCACTTTCAACGTCAGTGTATTTTATTTGTTCGTTCCACACTGTTTCATTCATGTTAAACTCTTTATTCACAGCATCTGCGTATTTCATTCTCGCACCATTATCCATTAGCTTGTCAACCCTAATTATGGACGTTCGCACTACGTTTGCTTTCCTTCTCCACACCCACTTTTGCCCTAAACACACTCTCGATACAACCAAAAAGTGGCCCGATCCACACTCCGCTCCGCGCATTACTTTTGTGTCTTTCACCAGGTTTCTAAGCCGTTCATCATACACTATCAAGTCTATCATACTTTTAGATTCACCTCTTTTCCATGTATACATATGCACATTTTTATGTTTAAACCACGTATTGGATACAAACAGGCTTCTCTACACACAGATGTTCAGTAGGTGTTCACCGTTCTCATTGATTCTTTGGTCTCCGAACTTTCCTAGAACGCGTTCACTATGTTTTCTCTGTACACCCACCCATCCGTTCATATCCCCCAATATAATCACTCTTTCGTTTGGCTTACATATGTTCAACACGTTCTCTACTTCATTCCAGAAGTTCTCACGCTCCTGGTCTCTTTCTCCATTCACCGGTGCATAGCATGCAATAAGAGAAATTCTTCGAAACTCCACTTTCATTCTAACCCATATTACCCGGGGAGATACCAATTCGTACTGTTTAACACATATTTTCGCTCTTTCAGTTATGATCACCCCAACTCCTTTTACGCCGTCTCAACTCCTGACCCTAGTGTCAGGCTGCCTTCCTCTATCTCCACAGCATCCTTTCCTTTGCGCTTTGTCTGAACAATACAACAATACAACTGCCTCACTTCCATTTTATTTAAAGTCACAGAAAAAGCTATCGATCAACTACTACTCTCTTTCCTTAAATATAAAAAATTCCTTAGTGACCACCAATATGATTTTAAGCAGAGTCGTTTAACAAGTGATCTTTCATATGTGATCCAAGTTTGCAAGAATACATTAGAACAACCCGGTGAAACAGTTATAGTCAGTTTAGATATCTCAAAAACATTTGCCCAAGTTTGGCGTTAGTGTGTAGTTGCCGAAATCACCTTGTTCGGTTTAAATGATACGCTCATCAACTGGGTTTCCAGTTTATTTGACAAAACATGAATACGCGTCGTAGTTGATGGCTTCTTTTCAAAACAAGTTGGGATTAACGCGGCCGTACCACAGGGATCAACTATAGCTCCTACATTTTTTTTTTGCTATACATAAATGATCTTGTTTCTTTAACGACTAATCCGATCCATTGCTGACGACAGCAGTTTTCATTGTAGTTCACCTCAGTCTTGCCATAATAGTAATCCACCTTTTATCTCAAATCAAGACATTAAAGCTAAAATGACCATTTCAATCAACAAAGACATTCAATGTATCCTTGGATGGGGAAGTAATAATCTAGTTAGATCTAATGTTAACAAAACTGCTTTGTGTTCGCCACAAAAGATCAATAATTTTCTGTCGTAAGTATGAATGGTGAATATCTCAAGTTTTCCGACTATATCACTATGTTGGGAATGACTGTATCTATCATGGCTTGACTATTTTATGTCCACTGCTAAAGCAGCTACTTGTAAAATACAGTTTTTGTACAGATATAGGCAGTACTTTACACCCCGACAACTCTTTCTACATTATAAGTCCCAAATTCGACCTCATCTAGAATGTAATTCTCACCTCAGGGTTGGTGCTTACGAACATGGTCTCGATATCGTTGACCGTATTAAAAAAGGCGCAATTAGGCATATAAATACCCGTCCTTAATTTCTGAAGTACAGTCCCTTGAGCATAGAAAAATCGTTTCAGTTCTTTCTTTGTATTATCGGTATTACAATGGCTATTATTCTGTTGAATTACACTCTTTGATACCATATCGGGATACTTTTGATAGCTAATTCTCATCATCAATATATAATACCAAATTGGCGCAATCTACGTTCTTTTACACGACTTCTAACCGTGGAATGATCTTCTTAATTCCTGTTATCCTTTCACCTATGATATGAAAATGTTTAAGATAACCGTTCATAAGCATCTCTTTGCAATTCAAAGTCTCCCTATCCATCTTTATAAGTGTTCTTGAGTGTTTTAACCCGTTAGGTGAAACTTAGGCTGTTCAACACCATAATAATGAAAGAAACAGCTATGCGAAACACAACACATAAGAGAACTATCTTTTGATCATGTCCCCATTGGCAGCGTACTGTGCGAATTTCATTACTAATGCAATGTTTCTAATACTATACTATTCTAGCTTTCCAAAAGATGTCCATAGACGACAATATCTAAAGCTTTCCTTATACGGCACCTCATATAAGGTATGGCGTGTCCCTGGATGGCGAATAAAGAAACGGCCTAGGCGAATGAACAAATATGAGGTCCAGGTCAATTCAAAAAATGAAGAGTAAAACAACCCTGCCTATCGTGGCTTAGGGCTTGCACGCGGTTATAATTTCTACTATATCATTCATGACGTCAAACCAGGCATCCTCAAGTTCTCTATGATTATGCCTCATTTGATTGGGTCTCAGAGCGTGAGGAGTTAATCCCATTAAAAAATCCCAAGCCTAAGGTGGAAGAGTTTACGCTAAAGGGCAAGTAGCGTGGGGAAGGTGGTGGCAATCTCGCCCGGTAGTAAGCAAACGTTGGCGCCCAAGGGAACTCTAGTTTAACATTGCGTAGGAGACGGGTTTTTTCTCCAGTATTCTTGGGAATAGATCGGAATACAGTACAAAAGAATAGAGTGGGGCCCGTTAAAGTGTTCCAAAGGTCTTAAATATTACTTATTCGGTAACAGAGGCAGCAGTTTCTTCCACTAGTTTGAATAAATCAACTCCGCGCGATTAGACAGCTAAGCTGACTGAAGCGGTACCCAGCCTCCAGCTGAGCGTTCAGTGACCCATAATGAGCGGTGCAGCCAGGAAGCGGTATCGCTGACTATGTCAGTAAGGGCTTGACCCGGTCTCAGCTGTTGAGCGGGCTATCCTGCACGATTTGGCGGAACCATCAGGGTATAGCGGTCAAAAAGGAGAAAAGGTCCCTCTGCAACAAAACCATGCCTAAGGATACTAGACAACGGTTGAGGGATTGAAACGAGACCGCAGTTGCTCAGAACAAC
>JARFJB010000237.1:3275000-3317500 GCA_036346205.1 Vesta saturnalis
AAAAATATATGTTGGGTATAAGTAATCACGAAGGTAATCAAACGTCCTTGCACGAAAAAAAAAACATTTTACAATCACATTTTTTTCTCTTTTGCAACATCAAGGCTAAAAAAATAAGAAGTTAGGAAACGGAATCCGTTTCGATTCAATCAATTTTATATTTCCGTTGAATATGCTGTTAGTATGCTAGTAAAGTATTTATTTCCATTAACTTTATGGTATATGTTTATATAAGAATTTGTTAGTCTGCCAATAGAACACTGTGAAAACGATCTTTGGCAATTCAGTTTAAATATTTTGTAATTTGTATTAAATAAAAACCGGAAATGAGATACACATTGATGAAAAAGTTAGATCGGCATTTACAAAAATTTCAGCTATTTATGAGAAATATGTATAGATTTATAGCGTGACAGAGCACCTATCTATAAGTAATAAATCTAAAATCAGGTTAAATTTCGTCAAATTGACCTATTTTGAACTTGGGACCAGGTGGTAGAGTTTTGTCTATTTCGAAATGTTTTGGAAGAAAGAACAGGTATTGAGCTAATAATAACGTTTTTTAACAATAACATCAATGCGTGTATACAGGGTGTGTTTAAATAACACCGAAAGAATTTAAGATGAAAATGAAGGGGGGTTTTCGGTATACAAGAATTCTAAAAAAAATTGTTTTTTTTTTATCTTCCCTGTATATTAAGCTAAAGAAACGAAACTTGGTGAAAAGTATCGGTTAATAAAACTACACTTTCTGTAATTTGTCACCCCTGTAGTATTTTTCTAAGGGGTTGAAATAATCAACCCCTAAGATGTTTTTTCTTATAACTTTTTTTTCGACAAAACCTTTTAGAATTAAAATCTATATCTAAAAAATTCCATTCATTTACTAACTTTTTGATCTCTTCAAGTTTTTTCGAAAAGTTAAAGATTAACGAGAAAAAAAAGTAAATGTATTGCAATGCATTTTCAAAAACACGAGCTGCTTAACCCTAAGGTTATTTAAGAAGTGATTAAATATAGTTGATCGAGGACTATTTTCAAAATGATTGTTTTGAAATTATTTAACATTCGATTTATTACTTGGTTAGGTTAGTTCAAGTTGGGTTAATTAATTTCAAATTAACATGAAATGACTGGGATAACTTGGGAAACATTAGGATTAAATAATATTTTATTATAACATTTCATCAAACAACTGTCAACCAAATAGTTGACCTATGATTTTACTAGGCTAAGAAGTTTGAAACTAAACGCAGAAGTGAACATGAAAAAAATGGATGAATAATTTAATGTTATAATAATTTAACAAAAAACAAAAATCTGTCAAATATTGACAATACTATCTACAAAGCGTTGAACGGTTGAATGATTGCGTTTGTTTTGAAATATTCCTGGCGAATTTCTTATCGTTTCACAACCTGCTATAATATGATTTCGCAAATCATCGATGTTTCCAACTGGGCTTGAATAGACCAAGGATTTCAGATATCCCCATATGCAAAAATCCAAAGGATTGAAGTCAGGGGAGCGGGCTGGCCAGTTTACAGCTCCTCTTCGACCAATCCATCGATTGGCAAACACATCATCCAAGTGATTTCTTGCACGTATACTAAAATGGGTTGATGCTCCGCCGTGCATAAACCATAACTGTAGCCTAATTTGAATGTGAATGTCTTCGAGAAAATGACAATGTGAGTCACCATCTAATGGCGGTGGAAGAAAATATGGACCTATTAAATGATTGTCAATAATTCCGAGCCACACATTTAATGAAAGTTGCCACTGATGATTTCCTTCAGAAAATCCATAAGGATTTTCCTCGGCCCAAGTGTGATTATTATGAAAATTTCTAATACAGCCCCTTGAGAAATTCGCCTCGTCAGTAAATAAAATGTTTCTTAAGAGTTGTGGCGCTTGGCCGATCATGTTAATAAGCCATTGACAAAAAAACCACACGCGGTAAAAAATCTCGAATCAGTAATGCCTGCACCCGTTTGAAGATGAAGATGATTTTAAAACTCTAAAAACTACCGAATGGCTTACATTTAGAGCATGACCTATGTTGCTGGTATTAGTTTCTGAGGATTCTTCGATCAAATTAAGTATATCTTCTTCCAGAGCTTCAGTTCTGACTTCTCGGGTACGGCCAGAGTCATGACTTCTCTTTTAAAATTTACCAAATTCCCGCAAGCGTTGGTGAATATTTGTGAACGTAGCATGATTGGGTAATCTACGTTCTGGGTACTGTTCAGCATAAATTCTTTGCGCCTTCAATGCATTACCGTTAGTACATCCATATGTAAAATGCATATGTGCCATTTCAAAATTGGAATAGTAACCATATTTTCGGTTTACCAACTATTTTCTTCACAAAATCATAAAATTTGAGAAAGAGTAAGAAAAAGTAACAGTAAAAGACATTAAAAAATCCCTCCTGCAATTGTTTCTATGCATTCCATTGTAAACAACTGGCAACTAGATCTTACGGCAAAATACCCTCGCATTAAACAGCTCGACTTTTTGAAAATGCATTGCAATACATTTACTTTGTTTTCTCGTTAATCTTTAACTTTTCGAAAAAACTTGAAGAGATCAAAAAGTTAGTAAATGAATAGGGCTTTTAAATGTAAAAAGCTTTGTCGAAAAAAAAGTTATAAGAAAAAACATCTTAGGGGTTGATTATTTCATCCCCTTAGAAAAATACTACTGGGGTGAAAAAATTTCAGAAAGTGTAGTTTTATTAACAGATACTGTTCACCAAGTTTCGTTTCTTTAGCTTAATATACAGGGGAGATAAAAAAGAAAAACGATTTTTTTTCAGAATTTTTGGTGGCGTAACTAAATTTTATACCGGAAACACCCCTTAATTTTAATCGGAGAATCACCTCTTAAATTTTTTCGGTGTTATTTAGATACACCCTGTATATTTTTTGTTTGAGGAAGTGTTATCTCGAGCTATATTTCAGAATCCATTTGTACAATTTAAGGGAGATGGAGGATACGATGGACAATTTTTGTCCTTTTTATAAAAAAAAATGTTCACACGACGTTCGATAACATTTCATTTACCATCTTCAAGGTTGTAACGGCGCGCCTCTACTTCTCATTATTCGTATTGGTGTGCGGCTGTATATGCACATGTTGATTTCTTCTATTTTTCCGTTTTGGTGGTGATTTACTTTCGTTTTTTTGGGTATTGATGATAGTGTTCTGCTTGTGTTCCAGTACTGTCTTTCACGCCGTGTGTCCTTTCTTGTATTCATACTGTTTGGATTCTTTTCTATTTCTATAGTCTCTCTGATTATATCAGCTGTCAGTTGTTGAATGTTCGCCAATTATTTGATATCATCGAAATTGATAGCATGTTATGCAGCTTTTACACTATGTATAATTGATGACGTACGCTAGTTTTTCATCACCGCGTTGATGATTTCTTCTTTTCTTACACTTATTTTTCAATTAGTTTGTCCAATATACGGTATATCGCAATATAGTGGATCCCCTTTCTTTATTTGTTTTTAATAATTGTGGTCCTTAACAGGTTTAGCCTAACGTGCTAAAGCAATCAGAACATTTAGATGGGTGCATAGCGACATGTTGAACTGCTAAGAGTCGCCTATAAACGGTTATCTTTAAATTTTTTTAAGTGAGAGGAAAACAGGGACAAGGAATATTGTTCCAGAGTTTAGAAGCCATGTAGAAGAACGTGGATTGCGCCCTTTGTTACGAAAAGTTTAAATTTGCGTAGCATATTATGATGTCAATAAGTGAATCGGGCATTTCTAACGAAGGTGGCCCGAGATGGTGTTATCAGCACAATAATAGCTATTGTTACACTAATAGTAGAAAAGAAAAGAAATTAAAACGATTCCTAAAACTGGAACGATTTTTATTTAATTATTGTGATTGTTACGTATGGTAAGAAGACCTTAGCGAGAGATAGCTCTTCTTCTTTTTCTGTTCTCCTTCTAGATCTCATTCTGACTTTAGCTGATGACCCTTGTCTTTTTTGATAATTAGCTCGTCCAAAACCGGAAGTCATCCATTCTCCTATAGTTACACAGTAAATTTTTCGGAGTAAGTTGATTGAGATGAATCAAATTTTCCTTTAGTTTCTTTTTCCATGGTTTAGATATCTGAATCATAGTGTCAGTTTATATTTAATTGACCCTGATCATTACCCAAAAATATTCTGGGTTTTTTTAAAATATTACAAACAGCACATAGTCCAGAACACTTCCTAGTTTCAACGTGGTCTCGTTGTTTGGTAACCTGTCAATAGAAGATATAAACAAACAGAAGGAGCTCATAAGGGACCACTTTTATCACTACTGATTGCAAATCTATTCATGGACAAATTCGACAAAGAAATTTTGCTGCTAGTTAAAGATAAACCGCCACTATGTAGATTACACATTCGTAACGTGCGATCATGAAAACGAAAAACTGAAGTAATTTTAGATAAGTCTCAATCAAGTTTATCTGAAAACAAAGTTCACTATGGAAAGAGCAGAATAGACAAATTCCGTTTTTGGGCGTGCTAAGTAAGAAAGACAATTGATAGCTGAAACATACTGTGTATCGTAAACTAACACACACGGACAGATACATAAATGCCGAATCTATATACATATATATATATATATATATATATATATATATATATATATATATATATATATATATATATATATATATATATATATATAATATATTGAGGCAGTCTCTGCGCGTCGTCTCGGATATTAAGGCCGATTGGGCGTTTTTCGGCTTCTACAACTTCTCTTATGAATTTCTTAGTTAGATGTCCTCCTGATACTATCTTTCTGATCTTATCGAAGTTGATATTGTGCGATATCCATTGAACATGTGCTATACATGAGGTTGTGGTGTTTTTCTTTACTGCTAATTGATGTTCTTCCAGTCTATCACCCATTCGTCTGTTTTGATTTCTTCATGCATGTTTTGATGGTCTGCAAATTGCTTGGATTTCATAATTAGTGTTTTATCCACGGCCAGTAGTTGTGCTGGTGATGTTGAAATTGAGCATTCATGTACCTGTTAGAATATATGGCTTTTCTATAAACTGTGTCCTATTTGTTTCCCCTTTTTGTAGGCTAACACGTCTAAAAACGGTAATGCTCCATTGTCTCCTATTTTCATTGTAAACTTTATCTTCTCGTGAACTCCATTTAAAAGTTGGTCCAGTTCTTCTCGTCCGTGTGTCCAGATTATAAAAGTGTGGTCGACATATCTTAACCACGACTTGCCGTTTGTATTGCTCGTTCTTCCCGATCGTTCATAAATAAATTAGCGAAAGCTTTCGATAGTGGTGAACAGATCAGTGCTCCTTCGATTGGCTATACCTCTGGCTTCCATGGAACTTTATTTTATTTATGTGGATTGCATGATCGGCACGCTGGTGAATAGTGACGCTACATCGATACTAACTAATAGACCACCTTGGTTGAGAGTTTTCTTTTTAATTAGATCTAAGTGGCTGAGACATCGTAATATTGCCCCCAGACAAAGGAAACGCCACAGTCGTTATGGATACAGAAGAACGCAATTATAAGACCAACCATCTTTTTCAAGACCCAGTATACCAAAAGGTCGCTACGGATCCTACAGCATATTTGGGAAATAAGAAAATAAGAAAAACTAAGGTCAATCCAAAAATTTAACTGAAACTTATACCACGTGAGAAGTCATTGAAATGCCTGAAAATCCATGGATTACCAGAGATTCACAACTCTGGGGCACCACTGATTACAATAGTGAGTTCAATCTGATCACCTTTACGAGAATACGAGAATACGTTCCCAAACAGCTGCCACATTACGTCCAAAAGTTAGAATCATACTTAGAAAATTCGAACCACTTCATGGACCTAATTAAAAAGGAAACACTCAACCAAGGCGATCTATTAGTTATTTTCGATGTTGTGTCATTATTCAAAAACGCGCTGAACAAGGTAACAATCTACATAATTAAAATAAAGCACGACCCGCAAGAACACGTCATCACCCTGCGTAAAACACTTACTTCATCTATAGAAAATAGATGTATGGACAAATCGAAGGAGGATCGATGGGTTCAACACTATCGCTTACTGTCAACGACCTGGAAGAACGAACGGGTTAGCAGGATTCTAGAGAAACACATCAAAACAGTATTAAAATGCACGAAAAGATCGGAATCATATTGCCTAGCTCAAAAACCAAAATCAACCTAAAGGAATATACGAAATCCCATGTGGAGATTGACCGAACGTACATAGGTCACACAAACTGAGAAATCAGTGCTAGGTTGGAAGAACATCGATTAGCAATAAGGAAAAACACTATGGCCTCACCTTCAGTACAACGTATTCATTCGCACAATATCAACTTCGATAAGACCAGAAAGGTAGCATTAGCAGAACGTCTAACCAAGAGAATAACAAGATAAGTTGTAGAAATCGAATAACGCCTAAGCAGCCTTAATATCCAAGACGACATGCAGAGACTGGCTAATACATGGAAATTGGTATTAAACAAAAATCGTCAAGCAACACACACTTCTTATGGAATCTACAGAAAATCCAGCAAAACGCAAAGGAGAAAGTAACAGCGAAAGTAAAGAAAGTAAATCGAAGATATAATTAACAAGGAACGCACAGCAGACATCAATTCAATTCATATAACGCAAAGCAGAACAAGATTATTACTAACTTGAAGATGCCAATGAGAGTTTGCCAAAACGTCGCCGATTCAACGAAGTGTATTAATAGATGCGATTCTAGAGCTATATATATATATATATATATATATATATATATATATATATATATATATATATATATATATATATATATTATTCTTTAGGTTTCCACGAGTGTTCATATTAAGAATTAAACTTGTTTCGGGTTTAACTCGTGTTGGTTATAGTCTATTCTGGACTTGCTGTCCAATGCCGTATAGCAAATTTCTGGCAGATTATAAAATGTCAAGTTTGGGCATGGATAAGAAAATAGCCGGAAGTCTGCAATCTGCTGAAAATAGTTTTAAGTGGGGCATTATTGTACAATATGCACCATATTATAACGAAAACGTTAAGTGACCTTCCTTGAATACACAGATTGTGAACATTCACTATAAATTAGAACCACATTTTGTGTCAATTTGAAATGTTTAAATTCAGTAAGACGCGAAGTACGAAGCTCTCTTTTGTATACCTTGGTCCCAAATATTTTCGGTCTCCCTTGGTGTTTGAGTCGTGCGTACACTACATTTGCCTGAAACTAAACAACACTCGATTGTATGGGATTAAGGAAGCACATCCATTAACCGCTACAGGTACAGAAAGTGCTTATGAAAGTATTTACTCGGTTCCGGATAGTTGACCGAAAACAATTGCCCGAACGGACAATTAACCGAAAACAATTTACCGAACACACAATTTATCAAATAGATAATGAACAGAACCATACCTATGTATCCCGCAGTGTTAAAAATAAGTTTCAAAATAATTTTGCAGACAGAAGAAAGATTAAGAAATAAATAGCGTATCAATAATAGTACCTACTTCGAAAAGGATGAAGGTGCTATTAGGAGGTTAGTCATTTATTATTGATCAACACAATAACTAATTACCAATTTGTACTGTAAAAGCCCTATAAGGCTAGTGGGTAGTATACTTTAGTTTACTGCACAACGAGAAAATGGCTCTATAGAGCGAAAAGGTTAAACCAAAATTAAACATCAATGGCTATTTGTTTTGTATGACAAGGAATTCAGTAGCAGAATGTTTTGGGTTTGTAACAAGCACAGGCAACTGAGTGTGGTAACTGAAAACGATATTATAACGAAGCAGAATGTCGGATATAGCCATAGTGCAAATGCTGCAAATATGAGAGCAGTGACTACTATTACGAATATTAAGAGCGTCGCTACAATATCCAAAGATGTACCAGGTGTAACTATTTCAAGTATCACCAAAGAGATAAGTATACGTGCACGTGCACAAGGTGTGTTCATAATGAAAAAACAGTACGCCGTGCTAGAGCTGTAGCATTTAATTGTCACTGCAATTTCTGTTAGCCACAGTAAAATCAAAATACCAGGTGTGTATAGATGGAGTGAACTCGGAGAAGACTATATGGTTTGGGAAACGAAGAAGACATAGTGTTGATGTTTGGCAAAAATCAAATTGTACTTGAACTTGAACAGAAACAATTTTAACTGACATGATGAATGCACAGTTTCTAAACGCAGGTTCGACAATTTTTCCATTTAAATCAAGCCCTTTACAAAATATTCAAGAAAATCGGTAAAACTACGATATGAAACGGATGCTGATTGTGCTATTAAAATGCGAAATTAATCTGCTCTAGCATTTGTTCTTGTGGTTTATGTTCGAGGAACTAATTTACTTAGGCAATTTTTCGAGGATGATTTCGATGTGCTGAATTACTTTGAAGATACGTGTTACTTGAAATAATAAACGAAGGAGACCACGATACTAACTAGAAGAAGCGTGGAATTCTTACTAAAGCGTTTAGTAGAATCTTCGTAAAATAAATAATTCTCTGGAAGCTTGGTACCGTCGGTTCGAATTTTAAATGATTTCTTTGCAAAACGCAAAATAAAAAATTAATAAGAATACGCGGAAGCCAAAAAATAATAAATTGGTAGATTTTGCACATAAACAGTACAGCAAACAATACGTAAAACACAAACAAGTACAAAATACATTAACAAATACATCTTGTGTATGACTTCTTTGAGGGAGAAAAACTGACCTCATCGTGGTGTCTCTTTGACAATGATAATCAAATATACCTAAACTCATATTTACCATGACGTTTCGTCACATTTTTGTTCGAGGGGAGAAACCAAATTAAAACATAAGTCCCCAAGAGGAGAAGTTTTAGAGAAACAAAACTACAATGATAGATAAGAGATATTTTGGTTCCTAATTGGTTTTAATTGCCATCTTGAAATTACCCATTACCTATTTTGAATTTCATTCGTGGCTTTTAAGGCGAATAAACCTGATTAATTTTTATTTATTTTTAACGATTTACAAGTATTGTCCGTATGCGATTTTGACTTCCTAATGAGACGCTTAATTACTTTTTAATTGGCATTAGCCAATTTTGAATATTGCGAATTATCAGTTAAATCGTGTTTAACTTTCCTAATGGGGTTCAAGTGCCTTAAAATTGTTCTGTAATAATTTACTGGAATCCCCATAACCCATCTTGAAATCATTTATGTACAGTTTTGAATTTTATCGCCACATTTGTTAGTGATTTTCAAAGTTTAAACTTGGTTTCAATTGATTTTAATTTACTTTGGTCCTATTTTGTATTTCTTTATAGGGTTTAGTTGCGTTTTAATTGAAATTTAATGTATTTTTGGAGTTGACCATAACCCATTTTAGATTTTATTCGCGATTTAGCTTGTTAAACCTGATAGTCTATATTTTTAATGAAGATTTAATTGCTTATTTTTACGATTTTTAGAATTCTCTTTACGATTTGTATTTTATTCACTATTTTCAACATGAGGTTTTCAAGTTAAATTAAACCTCATATTCCATTTGGATTTCTAAAAGATGATATAATTGTTTATTAATTACTTCTTGGGATTATCCATAGCTTGTTA
This sequence comes from Vesta saturnalis, assembly GCA_036346205.1. Classification (NCBI taxonomy): domain Eukaryota; kingdom Metazoa; phylum Arthropoda; class Insecta; order Coleoptera; family Lampyridae; genus Vesta; species Vesta saturnalis. The sequence goes on from JARFJB010000237.1 coordinate 3,284,651, forward strand.
TAGATTTTATTTGCTGTTTTCGAGGTTAAATAAACCTATTTTGGCTGGTTAATGGGATTTTGACTATTTTTTACCTTTTCGGTTAATTATGCGTTCGGCGAAATGTCCGTTCGGGAAATTGTTTCGGTCAAAATACCACAATTCCTTGCTCGTAGGGTTGAAGGGAGAAACTGAACTAAGAACATCAGTCATCAACGTTTGGGGATATTTGTTATTCAATATAGTTTGAATTTAAATTATTGCAATAGAAGCCTTTGAAAGGATTTTGATCATGGAAATCATATGAACCGCAGTAAAGACAGTGGTAGGTGCTATAGAGGCGTAAATGTATTGAACAAGTTAAGTCAGCTGTACAACATTGCTACAGAGGAACATTTTAGCACGTTAACGTAGATATGAACATGAGAATGCAATATCATTATAAGCACTTACTATACATCTATCGATACTCTGTCTACATTTCTACTTCTTGCTTCCTTACGCGGAGGCAATAGACAAATAGCTGTCCGGTAGTGGGACGATATCGTTAGTGGGGAATACTACATCGTCCGGGGCACGATTTGGTCCGTAACCGGTCAGCTCAGTATGATATTATTCAAGAGAACAATACAATTGCCTCGGACCGACCTGGCCACAGGGGTCGGTCAAAGTTAAAACAGACAGGCCCCGTTGCTAACGACTGTGCAAGAAATGAATGGCGAGTCGGTACGTGGAATGCTAGAGGTATGCATGGTAAAGAATTTGAAATTGCGAATGTAATGTACGAAGGACACCTTGATATTCTGTGTGTCGGAGACAAAGCGCAAAGGAAAGGATGCTGTGGAGATGGAGGATGGCAGCCTAGCATTATGGTCAGGAGTTGATACTGAAGTGCATGGCGCAAAAGAAGTTGGGGTGATCGTAAGTGAAAGAGCGAAAACATGTTTTAAAAGTACGAATTGGTATCTCCCGGGTAATGTGAGTTAGAATGAAAGTGGAGTTTTGAAGAATTTTCTTATTGCATGCTATGCACCGGTGAACAGTGAACGAGACCAGGAGCGTGAGAACTTCTGGTATGAAGTAGAGAACGTGTTGAACGTATGTAATCCAAACGAAAGAGTGATGATAGTGGGGATATGAACGGATGGGTGGGTGTACAGAGAGAACATACTGAAGGGGTTCTAGGAAAGATCGAAGACCAAAGAGTCAATGAGAATGATGAACGCCTGGTGAACATCTGTGTGGAGAGAAGCATGTTTGTATTCAATACGTGATTTAAACATAAAATTGTGCATATGGATACATGGCAAAGAGGTGAATCCACAAGTATGATAGACTTGATAGTGTACGATGAACGTCTTAGAAACCTGGTAAAAGACACAAAAGTAATGCGCGGATAGGAGTGTGGACCACTTTTGGTTGCATCGAGATGTGGTTATAGCAAAAGTGGGCATGGATAAGGAAAGCAAACGTAGTGCGAACGTCCAGAATCCGGGTGGAGAAACTAGTGGATAATGCTGCGAGAATGAAATACGCAGATGCTGTGAGTAAAGAGTTGAATGTGAATGAAACAGTGTGGAAAGAACAGATAAAAGACACTGACGTTCAAAGTACATGGATAAGCTTGAAAACTCTGTTGTCAATTATGCCGTGCAGACATGTGCGGAGATGTGCTTGGTGGAATGAGGCGGTAAAAAGGCAGAATGTAGAAAAAGATGCGTACATGGCAACGATTGCTGAAAAAATGAGATCGAAAAAAGCGTTTGCATGAGGTGTACTAAGAAACAGAGAAGCGAAGGAGGCAGTGAGAATAAGTAAAGAGGAAATAATGGCTGTGGAAGGAGACAAAATGTAGAATGGGGTTCAATTGGGAAGGTGGAAGGAGAGTAGTGTGTTTACTCTGCAAGATGAAATTGTGGAGCAAATGAACGAGCTGGTATATCTGTAGAATATTTACTGCGGAGGGTACAATGGAGGGCGAGATTGGACGAAGTGTCAATGCTGGAAGGAAAGTAATTGAAATTATGTGGACAATAATGAGAAACAAAGCACGAGCCTGGCTGCGAAGCGAGAAATCTATAATGGCGTGTTTGTCCTGTCAGTACTGTATGGAAGTGAGACATGGGTATGTCAAAAAAGCACGAAATGCCGTGGGTATAAGATTCTTGAGAAGCGTATGTGGTAAAACGAGAAGGGCAAGATAAAGAATGAGTACATAATGAAGGAGTGTGGCGAGGAAAAGACGAAGATGGATAGATATACAAGTAGTACATTACGTTGGTTTCGTCACATTGAGAGAATGAACAACGCAAGATTAACGAAGCAAATATATGTGAGTGAGGTTAGAGGTAAGGCCGTGCCTGGTAGGCCGCGTAATACTTGACTGAATGCAGTAGAATGTATGATAAAGGAAAGAAAGGGAAGGAGTTTTAAAATAAAAGGTCATGTCAGAGACAATGTATGAATCTTGCGGAAGCTAGGGAGTTATGCAGAGATAGGAAAGCATGGAGAAAGATTGTGAAAGAAAAATAAATAAGAGGCAGGGATTGTTTTGCCAACCCTGCAAAAAGGAAAAAGAAAAGGCCACGTATTTCATTCCCTCCCAAGGGAGCTCGAGCTTTCCATTACGTATGTATGTATGGTAAGATTAAGGATGGGTGTGGTCAGGATAAGATCGGAAGGAATGGAGTTAGGGTTCTGAGGGGAAAATACTACCACAGAATTCGCCTAAATAGCCACACGGTGTGCATATGCGCAGTGACCATGCCGCTACATGTGTATGAGGAAAACCCCATGAAAAACCTCATACAAGGTAGACGGTAACGGAATTGAACCCATTACCTCCCGAATGCTAAGCAGGTCATGTCACCACTGCGCTACCAGCTCGGTCCTACCCGCAAGGGAATAGCGTGAAGGTTAAGTTAAGTTAAGTTAAGATAAGGGTGTGAGGGGTTTTAGAATAAAGTGTCCGTATAAACGTAACTATAATAATACAAACGCAACATTTTATAATCTATTTTGGATTTTATTCAGGATTCTCAAGTCTTAATTAAAGTACATTTAGATTTCTTTAGTAGCTTAGTTTAGTTTTCTTAATGGAGTATTAATGCTTCTGTTGCACTTTAATGCCTTCTTGGAGTCACTAATACTCTATTTTGGATCGTTGTTGCGGTTTTAAGGTCAATTACATTCCATAGCTTATGCTATTGATTTCAATGAATTTTTGTTGTCCATAGCCAATTTATGATTATATTTATTAAGCCTGTTTTAATGGATTGTTAATTACTTTTTAATGACATTAGGAATTATCTTAATCCCATTTTGTATATTATACGCGGTTTTCAAGATCAATTAAATCTGGTAGCCCATTTTTTCTTTCGTGGTAAGGTTTAATTGCCTTCTAATGGTATTTGAAGGACAAGTTTGTCTACAGCCTATTTTGGATTTTTTAATGGGGTTTTATTGCTTTTTAACTGCATGTTAATGACATCTTAGAGTTGCCCACAGCCTAATTTCTATTTTATTCCTGATTTGATTTATTTAACTTGATAGCTATACTTTGACTTTTAATAAGGTTTTTGATTTGCAGTTTTAAGATCATTCCACTTACTAGCTAATTTTGTTTTTTAATGAGGTTTTAATTAAAATGTAAAATTTCACGATTATCACACATACTCAAAATACTTCTGGTTTGTGTATGTTTTATTTATCTTCTATGCAAATTTAAACGTTTCGATAACAATTACAGCTATCGCCCTAATTTTATTTTAGTAAGTTTTAGCTAGATCCTTTAATTTAAATTAATTAAATTAAATTAATATTATTAAATTGCTTTGAAGGTGACAAATCAGGACCCACTCTAATAAATACTTATTAATAATTTTGGACTTGATTCTCGATTTTATTTATTATACCTGATTGGATTTTTTACGGAGTTTAGTTGCTTCTTGAAATTGTACTCTTCCCACTTTGTACGTTACTCGAGATGTTATTCCCAGTTTTCAAAATCAATTAAACCTGTTAACTCATTTTAGTTTTTTAACGGGGTTTAAGCGCATTTTAATGATTTATCGGAATTACCCATTACTCATTTTAAACTTTATTCGCGGTTTTCATGGTAAATTAAAACTAACATCACATTTTGGCCTTTGTAATGGGGTTATAATTGGTTTAAATTGCGTTTTGGGGTTTATTCGCTATTTTAAGGTCAATTGAACCTAATTGCCCATTTTGGCTTTCATGGTATACTTTGGATTTCTCAATGGGGTTAAATTGCTTTTTCATTGCATGGTAATGACTTCTTGAAGTTACCTATAGCCTATTATGGATTCTATTGGCGATTCTATGCGCGGATTTTAAGGTCAATGACACATTTGGGATTTTTCAATAGGAGGGCTAATTGGTTTAATTTGACTTTGATGGCTTACTGGAATTGTAAATATCCCATTTTAGATTTTATTTATTGAAGCTAATAAACAAATCGAGGAAACAATCTCATAAAGCTAGAAAAGAAACAAACCCATCTCCAATCAAACAACACAACGCAAACCAAAGCAACTATCAAACCAGCTAACAAACATGTATAGGTAGAGACATTCAAGTAAATAAACCAAACAAACAGACTAAATTCAACAACCCAACAAATATAAACAAGCAAATGAGCTAGCCAAGAATCATGCAAAACAACCCCTGGTAAAGGAACAAACCAAGAAATAAACATACACTAAATCGCTATACTTATCTGATCTACACTTATGGTTCCTTTAAATTATATCACTACATAGCCTGTGTGGTGTAGTGAGTTAGCTGTGATTTATGATCCAAGTGGTGAGGGTTAGAATTTTAATGCAAAAATTCTTCAGGTCATGATTAAATGTAATTACGTTCTCTATGGTGTAGTGAGTTAAGTTCAATTTACAACTAGATACTCACCAGAGAACAATACCAGGGACTCTCTCATATACTTGCGGAACGAAACACACTGGAAGACAATCTAAGACCGGCGAAACACGTCTCCAATAGTGCATCTATATATGTACCCAATTTACATGCTGACTTCAGGTCAACTGTGATCTGACCACTCGTGTTCGTGAATTCCGAAATAATTAAAAATTATTTTGTAGTATTAAAATATTACAAAATAAAACTTCCGAAACTCGGGCTTCGTCGCTTCTTAGTTGCATACAGTCAATACGCAGATACTGTTCCTGTTTTCGAACAGCTGCAGCCACAACAGCCAGGAAACCACCTGAAGGACTAACCAATGATGAATCATTCATAAAAATTTGTTTTAGTTTTGCTAACAAAGAGCCCTCCTTTTCAACGTACAAGTCTTTATCCAGCAGAATGTAAGGCTGCACTTTGGTGGAGTTATACTTTTCTAATGCAATGTTCGGCGAAATTAACCCACTTTCCTATACCTATTTCTTCAACAAAACTGTCGCGCACCCGCCCGATAATTCATCCTAAATGTTTCCAGAAATCCTTTTTCTAATGCCTTGTCACTCTCCAATTTCTGCGGTTAAGCGTAAACCTTAACCTTTGAATCTACCTTCTTGAAAGCACAAACTCCTGCCAATTACGATGCAATGTACAATGCAGCGTTACCTCGGAGAGCCTCCATTGATTTCGACACAAATCGCAAGTCCTCGTTCTACCCCAGCTTTAAACCCTTTCCTCTGCCTTGTATTATTCGTGGCCTAGACAAGGCTATTCTTCGAGGAGATCTTGGTATCCCTCAACCTTTCAAAAGCCATCAAAGCGATCCCGATTATCTTAAAGGTGACCATTGTTTCAAGGTATCACTTTGTTTGGTAGGTACTTTTAATTTAAACTCTTCCAGATCCCTAATCTAATTCTTAAGTATTGTTTCACCTGCTAGCAGGAGGTCCATATGTCCCACGAGTGTCTTACCCGAACTATCCGTTATCTGTGGTGAAAGACACAAAGTTTCTGTCTAGGCCCGAATACACCAAAGTGTAGCAACTCCGGTGGATCTCCCTACTCCTCTTGTGAGAGTCATCGTCTAATTCTCTACCCCGGAATTCCTAAACCTTCTTCTTCATTTACTTCCGACACGTACGATGACAATTCTAGTCATCAGTTTCTTGACTGAAAGGCCGATATAGCGAAAACTATCGACAACCCTTCCAGGAGATATCTGAAGCGCCACCCTAGGATCGATTTTGTTGGTAATGGTGTCAGCATCTCTACCCCTACATATAATTCTAATTCCGCACCGTAGTACAATGTACCTGTTAATAGGGACAGTTGACGGTTAATGCACCGGGCGTCCGTCGGAAGCGCCTCTTCGTTTAAAATTTACTTTCCATTAATAACATACAAATGCTAGCCACTAGAGAAACCAAGCTTAACAGTCGATGTACGTTTGATTTTGTAAATTAAAAAGTATTTCTACAATTTAGCACGCATAATAGTTCGAGGCATAACCCTCATCGTTAAAAATTTCTTTCCTTTATTTCTCACCTCCTATCGCCGCACTAACATTTTAAATGTGTTGCTGCAACGGTTTATTTTAATTATTTGCTGGATCCATTTAACTCAATACAAAATGGAATGCTCACAGCGGCCAAGGAGTGAAGCACTTGTGATAGAAAGAGACTGGGGGTGCTGTCTGTATTTCTCTCTTTGATGCACTCATTTGTGCTTATTGGAAAAACCCTACACATCTTATATTTTCTAAATTGTTCATTTGTTTCTTTCAGATAATGTACGTTTCTGTTTCTATTTCTTGAAGCCTGGGAAATCCGTCTCGACCAACATGTATTGCAACTTTTACAGAAACATCCTATCGCTATCGCAACCTCGATTTTCTTTAGACATAAAGCAAGTTTTTTACAGAGTGTAGCATTCTGGATTAATTTACAAAATCTAAGCGCTAGCCATTTCCCTCAGTTTACAAAGCTTTTAGTTTGGTGTCTAACAGCGTTCTACGCTGTTCACAACAACTGAAACATGAAAACACTCAAGTGCTAATTTTGCACATGCGCACTAACCAGATTCTTGAATATTTTTTCACACGTTGTACAGCTGCTCACATTATTATATTATGTAATTTATAGCTGCAGAAAATATTGGGTAGATTTGGTTGGTTGGCGATCCAAAGCTTTGTTATGTAATAAAGAATACACTAAAATTTACGATTCGTATTTCAATTCCATCAAAAGTTATATAGCGTGAACAAGTATCATAGCCAGACAAGTGAGCGTGTAAGAAATAGATGTGTGAAGATAACCGGGTCATTGTTTAATAATGTGATATAAACATGAATTACGTAATGATTATGCGCCATTTTGCGTCCTTAAAATTAAATGTTGTGCCCCAACAGGAAATATCATGTAGTAGAAGTTTTATGTGCATGGCTAACTTCATGGATAAATCAATTGGGTGCCAATTAGCGTCACTTTGCGCCGTTAGAATAAAATTTTGCGCGTTTATAGGACAGCAATTATTGTAAAATTACATTGACCCAGCTAACTTCCCAGTCTCTTAATAATTACATCGACAAGGCTAACTTCATAGCCTTATGAATGAATTAATCTTTTCTTGCTTGATTATTAGGCCCCTCATAGGAAACGAGTTATTGTAAAAATTATATCAATACGACTAACTTTACAGCCGTGAACTTCTGCGTTGTTTTGCGCCGTTTAAACAAAATTATATCGAGACGGCTAACTTCACAGCCGTGAATTTTTGCATAAATCAATTTTGCCTTACTTAGGCTAATTTTATAGTCTTATGTATAAACTAATCCTTTGTTGCACGATAATTAGGCACTCATTATGCGAAGTTATCGTAAAATTACATCAATACGGCTAACTTTACAGCCATGATCTTGTGCATAAATAATATTTTTCTTATTTATTAATTAAGCACCAATTATGCGCAGGTTTGTTTCTCTAAAATAAAATTTTGCGATTTCATAGAAAATAATTTGTTGCAAAAATTACATCGAGGCGGCTAATTCACAGCTGTGAACTGTATAAATACATTTTTTATTTAGTAACTAGCTGCCGTTTTTCGTCGTTAAAATAAAATTTGCGCCCATAGAAAATAAATTATTGCAAAATTGTTACCCAGAAACTTAAAATTTAAGTTTAATGGCGCATATAGGGCGCAAAAAGATTAATTTATATATATGGTTAGCCTTGTCAATATAACTTTTGTATTAATTATTCCTATGAAGGCCCAACATTTTATTTAAGTGGCGCAAAATTTGGCATAGTTGGTGCCCAGTTACTACACAATAAAAAATTTATTAATGCAAAAGTTGACGGCTGTGAAGTTAGTCGTGTTGATGTAATTTTTACAATGACTTGTTTCCTATAAAAGCGTAAAATTTAACTTTAACTGCGCATTATTGGGCGCCTAATTATGGCGCAAAGAAAATTTTGTCATTAAGAGTGCAGTTATCAAAATTCATTTATGCAAAAGTTGACGGATGTGAAGTGAGTCGTCTTGATGTAGTTTTTACAATAGGTTGTTTTCTATAGGGACGCAAAATTTAACTTTAATGGCACATAATGGACATTTAATTATTGCACAACAAATTTATATACGAGCACATTTCGATGTAACCGAGAATAGTTGGCGCCTAACTACTACATAAGAAAGAATTGATTTATGCAAAAGTTCACGGCTATGAAATTAGCCGTATTGATGTAATTTTACAATAACTGCTCTTAATAAGCGCCTATTTATCGTGCAAGAAAAGATTAGTTTATTTGTAAGACAATAAAGTTAGCCTAATGGATGTAATTTTTGCAATAACTTGTTTCTCATAGGGACGCAAAATTGAAATTTAACGGCACAAAATGGCGCTTAATGGGTGTCTAATTATAGAACAAGAAAAGATCAATTTATATATAAGGTTATGAAGTTAGGCTTGTCGATGTAACCTTTGCAAGTTTATAATTGTGAAGTTAGTCGTCTTGATGTAATTTTTGGAATAAGTTGTTTGTTATAGGGGCGCAAAATTTAACTTTAACGGCGCATAGTGGGTACTTAAGTATGGTGCCGACAAGCAATAGTTATTTCCTATGGGGGCGAAAAATTTTGTTTTAGCGACGCAAAGCCGCGCATAGTTGGCGATTAGCCACTGCATAAGAAAAGATTGAAAATATTTACGGACGTGAAGTTAGTCGTGTTAATGTAAATCTTTAAAATAACTTATTTTCTATAGAGGCGCAAAGTTTAATATTTCTATTTAATGGCGCAAAACGGCGCATACTGGGTGAATAACTATGGCGCAAGAACAGATTATTTTATATATAAGGATATGAAGTTAGCCTTGTCAATGAAACCTTTGCAATAATTTATTATCTATGGGAACGCAAAATTTTATTTTAGCTGAGCAAACGTTGCATTATTGAAGGTTAATTACTTTACACGCTGTAGAGTTAGTCGTGCCAAGGTAATTTTACAATAACTGCTTTTTTATATCTCAGCAAAATTTTATCTTAGCGGCCTACTTGACACCTAATCACTGCATAAAAGCTGTGAAGTTAGCCGTATTTACAGAATTTTTGCTATAACGTATTTCCTGTTTAACGGTCTAAAATGGCGCATAATTAGCGCTTAATTATAAACATGTTTAAATCGCGTTATTCAAAAAAGACAGGGCTACCTTCACACATCTATAAGAAATGCAGTTACAAACACTTCCGCCATAGTGTTTGCTTAAAAAATTATCATGCGCAAAAAAAACAACATATTCTCAGAAACAATATGTGAATGGTACCCATACCCTTATGATGTTTTGATGAGCAATCCGTAGAAAAAATATTTGGTTTCAAACATTTTACTTCCGTTTATATGCGCGTTAAGTATATTTAATGAGCTTCATTGTATTTCAATACGTCAAAGTTTAAGGAATATTATAGTATCCACCTATTCACATTGAACATCAATATTTTATCTCAATTTTGCCAAAAATAAGCATTCTTTGCGTAGGTTCTGGTTAAATACCTTAATTAGTATATTGTGGGATCGACGCTTGTATTTAAAGGCCACTTCTATGTAAACAATATCTAAATTTAGTTGAATGCATGAAAAATTATTTACATCTCCACATTACGTCCAGTTTTAGATCGATGGTACAAATGTGTAAAGTATAAGTGCATTAAGGATTTTATTAAGGAACATTAAAGCCAACTAACGAAATATACATAAAATATTTGACTTTTTTATTTCTAACTAGAAACAGAAGATTAAATTTATAAGGTGATTAAATTCAATTAAAATGCCAATAGACGGTATGAAAAAGTAAGTAACAAATGATGCGAAACCAGTAAATTATCTTTAAAGGTTTAACAGATTATGTATTGAAATTCTATAATATAAACGTGAGATGCTTATTATTTGTTTACTTTTTATATAATCACGGAATGATTTGTATTATTTAAACAATAAAAAAAAAAGTTAAAAAACTTCGTATTATTGTATGCAGCGGTGATTTTAATATGAATGATAAAGTAGAGCGAATGAGTCCGAAAGTTTATGTTATAATTAGACTACTGGCATTTATAAAGTAGAATTTTTACAAATCTGGAAATTAATCAAAATTAACATGCTAGGCGTTTTAATTAGTAAACGATTAAAATAAAATTTCAATGAATCATTTTTGCTAAATTTGTTTGTTTTATGACGTGTGAGTGTAGTTTTTGTGTGCATATTTTGCGTTTCTTGAAAAATTACAAAAGTTATACTACCGGAAGTTTTCTGTTGAAACTGAGAAATATAATAAACATGTGATATTAAATACTGTTACATTACGTCCTAGATATAGAATAACAATGGCGGTTACATAATATTATTTTTAATAAATTTGTTTATTGCAATCACCCAATCGACAATTTAATTAAAAAAATAAAGGTATGTGTATTGAAAAAAAAAACGCGAAATTGTGTATGAATATGGTAAAGTGTCCGTATTTAGTGAAGCATAGAAGTATTTGACGTTACGAAATTGAGTGAAAACGAACTTTTGTGTGTAAGAATGCGCTACATCGTACAATTTTTTTACTCTTTTAAATCTTAAGTTGTCAAAAATGGTCTGTAGGTGGTATTCGAGTTAATTGCATTACAAAGAACTTGTACTTGCTCCACATTGACACGCGCTTGTCGTAATACACTTTCAAATTACGCTTTGTATACATAATAGCACTACATTAAGGTTGTTTTTTATTAATTACGGTGAACGTTTCGTAGCTTGGCTTTAAGTATATAAGGTGAGATTTCGATCCCCAAAGTCAGTATCGTTTCGTAGTGTGCAGTTTTACAGTTCAACATGTTCTCTCAGGTGTGTTATACAGATAGTGCATCAAGTGTGTTTTGCTTACACAATTATTACAGATCGTAGCCCTTTCTGCTCTTGTAGCATACGCCAGCGCCGGAGTCCTTGCTGGACACGGATACGCAGCCCCTTATGCAGTAGCTGCACACGCAGCCCCTTATGCAGTAGCAGCACACGCAGCCCCTTATGCAGTTGCAGCACACGCTGCCCCTCTTGCAGTTGCAGCACACGCTGCCCCAGCAGTCGATTACTATGTATGTAACAACCCCTTTAGGCTAACTTACCCATTTTCAATTTTAGGCACACCCCAAATACGAGTTTAACTATGGTGTTGCTGATGCTCACACTGGTGACCAAAAAAGCCAACACGAAGTACGTGATGGTGATGTAGTAAAGGGATCTTATTCACTCCACGAAGCCGATGGTACAATCCGTACTGTCCACTACACCGCTGATGATCACAATGGTTTCAACGCAGTCGTTTCTAGATCTGGACACGCAGTTCACCCTCAAACAATTGCTAAAGCTGTAGTTGCTGCTCCAGCAATCGCAATTGGACATGCTGGATATGGTGGACATCTTGGATATGCTGGACATGGTGGATACGCTCATTATTAAATAATTCTTAATATCTAAACGATCTCCATTCTTCGACTGCTCATATTGTTATGTATATACCTCATCATTTCACTATTTTTTACTATGATTTCTTCTTTTATGTGTCTATGTAGTATAAAATATCAGTGCAATTATCTATTTATTTTTATAAAATAAATGTGTATATTTTATGTACTTAATTTGTTTCATTTTAATAGTGGGCGTTGTGGTGTAATAAATTAGGTGTGATATGGTTTAGCACAGCAGGTGTCATCTTTCAAGCTAAATTAAGCTTAATCGTTGTCACTCCTACCATACAAGCAGTTCTACTGCAGTTATTGAAAGAACTACTTTTAACATTTACAAATGCAATTAGTTACTGTTTATTATTAAAATTTCACAGATTAATTAATTTAATGAGATGGATGTGGTAACAACAGTGCGAAATTATAGCAATACTTGAAATGAATATGCATTACACAATTATGGCACAAGATTAACAAGGGCGCATTTCGAAATAACCGCCGGATATAGGCTTACGTTATTTTCTTATTCTTTAAATCCTTATTTTCAAACATTTTAAATTAATTCATTAAGAATCATGTGGATATTAATGATTTAATGCGTCTTTGTTTGATATATACAATTTTCTTTGTACACTTCATATTTGGACAAACCACTAAGGCGTGAAGGTAATGTGTTGGATATTGTGGAATAGTTAATTTATTGAACCAGGATTTATTGAAATTTTAGGAATTCGAGCGGTTACCTCGACCACTTGTCACTGTAAATCCAAATTATTAACGATTATTTAAATAAATACCACAGCTTTTCTCATGGATTTTCTTAAATAACTGCTCGAACATTTTATTAACTAAGCTAATACAACTCCTCCAAGACTACATTCAAAAGTGCTTAAATGTACTAAGAAATTCAGTACATAACTTTCTTATTAGATTTAAACTTATCTTTACTATCTTTAAAAAATCTGTTATATTTTTTAATCTAAAGTTAATTGTTTCGGAAACTCATAAAAAGTGCTTTAGAGTTCGTATAATGTTGACACTTTGGAGTGTTAAAGTACCATTTTTAAGGCTTATTTATTATTTTACGAAAATATTTTATATACAAAAAATTGTGAAACATTGAATTATCTTTAAAAAAGTCCTTATGCTTTTTGCTATAAAGCTAATAGTTTCTTACATACCCACAAAACGTATGATATGGCTCATATATAGCAGCTAATAAGGACTTATTTGTTACGAAAACTTTTATTGAACTTGTTTTAAAAATGGTGTCTCCGCAACTACAAGACTGGTAGGATAAATACGGCTACTCGAAGCAAATATTCAAAGATTAAGGCAATGCACAAGGAAATTCAGCAGAAGAAGCTAGAGAGGTTAATGAAGGAGAAGAAAGAACCAACCAATACCAATCGCAAAAACATTGTCATAAACATCTCTAAACCACAGTTGATCGAAAACGAAATGAAGGTTCTGGATAAAGGCTGGAACTATGCGATAACATCGATGTATATTCCAAAAGCAGATTTAATAACCGTAATTGAAGAAACACCAATGAAATTAGGTCCTGAAGAAGACGAAGAATACAGAAGTAAGGTTAGATTAGTTCTAGATTGATTTAGGCGAACAAAACCTGACCTCTAGAATGGAGAACGGTTCAAAATGACCCATGGTCAAGATTCTTCCGGCAGACAAAGGAAAGGCGGCTGTGGTAAGGAACTTACAACAGTAAGATCTAACAACTACTGGGCGGGGGTGAGTACAAACAAATACCAAAAGATCCCACTCCATCAATCGAAAGACGGATATACCAGACGCTGGCAAAACATATTGGGGATTTCTCCGATTACCAGAGAACTAAACTCACCCCACACTACAGCAAACCTCATCATCTGTACGGTCTACCAAAGATCCACAAGGAAGGAAATCCTCTGAGACCAATTGTGAGCCGACAAATACCCCTTATTCTCCACACACCATCTACTAGGCATCATCATGCTCTTATTAGGGAAAACCGAGTCTATGGTCAAGAATACACAATACTTCGTGGAAACCATCAGAAATTTCCAACCCAACTACGAAGGAATACTGGTATGCTTCGACATTGTCGGTATATTCACAAATCTGCCCACCGACAAGGTAGAAACTATTATAAGGTACAGGCTGGAAAAAGATGAAACGTTAAAGGAACGCAGGCAACTCTTGGTGAATACTTCTGCCAATCTGCATTAGAACAACATACTTCAAAGTGGAAGACCAATTCTACTAACAAAAGTTTGAAATAGCGATGGATTCCCCAGTATCACCTATAGTGAACAATATGTATATAGAAGATTTCGAAGACCAAGCAATATCCGAATTCACGGAAAAACAATGTGGCTGAAATACGTGCACGATACCTTCCTGGTTTAGCAATACGTCAAGTATAGATTGGATGAATTCCTAAGTGATGTAAATAGCCGCGCACCCTCATAAAATTTGCAATGGAATTGGAGTCGGGACAAAAGCTACCATTCCTGGATGTACTCGTGCATAGGACAAGTGTATACAGGAAACCCATCTAGATGGGAGATACCTACACTACAATTCCAATCACCACAGAAGCATGAAGTTAGGCGTGGCAATCTGCTTATACGACAGAACTGAAACAATATTCTCAAAACAAGAGGACCTAAAAAGAGAAAAAGAAAGTATCCAAAAGACACTTAAAGAAAAAGCCTATACTGATTTAACACCTAACTTAAAAGGGAAAGTGTAACGGAAAAAGAAGAATCTAAATACACAGCTGTAATACTAGCCTGTTTCCGAAACGTGGCACTACAAAAGCAAAAACTGTGGAAATAGGCAGATTATCCAACTAAAACATTTGAAATCAAAATGTATAAAGCGACGGTGTCCTAAAAATGGATGGGTGACGTATTACAATTTTAAGAGCTGGCTATCCAGTTGTAATGGCAAGCACGTAATTGCGTACACGTATGGCTGGCGGAAGATTTGCTTTGGTCTTGTAAAACAAGAAAAAAGTCACAGTATAGTTATATATATATATATATATATATATATATATATATATATATATATATATATATATATATATATATGTTACACGTCCAAACCGCACTAGGCGTCGTGCATGCTCACTAATGTAAGCGGGTTGCCAAGCCAGCTAACAGGGAGATGGGCGTGGTCGAAATAATAAGTAAAATGAATGATTAATATGCTCAAACACCTTACACCTACATTCAAACAGCTCAGTCCGGTAAAATATGTCTCTAGGCGCCACCACAATCGAAACTTTGCTAATATAATTGTCTTAAGCTGGATGTTAACTAACCCTACCTGATTGTGGAAAGTAGGATTGTGCTTACTCGGTAAACTCATATACGAAGGTTCTAAAACAACCACTCGTCCCAAACAATTTAGTACTACCCAGGTTATTAAAAACTTTTTGAATACACCTCGTATACCAAAACTTCCAAAATAAAATTTATCACTCAAATTCATTCAATGAACGGTAATTAATCTTTAAAATTCTTAACATGAACGATATCTTTTAAATTTACTTTACTTTTGAATCGTATTTGACATTCGTAAACATTTAAGGTTTCAAAACTCCAACTTTTTGTTATACTTAATGACATTTTTAAGACAACAGCTGATCTGTTAATTAGTGCATTGCACTAATGAACCTGACATGAAAATTTTGCAATCAACCTGGCTAATATAAACTTTCAGGTTGTTCCTTGAATCTGAAAAATTAAAATATGCAAAGCTTACTTTTAAAATCGTTAAAACAAGATCACCAATTAAGTAAATGTTACAACTGTGCTTCATACCTGGTTAAATAAACAACAAAGTAAAAATATAACGATAAATATATATTGTCCTGCATAAAATAATCAAAAACACAAATATCTACATAAATTACATCAGCGTGGTTGAAATTTAAACCACCAAATATCACTTTGCCTTCTTACCACTAAAACAAACCATACAATACGACTCAAGAACGATTATCTCTTCCTTTCAAAACTATTTAATAATTTAAACAACTATACGCAAACAAACTAACAAAAAGATAATCGGGCTTAAATGAGTTCATAAAAATTCCTAAATCTAATTTCTTACTTAACAAATTTGTCCATAAATCCTTGGATTTTCTTTCTTCTGTAAACCAATTATGTGTAGTCCATTGGTAATCCCTTAAATTGCATGAACGCACATTACAAAGGCTCAACAAAACTTATTCCTCTGTGCACCCGCGATTAGTTCACTACGCGAGGTTATTACTCCCACAAACATGTAATAACGGTAAACCTCTGGTTGCCTCTTTAAAATTTCTAGCAACCTTTACACCAATTTAGTCCCTTATATAAATAAACTTTCAATGTCATATAACGTTACTTAAACATTGGCTTAATATACAACGAACGCTTCGTTCACTTAACAGGTGGTCTCATAAATACTTTTAGCTGAATCTCGTTACAAGAGCACGCGCTGCACTTAACACTTTAACATAACAACTGTTATCTTTTATAAATCTGCTTACGCACTTATTATTTTCTTGAAAATAAACAAACTAATTTTATCTTCAACCTCAATTTTATTATCGTTTTATTTATGAATGTCTTTTACGATTCATCCCCTTTCGGGTAACGCAGTTGTTTAAACAATTACTGCCTCATTAAAATTCACAAATACTCCAACATCATCACATTCTATCACACTACCTCCGCACGCGCGTTTCTCACCAACAGCCAAAAACGAAAAAGCTTAACTTCCTAACTCACTAACTTCAACTAACTCGTCAATCTCTGACTTTCCTATTTATAACTTCAGTCATCCATCTTTAAACATGTCTTCCTTCCGCGTTATATTCTCCAATAATATTCATTCAAAATTTCATAGTTCTGATAGCTGCTTCCCTCTATACAAGCACGCGTGTAATTACAATACATCGCCATATTTGTTTTCACTTACAAATTTTACAATTACTTCATGAAGAAATCATTTTTCGTCATTACATTCATTCAGTAGCCACTCTGGTCCATTACACAACTTTTAACACTTATCTCCAACTTGCGCTCAACCTCGTTCCGCAACATTTGCAAAAATAAGCACCGTCTAAGGTCTCGAATCTCATATACATACACGTATTCTCAAAACAATTGCACAACATTACAAAACCCTTCGGAAATTAATACTTAAACATACCCAATCTTTCTCTACATATTTTCTAAAACATTCTACACTTATTCTTCACATTTTCTGGCAAAGATTAATCATCTTATCTTCAAGCATTCCATTTCCAACAGCAGCAAAACAGTAGCGATACAGTGGAAAGCATTATCGTCCCATCGACAAATTTCTCTTCACATTTACATTCATCAGAATCTAATTATTCCAACACTAAAGTCTCTATAACATTCAAATACACGTATCTACATACAGAATTATATTTCTCCTCAATTTCCAGTGGCGTATCATACACCCACATACATTATGCACACACACAAAATTTTTTTTTTGTTCAAACTCAATACACTCGCGCTTAAAACACGTAATACACGTCATTATAACATCCTACATACAGGGTGCGTCAACGCAACCTGACAATATATATATATACATATATATATATATATATATATATATATATATATATATATAATACAACTCGTTCAATATTCAAAAACGATTCGCCAATTGCGGGCGTAATTCCCAAGATAAAGCGAAACCTTCAAAGCTTAAATAAATACTTCCGCTTTAATTAAATAATCGTGGTTCCAACAAGAAAGAAAATAAAAAAATGTTAGTACTTACTTGACAGCAAACTCGAAATTCATCATGTAAAGAAACAATAATATAAGCTTACCTTGAATGCGTAACTGGCTGCCCCTAAACAAAATGAACAGTAGAAAACGTGTAAGTAAAATTATAACATATAAAAACGACTTTTCCACTCAACAGGGGCTGAGAAAATGTCCGGTAGAGGTACGTGTTGGAACTTATCTAAAACTTGAAAATGTATAAATATCGCAAGTAGTTTTATAGACACATCTTTTTCTAAATCGCTAGATGTTCAACTTTATTTAAAAGTAGTAAATGAATCCTTAAAAAAAATAAACTCGTAGCGAATTAAACACCCATACACAAACACAACTATTAAATGAGCAAAATCCTGCCACGCGATATTTTATAGTGTATCCTAAGTGTATAATTCTAAGAAATCAGATATGACCAGTGTATGAAGGTCATTACGAAAATAGGCAACGTTGTAAAAACAAAAACAATAACCTATGTCAAATAGACGTTTAAAACTTGATGTCAGATAGAGCTTAGTAGACATCTAGATTCCAACTCTAAGGATGCTACCTGCTATAAAAACATCGATAATATAGTTTAAGCATTTTCAATCATATTTATTTAATTTTTACACATATTTCGCTTTATATTAAGAAGCTTTATCAAGAAAAGTAATGTAAAATTAAATTTTCTTCAAAAGAAATGTCTATGAATTCTGTTACAAAATTAATCGTTCCGTAGATATTGGAAAAAATTAAACTAACACTTAAAGTGTACCTTAAGAATTTTTTGACGCTAAATTACGCACCCAGTAAAAAAAATTGCGTGACACACATATACGTACACACGCAACCACACACGCACGCACGTACACACACTCACTCACACACACACACACATTCACACACACACGCACACACGCACACGCACACGCACACGCACACGCACACGCACACGCACACGCACACACACACACACACACACACTCACACGCACACACGCACGCACGCACGCACGCACGCACACACACACACACACACACACACACACACACACACACCGACAGACACGTTTGCGTTGTGTTCAGATGCGTTTTTTTCTGAGTGCTTCTATTTTCAACTAGTTTATGAAGTGGTTCGCGTAATTAGTGCTGTTATGAAGTAACATAAACGTAAGTAAATTACAAGTGTTCATTTAACATGTTATTTTGCGAAAAGACGCTTTAATTTTACTAAAAAATTTAAAAACATTTTTAAAATATTGTGTGTGAAAGGTTATTTGACATAACAGATTATGTCAAATGAATACGCGATGCCTGGCACTTCTGATTACAGGGGTGTACGGGATCCACAACTAAATTCGGTATCTACACAGCAAATGAACTCTAATGTCAAATCAAGATGATTTTCTAATGTACTGACGACACCTATTTTTCCGAAAAAAAACCAAGCAATTATTTTTCCGTCTATTGATGGACTTTCTGTTAGATAGTACGTTTTAGCTACAGGCAAACTGATAGGCCCTAAAAATATATTGTTTGCATCCCGAACGAGTAACAACATGATATGCATTTACCTTACAACTAAAGAGTTAGTTGAAAAATTTATTGACGAAGAAGGAGGTATTAAGGAGGTATTAGTATTTCCACATTGCGTATTAGAAGATGAACTAAAACGAAATAATTTAGTTAGTTTCTCCAATGTCTTTTATAGGAGCAGGAATTGGTGTTGTTGAATATGCCCATGCTTAGGCGTCATTGATTGCGTTATTGATTTAGAGGAAGTGCTTTAAATGCAATGAACATGGACATATTGCTTCAAAGTGTACCAAGATCTGTAGCGATGCATTTCCCATTATAGAACGAGATATTCCTAAAAGACCCCATCCGCCATCAGTAACATCAAAAGAAACCACAAGCGTAGACACAGAAGAAATGTCAGATAAATCTATCCATATACAAGATATCAGTGATGAAGACTCCATCAGTGAAACGTTTACTAAGCATAATGATAAGATTCCGGCGAAAACTAAAAAGAGAAAGGTTGAATATTCACAAACTATCGACGATTTTGATGAAATTCAAAAATTATGGGACGATGAAAACTATTACATATTGGATTTTTTTACTTTGGCAGATTTTTTAAACGACGTGAAAGGTCGTTGTTACTTTAGAAGTAGAAGTAGAAGTAGCAAGGAAGTACACTGAAAATGTGGTGGATCTTATCGAACTGATCAAGGTAATTGTTCGATATTTGTCTAAAAGAGCGATTAAAGAAAGGTGCAAAAGGCTCATAAATAGTTTTAAAGAGACCTAGCTAACGTAGGTGTCATACCATCTCCAACACAGTCACTACGAGGATCTTCCATAGAACGCACAACATCGATGGAAAGATTTAATTGTTTTATCAACCACAAACGCATTTACTTTAATATCATTTAATGCATAATCAAAATTTATATTCACAACTTAAAATAAATATAGCAACGTTAAACGTAAAAAGCATTAAAATAAATCGCAAATGGGTTACAATGGAAAACTTTCTAAATACAATTTCTTTAGACATCATCCTTCTGCAAGAAACAAACCTTAGAAATCTTTCTAATACACATCAATCGACACAGTATAACTTTTTCCACAACTTTGCAGAGAAGGAGTATTCGGGTACAGCAATTGCGATTCGTAAAACAATACAAATAAAATTTTCAAATCATACAATAATATTTCGATTGTATCTTCAAAGAATTAATTTAAACATAAAGAATCAAATATGGATAACGGCCAGTGAAATAATTGACACACTTATTCAAGATTTACATAGTAGTTTTTCTGGTGAAACCATGGCAATTGTTGCAGGTGATTTTAACTGTACATTAAATCCTTTAACGGATCGTTTTCTTTCAGCAGAAAGGCATCCCAATTTAAGCAAACAGCTTAAAAATGCAATAGAATCTTTTAATTTAGCGGATCTTGTTTGTATGATTGTGGACCTGAACAGGCTAAATTTGGCCTACCGTGCTAAAGCACTCAGGAACACTTAGGATGATGGGTAGAGGGTTAATGAATTGCCAATACAATGGTTTTTGGACTCTAACAGAAACTTTTCGAATTCTTTCGTTAACTACCTTGAATTATCTGATTGTACTTCAGATATCATTAGTGTTATTGCTAATAATGTCATTATAATTAATCAAATCGGATAATTAAGCAGATTTTAAAGAATTCCAAAAATAGCATAATTATTAGGTCGTAAAGGGAAGTCGTTAAAATCTATTTAAAGTAAATTTGAAGAAAATAATTCCATTAAATTGTTAGTTAGTATATATGGGCTGAAAATACTTTAAGCCATTATTCACTTTTTGCATTTGGTGTAGAAAGTTAAAATGAAGCAAACGAAATTATCAGGCCAAACGCGGTTTGAAATTATTTTTCATCATAACCAAGGTGCTTCTAGTCGCGAAATCGCGTCATTAGTAAAATGTAACCAATCTACAGTAGTTCGGATCATTAAAAAGTATACTGAGTTTGGAAAAATCGACGACAAACCGCGTAATGGGCGACCAAAGAAAACCTCCGTTCGAGATGATGCTGTCTTAAGACGAACAAGCCTTGTAGATAAACGTCTCAATTCCATCCAGTTAACAAAAATATGGAGTGAAGCTACAAGTATAAGTGTGTGCACTTCCACTGTGAGGAGAAAACTGATTAGTTTTGGATTGAGAGGGTGTAAAGCACTTAAGAAACCATTACTTTCCGAGAAGCAAAGGCTGAACCGTTTGAAATGGGCAAAGGAACATCTAAATTGGACAACAGATCAGTGGAAAAGAGTATTATTTAGTGACGAATCAACTTTTAACATCAATAACCATGCTGGAAATACGTATGTCAGAAGAGTTTTCGCCAAAATGTATCATTCCAACAATTAAGCATTCAACCTCAGTTATGGTGTGGAGTTGCATGTCCTTCCAGGAAGTTGGTCGGCTGCACATGGGATGATGAATGCCACAAAATACATCGAAGTGCTACAGAACAAAATGCTGCGAAGTGGAAACGATTTGTTTGGCGAAGAAAGCTTTCAGTTTCAAGATGACAACGCACCTTGCCATAGAGCTAAGATTGTTCAATCATGGATGGAGATGAATGGAATTATCAGGTTGGACTGGCCAGCGCAATCTCCAGACCTGAATCCCATCGAAAACTTGTGGAACAGGATATCTCACATCATATCGAGAAAAAAACCAACGACAAAGGTCGTCCTCATCGAATATCTAATTGACGCCTGGAATCACTGCATCACTAGGGAGGAACTGGAAAAACTGGTGAATTCCATGCCTAAAAGATGTCAACTAGTCATCAAAAACAAGGGTTGGCCTATTAAATACTAAAATTAGTTTTAAATAAGATCATATTTGGCATAATGCAGTATACGTTTTTTTTTGTAATTTTTTGATATTTTAAATAAAGCCTTTTTTTACTAAGTTACTTCAATGTTTTTTTATTTTATCATTGTTATTAAGTCCTTAGTTAAGATAGAGCTGATATAGAGAATATAGTTGAAGTGCATTCGCGTGAAGTGCTTTAAAGTTCATTTTTCATTAATTTTAAGAGGTGATGCAGGACTTTTTCACACCACTGTACCTTAAATTTTCTCATATAAGTGAGAGGAAAACAGGAACTAAGGAGATCATTCCAGACTT
Organism: Vesta saturnalis; assembly: GCA_036346205.1. Taxonomy (NCBI): domain Eukaryota; kingdom Metazoa; phylum Arthropoda; class Insecta; order Coleoptera; family Lampyridae; genus Vesta; species Vesta saturnalis. The sequence goes on from JARFJB010000237.1 coordinate 3,307,063, forward strand.
TAGAAGTCGTGTAGGAAAATGTGGATGCGCCCGTTTGGTACGACAAGCAGAGATTTGTACTGCATACTGATGATGTGAATGAGCGAACCGAGTGTTTCTCACAAAGATAGCCCGAGATGGTATCAAAGAATACAATTCAGCAACACAATAGTTAAGGACGGGTCATTTATAAGCCTAATCGCTCCCTTTTGAATACGATCAACGATATCGAGAGCGTATTTGGGAGCACTAACCCTGAGATGAGAATTATATTCCAGATGAGGCCGAATTTGGGCCTTATACAGCAGAAGGAGTTGTCGAGAGGTGAAGTATTGCTTAGATCTGTACAAAAAGCCTATTTTACGAGCAGCTGTTTTGATAGCTGACAGAAGATGGTCAACCCATGAGAGATTTGAAGATACAGTCATATTCAACAGAGTAATAGAGTCTGAAAATTGAAGAACTGAGCCATTCATGCTTACAACAGAAAATTATCGATCTTTTTTGGCGGACACAAGGCAACACTGAGTTTTGCTAGCATTGAATTTAACTAGATTATTGTGAATTACAGTGAAGAGTGCTATCGTCAGCAAAGGAATGGATGGGGTTAGTTGTTGAAGAAATAAGGTCATTTATGTACATCAGAAAAAGTGTAGGCGCTATAACGGATCCCTGTGGTACGCCGGTGTTAATGCTAACTTCTTTTGAAAAAAAACCATCAACTACGACACGTATTCGTCTTTTATCAAGGAAACTAGAAACCCAGTTGATGAGCGTATCATTTAACCCAAACGAGGTGAGTTTGGCAAGTAAACACTTATGCCAAACTTGGTCAAATGCCGTTGAGATATCTGTTTCACCGGACTGCTCTACTGTATTGTTCCAAACTTGGGTCACACATGAAAGAAGATCGTCTGTTGAACAACTTTGCCTAAACCCATATTGGTGGTAACTAACGTGAGCAGTTGCTGATTGATGGCTTTTTCCATGATTTTGGAGTTTCTTAAATAAAAAAGATGGTTTTACATTTTATGCTTCGCAGTCAGCTTCTAGACTAGACAGATTTTATACTTCTCAAAATTTAACCAACATGTCTCTAAATTATCTTTTTCCGAGCATTTAGCGGTTGTAGTTCAGATTAGAACTGACACAAATTTACGTTTTAGCAATCCATATTGGAAATTTTACAATTTTTTACTAGAGGACCAGGATTTTGTTCAAATTATCAACAACTTCTTAGAACAAAAAACTCTTCAAATGGACGAGAACACTAACTTATTAACATGGTGGGAAAATTTAAAATATGAATTGAAGATACATTATTATTCTAAATACTCGACAGAAGAAGAACAACGAGTTAATGGAGCTAAAATTTCTGCAAAACCAATGGGGTGATTAGCCAACCACCGAGCATACCCATAATGGTTAATTATAAACTGTGATTATTTATTATATGATTTTATCGTTTTATTTGTCCTTGTTTGATTTTAAGTAACCTTAGTTTCCTTGTAATTTTAACATCAGGTGTTTACTGGGATTTACCATTTATCTTGGTTAGGTTATTTTAAATTGTATATTTATTCATGTTACAACCATAATTGTGTTAAGATCTCTTGTTTACAGACTAGTGTGTTAGGAATTGGATGTAAGGTAATTATTACTTATTGGTGTTTTTTATATTATGACACTGTAGCGTCCCTGAGAATAAAATGAAATTTGAGCAAACTGTACAATGATCTTTCTTAAAAATTCAGTTTTACGCAGTACTTTTTATAAGCGTGTCTAGTGTACTAAGTAAGCCCTACATTTTGTGGATATATCGAAAACTGTCAACTTTGGAGACACCATTTTAAAAAAAAATTCAGTTTTAGATTTGCTTTAAATATAGACCATCATCAGCTATTATGCATGAGCCCTAGGATACTCTTTGTGGATATCTAGAAAACTATTAACTTTATAGTAAAAAAAATGCGGACTGTATTGAAGATTATTTAATGCTTCACAATTGTACATAAATATTTTTCGTGAAGTAATATTTTTCTTACGTTACAAATGGTACTTCCAAAAGATTCTCCAAAGTGTGTAAGTGTGTGAATATATATATATATATATATATATATATATATATATATATATATATACACATGTATAAACAAAAGGCACTTTAGTGCTTTTTCTGGAAGTAGGATCTTTAAGGCTTATTTATTTCACCACGAAAATTATATTTAAATGGGTTACACTTTTCCTCCAATATTTGCAAAGAGCACTTTGAAGTACTTTATTTAGGGCGTGTTTATTCTCGTGCTCAAAACTATAATAAGAGAAACTTAACTATAAGAAATGACTAACGTATTTTAGTCCAAAGTATGCAGTTTGCGATCTATGGACAAAAAGTGCTTTACACTATTCTTAAAATTTCCCTGTTTAGGATTCATTCACTATTTTACCATAATTCTTAATCTAAAAAGAAAATTTGTTCAAAATGCACAAAGCTTTGGTGCCCCCAAAAATTGAGGGGTGACGGTATCACACTTTTAAGAGCCGTCAATTCAGTATTAATGGCAAACGTGGTTGCGTACGCGTGTGGCGGGCGGAAGAAACTTAAAAAAGGCAGTATCTGTTTTGTACTTGTAAAACCCTCAAAACACGAAAGAGACAAGGTACAGTTAATACCATGGCTACAGATATAGTCTGAGTCTGAAATTAAACAGGTTAAGAAAATTGCAATAAAACACAGTTGAAGCTCAATACAGTTCGTTCATTGCACAAAAAGGAATCGCTAATTACAGTTGTAAAAAAAATAACATAAATTTACCTTGAATGGGCAGGTAGCTGTCCCTAAATAAAATAAACAAACAGAAAACTCGTTCTTAAGAAAAGGTGTAAGCAAAATTTTAGTACATAAATCTCGAAAAAGTAAAACAATTTTTTTGGGTCACAGATAAGAACAGTTTGCATCAAGTCGCCTTTCAAACAAATAAAACTAAACTAAAACATCTGAAAAGTAAAAGAATAGTATATTAAAGTATAAGTGGATAAAAAGGTCTTTAAAACACGCGCGATTGTTCGAGCACGACGGCGCAGCCGGAGTGCTCGAAATAGAGTAAGCGTTTTAAAGACCAGTTATCCACGAATACTTTACGCTATTTTTTTATTGGTGCACCTTGAAATCATAAATACTAGTATTATTACTACAGAAAATGGAAATAAGAACTAATAATGTAAAATATGTAAATAATATAGTTATTTTTGTATCTAGTGCGCGAAATGCTACTTTGGTGATTGAGAATTGATTTTTTTAAAGAGGCGCAGCCGGGTTAAAAAATTAGTCGAGCTCATCAAAGTAGTTCGCGCACGTGTTACAAACAAAATTTTTTCTACAACCATCAAAATATGTGTATCCCTTAAAATTGTTTTAAATAATTTTTTCTTGGATTTTTGCTTGATTGAAGACCACAAAAATTAAAATACAATAATCGCATAGTGTACATGCAGTGCGCGAAATATGTATTTCGCACACTATTTCGCGCAAGTTGTTATGGTAAAGTAGGAAATTGTTATTAATGCGCGAACCTCGTCATTTTTTGACGTTTGTAGAAAAATTAATATATCTAACTGTACTTTCTGTTTTCATTTATAAAATTAAAAGTGTTAAATAATGTTTAAATAAAGGTTTTGAATTTGTTAGTAATATTTTATTTGACGTTACAAGGTACTCATGTCAGATCATTAATAAAAAAATTGTCATTTAGACTTCACGTATCTTGAGTTGTTGATGTTGCCATGGTAACTTTAACAAACGTGCGATTTTGAAAGTTTAATTTAAACAAGCAACAAGCAGATGGTGATCTCCAATCTGCTGGACATATTTTCTTGAATCGTATCTGAGAACTCTCTCGATCACCTTTCAAAAAAAAAAAAAACAATCAAAATCGGTTACCTACTCCGTTTTGAAACTGCGATGCCACAAACAGATAGACAGATGTACACGTTACACTTACAACACCCCGGAGCTTAAAAATAACTACCTAAAACTAAATTTTTAAAATAGATCTTTACTTCAACTTCGCTTAAATACTCTTTGTAATAGTTTATTTAGTGCGTGTGTATTACCGTAGCCAAATCTGAATAGATGAAACTTGTCTTTAAGGGATGTCTACATATTTTCTTCAAAGTAGGCAGTTTTTTGGATACATCCACAAAAGGTTCTTTACACTATTGTTAAAATACCTCTTTAGGAGTTATTTATTATCTTACTCTTAATTTAATTAAAAAAAAACTTGTTAAAAATGAGCTCGTGTGTCGCCAAAGATGGAAAGGTGACGTAACACATTTTTAAGACCTGATAACTTGGATTTAATGGCAGTTACGTAGCTCGTAGAAAACTTTAAAAGAAGGTATCACTTGTTTTGCTTTTATCAAGCCCCCAAAACAAGAAAACGGACACGGTATAGTATATGTATAATGCGTGTAATTATTCTGGATAAAAAGGAAAATTTTCAGGATCACTTGGGGCTTTCACCTAAGTTAACGAGGTGTAACCGTACAGTTTTCATCGATAGCTCGGAAATGCAGAACGCTTGAGGCATGTGGCTTTTCCCTATAACTCGGTGAAAGATTGAGCCTACTCTACGTTAGTTGACCAATACCGGCAGAGAAGCTACAATAACGCATGCTCCGAAAAACTGCGTTGTTTGTGCCTAGGTTGGATTGCTGGAAGCGGCGTGTAATTAGGTTTGTGCCGTCTACAACGTTTTCACACCTGGAGGCGGATCAACGTGTACTGTTGGTATATTTGTATGTTAGATTCAAGCATAAGGAAACATGATCAGGCTGGTTTGCAGTCACTTTTATAGTGACCGAAACGGATGGAAGGAAAATATTTTGAAATTGAGGATAAAGATCTGGATCTTTACACCTAAACGACAGTAAACCTGAAACTGAACTCCTTCTGTTTCCCCTCGACAACTCCTTCTGCTGTATAAGGCCCAAATTCGGCCTCATCTGGAATATAATTCTCACCTTTGGGTTAGTGCTCCACAATACGCTCTCGATATCGTTGATCGTATTCAAAAGAGAGCGATTAGGCTTATAAATGACCCGTCCTTAACTTCTCACATACAGTCCCTTGAGCATAGAAGGATGGTTTCAGTTCTTTCTTTGTATTATCATTATTACAACGGCTATTGTGCTAGTGAATTATATTCTTTGATACCATCTCGGGCTATCTTTGCGAGAAACACTCGGTTCGCTCATTCATATCATCAGTATGCAGTACAAATCTCCACTTGTCGTACCAAACGGGCGTAATCCACATTTTTCTACACGGCTTCTAAACTCTGGAATGATCTCCCTGGTTCCTGTTTTCCTCTCACTTATGATATGAGAAAATTTAAGGTAGCTGTTCATAGGTATCTATTGGCAATTCATTATCCCTCTATCCATCCTCCTAAGTGGTCCTGAGTGCTTTAGCACGATAGGCCTAATTTAGCCTGTTCAGGTCCACAATCATAAAAAAAAAGAAAATAATATAATCTTACCTTGAGTGCGCAAACTAAACAAAATAACTAAAAAGAAAACCCTTTTTTAAGAAGTTATATGTAATAAAATCGACAATTAATTAATTTTGAAAGTGAACGACTCTAAAAGCATCTCTTAGGTCCGAAAGAACGATTCAATTTCAATACTTAACATAAAAAAGGCTTTAAATAGGAATTAAATTTAAATGAGTCAAAACTTGCCCCAAACATAATCAACATTCGTATTAGGAAAAGCGACCAAAGAGCATTTGACGAGAAGATAGCTTGGCTCCAGTTTTTACAGATAACCTTCCCGAAGTTACCCGGTAGTAAGTTATAACTAAATAAAAATAAAATAGAGCACAAACCGAACACGTGTTTCAATCCTACTTGTCTTGTACGCCAAGAAGCACTCACCTATCAAAGAAGCGAAATGATAGGAAGCAAGAAAGGTAGGACATAGATCAGTTTTCCAAAGATTAGCTGGTTCTATGCTTAGCAAACTCCAAGAACAGTTTTCAAGTGCGTAGCGTACCATACCATGACGCGATGACACTCAACAATAGAACATAAATGAACTGAGATGAACTACTGAAATGTATACTAGATAGTTGTCATTGTCCCACATTCACTCAGATATCTACGCATACTACGCTACTGCTCCTTTCTCAACTCTGTAAGAATAGTAGGGTCGTCAAACCCGAAAAGCCACAATCTAAAATCCAAAATTCCATTCCGAACTTTAGCTTACAGTATCACCTGCACTCGAAGAAAGAAAAGTGCGTGCACCCCAAAATAATCTTTCTTACAAAGGGCCATTTAACTTCCCTAAATACAGGACGCTTACCGCGTCTAGGAATGCCAACTAAAGTACGTTTTCGACCATTGGAATAAGAATTGATTGAATCGTCAGAACATCGGCAGAATTATAAAACGCAGGAGGTGAAGAAATTTGCGGCTTAAGGTCCTTTGCGTGGTAAACTCTCAGAGATCTATCAGTCGCACATGTATAGACCACTCTCTATGAAACACGGACCGTAAACTATGGTGCGAACTGGCGTTAAAATGCAGATAATAATCAATATTATATCGAATGGGGCGAATTATTTCGGTCACCTAACCACTGCGCAAAACTTTTTAACGGTATAAGGATATTGAGAGAGATGAGAGTTATAGAACAGGGCCGAGTGTGTAGCATCTTTATTACAATTAGGGTTTAAGTGAGGAGAATCAGGATTAAGACGTTCAGGAAAGAAACATATTTTTGGTATGGTCACATGCCAAGTACATTGCTTAGGACTAATGTAAGAAGATAGCATAGTTTTCAAAACGCGATTAATTTGTTCTGCCGGACTAGATCTAGGATAGTGTTTGGATGTGCGGACATTATTTGAACAATAGCGAGAACGTAGGTTCGTGGATTGCTTACTTCAAAATTGTAGGTAATGATGTACTACGGAGTACTGATCATTAAGAAGATATATTCTTCGATGACCCGAGATATTGTAGCGGCAGTAGCCGTGCATAAAAGCAAGATACGGAATTGCCTGCAATATCTAGAAACTACATGGATGAATAAGTCACTGTTATTCGATAGAGGCAGAGGTTCGACGATATCTGCACAAAGTTTCATCCACGGACGTGAAAAAATTGTAACTGGAACGAGCCCTAGGTCGCGCAGCTTGTTCTACCCTGTTCACAACACGAGTTTTGCATCCTCGGATGTAGCGTGGTGCGTAGACATATGCTGGCGGTCAATATTAATGAAGTGAGATACGACCCACAGTTTTAGTCGAAGTAGAAAATCGAAAAATTCGAAAAGGATCTTTGAACATTGTTTCTTTGAAACGATTATTTTCCAGGTTTATACAAAAGATCTTTGGTGAACCAAGAAAGAACTTTTTTAAGAGTGTAACACAATTGCAGGGGATACTATGAGTTTGTGAGAGAAAGAGCATCAGGCACACCTTGGTCGTACACACTTAGCTACAAACTTAATATGTAAGGCACTTTAGAGAATCTTTTTGCATTCTTCTTTCAGAACCTGGTTATTACTTTACAAAAAAAATTATGAAGAACGCTTCTGTAAAGTTCTGTATACCTTTTGCTATAAAGTTGACCGTTTTTGATATATTCACAAAACGTAGCTTAAGTATTTTCAAGTACTTTTTTAAGTATTTTCAAGTACTTTTTTAAGTTTATTTATTACTTATTATTAATTTGCTTTGAAAGTCGTCTACACTTTTACACTAAAGTTGACAACCCTTAAGTACTATTTTCAGGGTTTACATACTACCCTATGAAAAAATATATGAAGAAAGCTTGACCTCTATACCTTTTGATAAAAAATTGGCAGACTCTCTTTCAAATACTTTTTTAAAACCTGTTTATTACTCTCGCAAGATACTGTTGTAGAGACAAGCAAGTTTCACAAAATTTAAAAAAACCTCCGACACAAAAAAAACCTTAAGGACTAAAAATATTTTCTTGTACCATATCCAAGAACACTCTCGATCAACTAAATCAAAATCGGTTCGTCCGTTTGGGAGCTACGAACCCACAGACAGATACACAGATACACATTAAACCTGGAACACTCCTCTTTTTTTCGTCGGGAATTAAAATTTTTTTTGAATCATACTTAAGAACACTCTCGATCAAGTCGGAATCTGGAAATTTCGCCCCCCCCCCTCGTTCCCACACTTTTGGCCCCCGTGTAAGAAAATATGGGGCATTTTGTTCTTGTTAATGGTACATCATTATTATTCGCTCCTTATGGTACAATAAATGTTTCATCATACCATTTACTTTGTACTTTATAACATATACTTCTACGACCAAAGAATCTCTTTCAGCACTATTTTTACAGTTCGAAAAATTTTGATAAATAAAGTTTGTGTTAATTGAGTTATGATTGAAAAAAGGTATCTATACTTTTCGCTATAAAGTTGACTATTTTCGATATATGTACAAAAGGTATCTTAGAGAATTTTTAGGGCCTATTCATTACAGTAAGGAAAACTATTGGAATTAAATCTTCTTTAAAAATGGTCTCTATACTTGTTACTGGTTTTACCCCTGACAAGCGATCTCTGTAACCGCGGTCCCTGTTATAGCAGTGTCGTTACAGTGGCCCCGGTTTCAGCGGTAGTATATTGGAGCAGTTTGCGTAACGAATATCCATTGTGCCTCTTAACGGGATTGTGCTGTGTAAGGAAATGAATAACCCTTCATATTGTTAATCTCACATTGTGAAGGTAAGGGAATTGTTGTGCTAGTGCATCCAAAAGGATTGAAAACGGTTTGAACTCAATTTTTACACCGATCACTTTTTTAAATAGGAAAATAAAATTATAATTCCTCAAATTACAATATAGCCTCACCCTTTTGGCGTACTTAACTGGGCCACCGTTAAAACTCAGACTGCTTAATCGTTGTGCCGGTGAACCTTACCTCCTTTGGGTTGTAAGGTTTTATTATAAAAATCGTTTTATGCAAGTCTACTGCTAGTAACATATATTCGGGCCATATACGCGAATGGTTTTATTTACTCGTTGGCTGGGAAGCATTTGAGAAAGCAGTACGTATTAGTTTTAAAATTTGAATTGCACGAAAGCTCATTGTCGCTTTCCCATGGATCTGGTTTCACTTTCTTATGTGAAGGAAGGTTTCTTAGAAGTGCAAAACCTTTTTGTATAAGTAGTCCTAGATTCAAGCAAAGTGCAAAGAAGTGTGACATAATTCCAGAGATTATTGCTTGCCCTTATTGCTAATATTTATTGGTCAATATCGGATGGTTCTGGATTATTAAATATCAAAAGTAATGGTCGGGGGAGTTTTATTTTTTATTTCGTAGTTAGTTTAGGTTGTATTTGGATACTCAAATCAAATGGTAATAAAATACTCATATTTTTTGGTTTTTTTAATGGTGTGTAAATGTTTTAATTTTTCAACTTTGACAAAATTGTTTTCAACATCTTTAACAATTTTAATAGATATTACTACTGACGAAGATAACTGTAAGTGTTATCGAAACGTTTAGTTTGTATAATTTAATATACACCATTAAAAAAACCCAAAAATGATAAGTGTGATAATGGTGAAAGTTTACATTTTCATAAATCAAATGGTAAATCTGGTTATATTTTTTCAATTAATAGCCAGCCCACTATTCATTTTTTATGTAATCAGTTTCAGTATACCGAGCCCAGGGAGCCTTCTAAACTATGATGAAATGATATTATTCTTTTAACCATAACCAAATTGAAACACAACGCCATCTGCCAGTAAAAATTAAATCACGTTTTGGTTGAGCTAATAATAAACAGGCCATGTATGTATGTAGTAGCGAAGCAAAATTAAAGCAATTCAACTCATACGCAAACAACTAGTTTATTAAAAACAAAAAAAGCACTTAAACCTAATTAACAATAACAAGGCAATAAATAAACCGACTTATCAACAATTACAAGTATTTTACTGAAACACGTGTTGGCACATTCTTACCCACAGCTGGGCGTGGCCTATTAGTATGATAATGTGGTTTCTTTTCAGCGTACTGTTTGTACACACCCTTATATGGCGTTTCTTGAATTTCTTGCCTCAAAGCTAACCTTATATTCCCTAAAGTTGCGAAATTTTTTAAACCAGGTGTTACGAAAGGTTTTTTATTTACTTTATAAGTCGTATTTGAGAGAGTTGGTTGAAAATCGGTTTGAAAAAGTGGCTGACTAAAGATATTATAATCAACTGGATTCCTAGAGTCTTTCTTAGGGGGAGGAAGCTCAATTTCAACAGGATTGATCTTACTTATTGTAAGTGGTATTATCTTATCATTACTTTCGAGAAATGATAGATCGAGTGGAAGAGCTGCAGTAGAAGCGACATCGTTTGGAATTTTCTTAGTCGGTTGCACATTTTTCTTTGATGGTTTAAATCTT
>JARFJB010000237.1:3320000-3360000 GCA_036346205.1 Vesta saturnalis
TCTGATATCTCGTATTTAAGCTTAATTTAATTTCTGCGGGCCGATTGGTTTTTGGGAGACATCCAATGGCGGAGAATCGGAGAAAATCGTCGAATTTCATTCAGAGCGGTATCAAAAATATTGATGTGAGTGTAGAATCTGCCCAGAGTGTCGTACAGTAACTGTTGCAGAAAGCGTAATGGGTTCCTTATATTTTGTCTTAGTATCAAAATGCTTGCGGGTGGGTTTGTCTCAACAAAAAAGGTTGTGCGCAATGGGTTCCTAGTCTTTTGTCTGAGGATCGAAAATGCTTGCGGGTGGGTTTGTCTCAACAACACCTTACAAAGTACAACGAAAATGGTAATAACTTCCTTTGATCAATAGCTACTGATGACGAAACTTGGTGCTATTATTTCGAAACATCCAGTAAATTGTCATCGATGCAATGGAATCATTTAAGGGTTAATTGTAGAGGTGATTATTTGTAAGTGTATTTCCGAATGTATTATTTATAGACCAAAGATGGATTTCAATTGAACAACCCTAGTATGTAATATCAATACAAAACGTTGCATGTATTACATTAACCTACCAAATATCTAGTATTGAACAACACACGACCTTACAACCGATAAAGTGGAAATTAAAATAAATGAATGAATTATCTTTTTTAATACATTTATAGCGTTTATACGTCACCAATATATAAATAGGTAATATTGTGAAAACAACAATAATCAGATGGACGATAGAGATTAATAGACATTTAAAAAAAAGTCCAGAGCTCCACGCTTCTATAAAAATATTGATAATACAGTTTTTGTCTATCTTATTTAATTAATTTTTATACTTATTTGGCTACGTATTAAGAAACTTTATAAAGAAAAGTTACCCTCAAAACAAAGAAGCACGATTACAACACCCTCAAACAACCAAATGGACACAAAACGGATCAAAAAGTATCAAACAAAGTATAAAATGCAGAAAAACGAGTAATCGACACACACGCAGACACGCTAACACCTTAAACAAAAAAACTAGCAAAGAGGTAAATACTCACACACGTAAGCCCATAGGTATACAAGTAAAAAAATACTAGCGATGAAGTAAACGTCCAAACATTTAAACCTGTAAACATACCAACACACAAACAAGTACACTCATAAACACGCAATTCAGAAACAAAGAAATTAGCAAATTAACAGATACTCAAACATACTACACTTGAACGAAACAATTTAATCAAGGTCCAAACACTCAACTCCCAATAAAAAAAGCAATATTCTGGAAACATCCAAACATCCCAAATAAGCGATAAAACGTACCCAGTAGCTAAAGCATACACTAAAACAGACAACAGACACATGCGCAAAATGCCCAAAACTAAAATCTAGCTACTAATTACTTTACAAATGTACAATCATACGCTTATAGACGCCCAGCCACCCCAAATCTGCACAAGTGCACTTAAGTGAACTGCCAAAAATAACAGATACTCAAATTACGTCACAATCATACAAAATCGTTAAACACAAATACTTAAGCACGTAAACCCCAGACACAGACAAAATAGCTAGTAGTCATACGCAAAACCCGCTTACATGCAAACACACAAACAAGAAAAATAACTAACATACCAACATGCAAAAATCAAATTAAGGGGAAACCAAGTCAAAACACCGTAAAAAACGAAAAAGCCAGCAAACAGGAAAGTTATCCAAGAAACGCAGCCTCCATATATAATCACCCAAATACAAATTACCCAAACCAGGCAAGCAACCGAAAAACTATACAACACTAACACACTACACCACACTACAATATACACACACAACACATACACACATACACAATACACAATACACAATACACAATACACACATATACACACATACACACATACACACATACACACAAACTACACACATAACACATACACACATACACAACATACACAATACACATACACACATCACACACACATACACACATACACACATACACACATACACACATACACACATACACACACACACACACACACGCACACACGCACACACGCACACACGCACACGCACACACGCACACACGCACACACACACACACACACACACACACACACACATACTCAAACAAACGCATATATTAACATGCAAATAAGGAAACTAGCAACTAAGGAAGCACTAAAACACAGAACTTAAATCAATTTCATTTTTACACATACAAGGTCTCATTGGTACAGTTTGAGAGAGCCACACGTTTTAATGATTTATGTATGAATTATACGAATCCAATGGTTAAATAATAATAAGACAATAGCAAGACGATAAATAGATATGATATTGTTATGTAATAAAATTCTATTGTACAGTTAGAAAACATATTTACTGTTCACAAGCGTTATTTCAAAAGTTTATTAACTTTGCGTACAATACTGAAGTTTGCAAATTGATTTTAATTAACAATATCCTTTTAAATTTGTATGTAGTTGATCCACTGTTTATAAATTATAAAAATATTTGTTTTATTTTAGTTGAGTTTCTTGTAACATAGGATTTCTTTACTCGTGAATGTAAATCAAAATATATTTAAGAGTTTCTTAAAAAATGCACTAATTTTGCACATGACATGAAGATTAGCATATTGATTCTAATTAACGATATGTTATACTTTTAAATTGATATTTAATGTTGAGTTACCATTTAGAAATGATCAAGAAATTGTTAAGTGAGGAAGGTTTAGTGTAGTATTTCTTTATTTTTTATGGTAACAGTAAAATAACGTAAGAGGAAAACTTAGTACGTTATCGAACTGGTGTATTCAATTTCGGATTTAATTTTGGATTTTAGAGGTGACTAGTTTAAATACATTTACTTTGGCAAACTGGAACATTTGGTTATTTGAAGATTAGTTGATAATAATAATCTTAATGCGTATTACTTGGAAAGGCACTTGTTACTGTTTTGTTTTAGTGTAATTATGGTTTAAGTTAATGTTGAGGTTGAGAAATTTCTTACTTTTTGTAATTTTTATAAAACTAGCGCTATAAATTACAAAATGCTTATGTAACGTGTCATTTAGTTCTATTAAGATTTGTTGGTGATAACTCAGTAGTGAAAAACAGCATAATTTATCTTGTATGACACTTATTGACCCACAGTAACGTCATTTGCACCCGAAAGAAATGCTATTACTCCTCTTAGTTCATATGAGGCTTCGAGGGCTGAAATAGGAAGTACTTAGCACTATTTATTCATATCCAATGCATCATCTAATACCACAATTTTTGAAGAAAATAAGGACTCTGTGAACTAGCTGAGAAACAAAACAGATGTGACACTTTCCTCAACGCTAATACAGAGAGAACAACTGTTTTAATCTATAATCAGGGAAACGTTGAAGGAAATAGCCTAAAAACAGCACAGTTTTAGGAAAAACTGCATCCGTTTTTAGGAAACAGTTGCGCGGTTTCGGAAAACGAATATCGATTTTTAGGAAAATGGTACTCGGTCTTGCGTACAACAGTCACAATAGTGACTACTCATTGTATGCTACTGGTTGCGGCTACTAGTTGCAGACTACGAATTGCCGTTATCCTACTGCCTAAAGCTACTAAACGCTTGTGTTGGTGAGAGAACTACACTCTCTTTTATTTTCTGGTCAATGTCTGGAACATACTAAAGCGGTAAAAATGGTTGTACCCAATAAAGGGTATCCGTTTTTAAAAAACGGGGGCCCTGTTTCTTGAATAACGTTACCTATTTGCAAAACACAGGTACCTTTTTTCTAATGGGTATGTAGAAAACGGATAACTATTTGGAGTATACAGATAGCTTTCCTGTTTGTATTCTGTTCATTTTTATGTGGTCATAATTATGGACCAATACCATCGTCCTACCTATATCGGTATGGAGGGAAGTGTACATGGTCTAAGCTACAGTAACTGTCTAGACTGTCAGTGGTGGGTGTAAATTTGACTGTGAAAATCTTTTGAGCTAGGATTGTCACCATTACAAGAACAAAAGATCATCCAGAATCTCTGTGGTCCACTTTTAAACGCGAATGTATCTTATGTTCGGTTTGTTTCTCAGCCAGACCACTAAATCCCTGCTTCCGATTTGTTTCTTAGCTAAGTCAATGAACTCCCATACGTGAGCTTGCAAAATTGACCTGTAACTAGTAATATCAATATTGTCTTTCTCTTTCACTCTCATGTAATTTCCACTGTATGTATGTAAATTCCCTGAGTTGCTGCTACTGCAGACTGCTGTTTTGGTACGTTACTATAGATATGAGGAGAATCATATTCAACATAGAATATTTAGGCATGTATTGCTTTTCGATCAAAAATCTTTCAAGCTGAGATTGTCACAATTATAAGAACAAAAAATCTACCAAAACCTTTGACCCACATCTAAACGCGAATGAGTTTCACATTCGGTTCGTTTCTCAGCTAGATCGCTAAACACTCACCCCCGGTTTGTTGCCCAGATTCATAACCAAAAACCTTTCAAGCTAGGATTGTCACAATTATAAGAACACAAAAGTTCTCTAAAATATCTGACTCACATTTAAATGCGAATGAACCCTACATTCGGTTAGTTTCTCAACTAGATCACTAAACCCCTAGTTCCGGTTTGTTTCTCAGCTAAGTCAATGAACCCTACCCCCATCCACTGTGACTTTAAAGAGGTGACCTGTAACTAGTAATATGAAAGGAATATCGGATAATGTTGTGTCTATCTTACACATGTAAATTCCCTGAGTTACTACTACTGCAGGCTTTTGTTTTGGTACGTTACTATGAGTATGAGGATATTAATTTCTTTCCAACCGACCCGTTTTGCTTTGCTTTCTAAATATTTTAGTCAAGTATTAAATCTGAGCTCGTCAAGGATTTTCGAGCCTTACTACAGAATACAACTGGCTCAAAATTACCTATTTCATAAACTGGAAAGAGCACAATTTTAACAATAAAAAATGTCTACCTGATTGAATTTGAGTGATGTAATGAAAACGGTGAGGACAATAATTAAGATAGTAGTGCCCCACTACCATTGGTTCATAATATGGAAACTTTTGTTACATTCGTTACTTATGCTGCAACATTAGTTGAATTTAATCAGCTGTTAAAATCATTTGCTTGTTACTGTTTCTCTAATTTCGTCATTTTGTAATTTCTTAAATATATTACTTTTCTAAATTAATGAATTTATGTATTAAATTGTTAAAATGTTGATAGTCGCTCGTACTTAATAATTATTTTCACGATTTGGGGTACTATTGACTGCCTTGTGTAAAACTTTATTGTTTGCATACTGTATGAACATGCATATGTGCCTTGGGGGTGGCTTATACAATAACATAGAAATTCACTTACGATTATGAACTAAATCAATACTGCTTTTGATCGACTGCTGACACTGCTCAATTAAAACTACGTAGCTTTGCATTGTCCACAATTGTACGTTTAATTTTTAAATTCAATTTAATTTGTTTTATTATTTAAACTGGGTACCTAGACTATTGATGTCTTTGTTGCTACATTTTAATTTAAAAGAACATTAATTTAGCCATTAAGTTTTGGGGTTGCTTTATCTTGTTATGTACATCATAGTTTAATTTATTTACCAATAGAAATAATATATTAACTTTGTTCGTTCTAACTCGTAGTGTTCCTTTAAGATACTGTCCAAATCGTTACTGACACTTGATACTTAGCTAGGAAAGTGACTAATGCTCTCTTATTATCTAGAGCTAATTTTATTAATTCTAGCTGGCGCCCTCTCTTCTCTCTTAACTTTTAGCTACCAACGTCGTCATTGTAAGGACCTACACCACCTCTACCTTGATCGAGCTACCGGCAGACCCTAAGGGTGGGTATCTTCGCTGCTCTCTGTTACTGTAAGTTGCACGTAACCGATAAATAGTTTTCTTATGAATAAACAAAGAACAATAGACCTATACGATTTCAAACAGAATTATGTGCTAAAAATATGTGTGTTTATATAGATTTTAACTATAAATAAACCTGCTGAAGGCGTACGGCGCTAAAAAAGTGAAACCCGCACCCAGTTCTGGAGAAGAGACAACCGTTTTTAGGAAAATCGGGTTTGTTGCGTTCAACAGTAATCTTGGAGTACCCAGGAAGTTGACAGAATAGGGGCTACTGGTTGCAGACTACTGGGTGTTATTATGGTACTGCTTAAAACTACTAAACAGTTGCATTGGTGGGAGAACTATATTCTCTTTCACTTTCTTGTGAATCCCCTGAATACACTAAAGCTGTATCAAATGGTTGTTGCACCAAATAACGGGTATCTATTTTTTAAAACGGGTACCTGCTTCCTTAAAACGAGTGTCTATTTAAAAAAAACGGGTACCTGTAGAAAAAAGGTAACACCTTTAAACGCGAATGAATCTCACATTCATTCGGTTTGTTCTTCACCTAAATCTATGAACCCCCCCCTCCCAGTTGACCTGTAACTAGTAATATCAATATTATCTGTACTTTCATGCAATGTCTAATTATATTGATGTCTTTGTTGCTACAATTTAATTTCAAAGAACATTAATTTAGCCATTAAGTTTTGGAGTTGCTTTATCTTGTTATGTACATCATAGTTAAATTTATTTACCAATAGAAATAATATATTAACTTTTTTCGTTTTAACTCGCAGCGTTTCTTTAAGATACTGTCCAGATCGTTACTGACACTTGATACTTAGCTAGGAAAGTGACTAATGCTCTCTTATTATTTAGAGCTAATTTTATTAATTCTAGCTGGCGCCCACTCTTCTCTCTTAACTTTTAGCTACCACCGTCGTCACTGTAAGGACCTACACCACCTCTACCTTATTCGAGCTACCGGAAGACCCTAAGGGTATCTTCGCTGCTCTCTGTTACTGTAAGTTTAGGTACAGCGTTGGGGATTTGCACGTAACACTTAACCGATAAATAGTTTTCTTATGAATAAACAAAGAAAAAACAATAGACCTATACATTTTCAAGCAGAATTATATGCTAAAAATATATGAGTGTTTATATAGATTTTAATATTAACAATAAATAAACCTGCTGAAGACATACGGCGCTAAAAAAGTGAAACCCGCACCCAGTTCTGGAGAAGAGACAACCGTTTTTAGGAAAAGCGGGTTTGTTGCGTACAACAGTAATCTTGGAGTACCCAGGAAGTTGAAAGAATAGGGGCTACTGGTTGCAGGCTACTGGTTGTTATTATGGTACTGCCTAAAACTACTAAATGAATGAATTTCACATTCATTCGGTTTGTTCCTCACCTAAATCTATGAACCCCCCATCCCAGTTGACCTGTAACTAGTAATATCAATATTATCTGTACTCCCATGTAATGTCCAATTACAATGTAAACTCCCTATCTGAGTTAGAACCTACTACTGCTGTTTTGGTACCTTACTATGCGTATGAGAAAAATCACAATCAACATAGAATATCTACGCATGTATTGATTTGCCTTCTAAATATTTTTCCCAAGTATTAAATTCTAACTGTTCTACGATATTCGACCTTGGTACGAAATAGAACAAATAATTAACTAAAATTATTACTAATTTTATTAAATACATAAATAAAAAGTTTACCTCGAGTAGGATTTGAACATACGACTTGTACTTTGTTAGGGTAACCATCGCTAACCATCTGCACAATCGAGATTCAAGCCCCAATCGATGCAAATTTTGTCTTTATGTATGTAGAACTGATGTAAATTCTAAATATAATGAGATTTCAATCAAATTACTTATATTAATGGAATGTGAGCCTGAAATACCGCAATAAAGGCAAAATTTACATCGATTGGGGCGCGGTACTCTAGCGAAGTACAGGTCGTAGGTTCAAATCCTACTCGAGGTAAACTTTTTATTTATGTATTTAATAAAATTAATAATAATTTTAATTACATATTTACCTTTGAACTTATTCGTTCATAACAAAAACTTATAATAAAATAATTAACTAGTTGATAAACCGGAAGGGGCACACTATTAACAACAGAAAATGTTTACCGAATTGAGTTTGAGTGATGTAATGAAAACGGAGAGGGACAGTAATTGAGATAGTCTCCCATTATATTAAGTGAATAACATGGAAACGTTAAGAACCTAAATGGTTTTCTTAGGAATAAAAGAAATAAATAAATAGAAAATTATGTGTTCAATAAATATATGTATAGTTGTATAGATATATTGTAATATCGACTATAAATAAATCTGCTGGAGACATAAGGCGCCAGAAACTGTGATAGAAATTTCACTTTTTTTAATAAAAATATTAATAATCTGATCACAAATACACATCAATGTTAATTTATTGTTTTCACGCCAAATTATGTGCTAAAGGAAGATAGAAAGAAATAAACAGGTTTATGCTAAACGGTTTATGAAACGCGAAAAAAAGATTCACTTTCTTCAAACATCAATCATGTGTAACCGTTTCTACTTTTAAGAAACAAATACCCTGTTTTGCTTGTAAACTGTTTATGTTTATATTGTCCTAATTATGGACCAATACGATCGTCCTATCCTGATCGCCATTCAGGGAAGTGTACACGGTCTAAGCTACATGACTGTCTAGACATGTTAGGTTTATCATTGTTGGAAGTTGTAACGGGACCCTTCGAAAATTTCAAATTTCGCACGAAGCTTTATGACTTTAAAATGTTAAGATGAAAAGCTTGTGTTTAGTTTCAATAAGTATTTACATATTTAATTATAAAGCTTTCAAATAAATGCGGCAGTTTGCAGAAGCATAAATTGTAGGAGAGAGAGAGAGAGAGAGAGAGAGAGAGAGAGAGAGAGAGATCGAAGACGCAGTAGCAGTCGTTTTAAGGAAGCGGTCAGAGTTGGGTTGATAGTAACCAAAGAGGGTAATAGTCAAGTACCCTAAATTTACACATAAAGTAAGATAACATTAGTGTATAATAGGGAAGAAGTAAAAAAACCTTCCTTATTAAAATAATAAGAGGTGAAGTAAACACAGTGCAATTACTGTCAAATTGTGATAATAAAAAAGATGCAATAATTTAAAATCGCGTTAAAGGTCACGCAATAATTAAAAATCACATTTTATGTACGTACCGAAAGTATTCCAAAACTGTGTTTAAACAGTAAACGATAAAAATAGATCGAGACTATCGATCTAGTGTAAGAAATCAATATATAAAGAACAATAACACGAAAGGATTGATGCTTAAAGTAGAAGCGTTGCCGTTTGTAGGTGCCCCATGTTCGTTGCAGCAGGCTAATTGTAGTTAAAATTGAACAATTATTTACAAAAATCATAAAGGTATTGAAAAGAAAAATGCAATAGACTTAATCAACAAAAAAGTTGTAAACAAGGTATCGAAAGAACAAAGGAAGCAAGGTGTCCGAAGTCCACCATACTGAAGGGGTAACGAAACAACCCAAGGGAGGGCTCTGAGTATCGGCTTAGAAACGCAAAACTACGTCATCAGCTTTCAACGAAGCAACAGATAAGCAGGATTTCTAATAGTATAAATAAAGAAACGTTTATGTGTTTTATTTTCACTGAATTTGAATTTGAATATCAAAATTGAACGGATAACATTTCATTCAATTCTGACAAAGGTTTTTTTTTGTTGTATGTTAGTATTAAGAATATTACTTATAATTAAAGGTTTGAGTGTTATATGTTGTTGTAAACAAAACATTTGTGCGCTGCGAATTTCAGTAATTAAATAAGTATAACGCTTGATTTATTTTTATTATTAAAGACTTAATATTAAAAGCGTATATAAATATTGAATATATAAATGCAGAAGGAAGTAAACTCAATAGAAATCCCAATAATAAGGAAAATTGAATTGAGTATAATTGTGGTCATTGATAACGGTAATCATTTCCTTTTACACTCGAGATAGCTGGCGCATTTTGATAAGGCAGGAATCCGATGAAAATATTAAAGTTCATTTAAATAAACTGAAATTAAATAGCAAGCGAATTTAAATTAAACTAGTAGTTGATATCCTCATAAATCAAACTCATTCAGCTTAAATAACCCTAATATTATTCTTTATAGCGGGGTGGAATTAAACAGAAGTAATAACCCAAGGTATTACGCCCGTTGCAGGGGCTGACTGCCAAAATCTCACAAGCTAAGATTGTCACAATTATAAGAACAAATAATTCCCAAAAATCTCTATGATCTACTTTTAAACGTGAATAAATTCCACATTCGGTTTGTTTCTCAGCTAAGCCAATGGTCTAGAAAAATTAACCTGCAACTAGTAATATCAATATTGTCTCTTTCTTTCACTCGCATGTTATTTCCAATTATGTTTTCTCTCTCTCTTACACATGTTAGAACTTATAACTGTAGACTGCTGTTTTGGTGCCTTATTATGGAAATAAGAAAAATTACATCCAATATAGAATATTTACGCGTGTATTGCTTTGTCTTCTAAATATTTTACCCAAGCATTAAATTGGAGCTCGTCGACTATTTTAGAACTTTGCTACGAAATAGAAATGGCTCAAAAATTAACTACTTGTTAAACCGGAAAGAGCACAATTTCAAAAACAGACAATGCGTAACTAATTGAATTTGAACGATGTAATGAAAACGGCGAGGGGACAGTAATTAAGACATGGTGAATAACTTGAAAACATTAAGAGCGCAAAATTTGAAGATTTAACTGATAATAGTGTTCTTATGCAAAAAAAAATACAATAAATGTACATATTTTCAGCAAAATTATGTGCCAAAAATATATATGTGTATTTATACACAAATGCTTTAATATTTAATTAGATTTAGAGTTTACATGAGTTCTACATACATAAAGACAAAGTTTACGTCGATTGGAGCTTGAATCTCGATGGCGTAGTTGGTTAGCGAGGTACTCTAGCAAAGTACAGGTCGTAGGTTCAAATCCCACTCGAGGTGAACTTTTTATTTTAGTATTTAATAAAATTAATAATAATTTTTAATTACATATTTACCTTTGAACAAAGTCAGTACAATCTCTAATGGCCTTGTGCACTCGCACAAGACCCGAGGCCAGCAGCATTCTCGTTTCTCGTACGTTTCGCTCTTTAAAGTGTAACCGTCATTACATTATTATAATGTATTCTCCAGCCTATGAGCCAACATCAGCGGACATTAGAGATTTTGCTGACTTGTTAATAAACTATTACAACATAACCGTTCAAGATAATGATGGAAACGATGACGTGGATGAGCTGAATGTATCTCACATCCAAGATGATGGTGATGATTCACAGAAGAGGAAGAAGAGCGATGAGGTAGAGGAGAAGGATGAGTATCAAAACCATGATGGTGATAGCGACGAATCACGGTTCAAGAAGAAGAAGAAGACCGATAAGGGATGTATTTAAATAAATGATATATTGTTGTTTATAATAATAATAATAATAATATATTTTTAAACGCTAAGCTTTCATTCAATTTTGTTAATAAACTTGTTTTTCCTAACGGTGTTTGAACTTGCACTAACAATGCTGCAGTTAATGCGCAAGGGCGGTTAGATGGGCAGCTACAATAAGTGTGAGGTTGGCTTTCTTTTGCATTCTGTGCGTTAAATTATACTGCTATTTTTTGAATTGAGAGGTGATTTTGTATGATTAATTTACATCAGTTTGGTATATTCATTAGGCCATATTCAAATTTCCCAACAAGCGTCACGCCAGGAGGGCGCATTCCCTAACACAGTTTCTTATGTTATGTCTTATAAGCTAACAATAGGTCCCTTATTAGAATACCAGTTCAAATTTCTCGCAATAAGTAATCAGAATGTAAACACTTAAATACAAATCCAAATCCAAATTTCCCACCAAGGGGCCAGGGGCTAAGACCCGAAAGTAAATAAGTTGCGAAGCCCTATGTATGTCTTATAAGTTAGCATTAGGCCTCCTAATTATTATAATGCAAGTTCAGATTTCCCCTTATAGATGGCGTCACAAACAGATTCAAAGTTTTGGTCGAGGGGCGAGGGCCTGAAAGTAAGTTGCTAAGTCCTATATCTGTCTTACTAGTTATCATTATACCCCTTATTATAATACAGATTCATATTTCCAGCCATAGCCTGCAGAGACTTAAATACAAATACAAATTCAAATTTTCCGCCATTGGGGCCTCGACAAGGGACAAAACCCCGAGAGCAAGTTGCGCAGCCCTACACCTGTCTTACAAGTTAGCATTAGGCTCATTATTATTATAATTCAAATTTTCCGGCAAGGGTACCACTACATACACGAAGGCGTACGAACAAGTTGCGATCACGACAAGGGGCAAAGACTCGAGAACAAGTTGCGGCACCCTACCCCTTTTTTTAGAATCTCGGTTATGCTCGGGGAGGGTTGGAGTGGGATCGCCGAATCAGCCTTCGCCGGAAGCCTCGCGTCACGAAATTTTACCTATATGAGATATGATATCGCAAAGATCTGCCGGTCATACCTCAAAATGTTTCCGTAACTACACCCTAATATCTTCCCTAGGGGCCTAAAAAGCCTTTTTTCGACAGTTCATCCGAAACAGAACCTGTATGTAAAGTCGTCTTATGTGATAGCATGGCAGGCCCTTATTGGTAAAAATTCAAAGATTAAAAGAGGCTTGTGCTGTATAGAGGCAAAATCTGGCTTAAAGAAGAAGAACGCACAAGCCATTTTTTCGGCGTATACACCACTATATTGAAGATACTGTCTTGTGTGTATTAGAAAACATGCTACTGATCCGGAGTTGGATAAAGAAAGATGTGTGCCGTACAGCTTCAGGGGCAAAGAAGAATTGAAAGCCTATGTAGTATTTCAAGGTAGCATGGGGAACTTAGCTAATTTGTTTAAGAATAATCCCATATCTGTGTAATACTAATGGTAAAATAAAATATTAGACATTAGCCCTTGCGTGTATTTAAAGTACAATTACTAACGGTTGAACATTATTATGAAGCAGCATCAGGGTATTAAATGTTTTTACTAATTAATAAGCTATAATCGCTCAAGATGAAGCGGATGAAGAAAATGATTATTATTTCACCTAATACTGGACCTCCAAAGATGTATGCGGCACAAATGTTGAGATGCTTGAAATCGATCCCCAACCACAAGAATGTGTTTCGGCTTGTACGTGGTTCCAATCAGCTGCCACGACACGCACCTAGACCGTGTGCAATTATCGTAAACACGGATCCTTCAAACAAACCAGGTCAGTATTGGACCGCTATCTACATTGACGAGAATGGTAATGGGGAATATTTTGATTCCTTTGAACGAGTACCGCAAGAATATCATTTACGTTTCCTAGAGAAAAATTCCAGATGCTTCCTATACAATAAAACAATACTGCAGGATTACCATTCGAATGTGTGTGGACTTTATACGTTAATGTTTCTATATTTTAGATTACATAATTTACCTATGTTTGATTTTGTAAATAAGTTTTTCACTGTATCTTTAATCTTAAATGACGAGATATTCAAATTATTGTACAATTTTTGTTTTCCTACTATTCTAGTCGGATAAATAAAAAAGAGATTTTATTACTTTGTTTTTTAATTAAGCGTTACGTAATACCTATTGTCATTTATTTCTTTTAATCGTTTTATAAAAATTTAGGATTTTTAGCATTTGTTATTAGACAAAGTATGCTACTCAATATTCGTATTATATAATTACCCCAACTGTAATTAACTCTATGTTATATTTTAATGAGGATTTTATAATGAATTCGTTTTCTATAAAAACAATTTTGTGTGTATGTACAGCATATAATATTTTATTTACATTCCAGAAATTACTTTTACTCGATAACCAGTTTTATATCAATTAAGCATAAGTCAAAACATAGAAAGTGGTATTAGTGTGCCTATACGTGCAACAGAAAACGGTAGTTATAACCTTAATTTATTTATTTAGTTGCGCAGATTTAATTACAGCTAGTGCTAACAACATATCTTTTTAAAAATATTAAGTGTTTGGATACCGAGGGCCTGTGTATATACAACAATTTTAATGAGAGGATGGTGATTAAAGATATTTCAAAGGTAAGCAACCAGTTTTAATATTCGTTTAGAAAATCAATATTCTGATTACTGTGTCGTGTAATTAACTTTTAAATAATTTTTTGCATTGCGTGTTGAGATTAATTTAACATGACAGTGAAATTTAATTATTATAATACAACCTCAATGTATAAATAAATGTTGGTATATGTAAAAGATCACAATCTGTAGATAGGAATTAAAAGAAATACAATTATGCAATCTCATTTGATAAAATAAAAATGGGTCCTAATACATATTAATAAACACAGCTTAAATAAAAATCTTTTTCAATCTGAACACGTGCAATTGCCTAACCTCCAGGGGTTGTACTGCTCTTAATATTACCAAAAGGACCTTATTTAGTGTTGAAAAAGGTCCCCCGAAAAGAAGCCGTCACCCAGCCCCATCCCCCAAATCCAAGACCAAACCCTAAATACACCCCTCACGTGAGTCAGTACAAAAAGGCATGGCTGTCAAAAAGGCTCTTAGTACAACAAAAAGGGTTGAAAATTCCATCAAAGGCTGAAAAAGGCATCCGAAAAGAAACCATAAAATAAGGCCGACAAAGAAATTGCTGTCAAAAAGACCATAATTAGGGATGAAAGTTCCTTCAAGGGGCAAAAAAGGCCTGCTAAAAGAAACCATAAAAATAAGGGTGAAAAATACGGTCTCCACGTGGCCGGCCTTGTGACGTCAAAATCCAAGATGGCGTCCAAGGTGCCTGGGTTCTACTTTTAAGCTTGTTTTCATTTCGCTTACAGCTGATTAGATTTTGGGAGAAATCCATCGGCGAAGAGGGGGTTTTATTAGGGCCAGTTTTAGGTTTTTATCAAATATTTCTAAAACAGCTGCATATTTCAAAGATATAAAAAGTTTCTTAATATAACGCAAGGTAAGTCTAAAAATTAATTAAAAATGAATGAAAACAGTTAAACTGTATTATCCATATCTTATAGAAGCGGGCGGCTTTGTTAACATGTAGTTATGACTATTAACCTCTGTCTGATATGAAGTTTTAAACGTCTGTTTGACATAAATTATTGTTTTTGTTTTCACAATGTTGCTTATTTTCGTAAAGAGTTTATTGTAAAAGAGTTTGCATAATTATCCTAAAAAAATGTCATTATGGTAATTAAGGTATCAAGGGTGTTAAGGGTATAATAATGCCCCGAGGTGAACAGTGTACATCCCGAGGGCCTCTGGCCCGGGGGATGTACGTTGTCCGAGGGCATTATTCCTGTAACACCCGTGATGCATTCTATATTTAATGTCCTTTTAGTGTTTTATTTAGTTAAAAAAAGATATTGAATTTTATTTTTGACATTTATTGTCATGCGTATTTTTAATAATAAACAAAGTGGGTTTGACTTTTATTTTAGCAAACAATATAATCGAGTTTGTTTAGTCACCTTGGTCTCGTAACTATGCATTCAGTTTAATTTCATAATGCCCTAGGGAATTATATAGCTTTTAACGTGTTTAAAAATAGGCGCAATATTGGAAAATAACACGCTATAAGGACATTAAAGTTATTTCATTTCTTTTAATTTCCTTTCTGGAAGGTCATATGGTGTTCCACACCAGATATTTTTATTATTGACCATTGATTAAGGACATTGTTAACATCACATTATTTTGGGATTTCAAAAAAAAGGCATACGTGTTTTTACGCAAAATTATGCGCTGAAGGTAGATGTGATTTAACATGGAATATAAATAAACAAGTATTGTCTGTGATAAACGGTTTACAAAAAATAAAAAAAAAGATTCTCTTTCTTCAAACAAAGAACATCAATAATGAGATCACCAAAACGGATCAATATTAATTTATTCGCAAAATCATAATAATCTTGCTTATGCATGCATTTAAAACAAGCAATGGTAATGTTTACCAACTTTCGCACTCACTTGAATTTGTTCTCATTAATCAATAGCGCTGAGTAATTACTGAGAGAGTTATGTAAATAATATTGAGGAAATATACCTGTTTTTGAATAACACGTGCCGAGTTTTAGAAAACAGGTACCCATTTTTAGGAAACATGGCTTCCCTTTTTAATAAAGAGGTATCCGTTCTTGGGAAACAAGTATCCATTTTTAGGAAAATGGTACCGGTTTTTACGTGCAACAGTCATCTTAGACTATTTAGCAAAGTGACACAATGGTGGCTACTGGTCGCAAGCTACTGGTTGTTATTATGGTACTGTGTGAAACCACTAAACAATTGTATTAATGGGAGAACTATACTCTCTTTAACTTTCCTGTCATCCTCTGGAGTACTACACTAAAGCAGTATAAACTGATTGTTGTACCCAATAACGGGTATCTGTTTTTTAAAAACGAGTGTAATACCCCCTTTTTGGAAATCCGTTTTTCAAAAACAAGTAATTGTTTGTCTAATACGGGTAAGTGTTTGGGGGTATACAGATAGCTGTTCTGCTTGTAATCTGTTTATTTTTATGTTGTCCTGATCATAGAACAGTATGATCGTCGTACTTTTATTGTCAGTGAGGGAAGTGTACATGGTCTAAGCTGCATGACTGTCCAGATATGATTAAGATTATCAGTGGTGGGGGTAAAGTTGGAAAAAACCCAAAATCTCAGTGACCAAGCTTTAAACGTGAATGAATCCTTCATTCGGTTTCAGCTAAGTCAATAAACTACCCTACGTGAATTCGAAAAATTGACCTGTTACTAGTAATATCAATATTGTTTCTATCTTTCACGTTTGTGTAATTTCCAATGACGCTAATGTAGATTCCCTATCTGAGTTGGAACTTACTACTCTAGGCTGCTTTTTGAGTACCTTACTATGGACATAATGAAAATCACACTTAATACAGGATATTTAGTATTAAATTGGAACTTGTTGACGATTTTCGAGCTTTGCTACGAAATAGAAGTGGTTGAAAATTAACTATTTGATAAACGTGACGTAATGAAAACGGTGAATGGCAGTAATTAAGATAGTGCCCTATTATAATAGATGGATAACATGGAAACAGTAAGAGCCTAAAATTTAAAATGTTAACCGATAAATAGTTTTCTAATTAATAAACAAAACAATTGTATGTTTTCAGGCAAAATTATGTGCTAAAGAAATATATGCATGTATAGATATGATACTATTGACTACTACCAGCTTAAGACTTAAGGTACCAGAAAAAGTGAAAAAAATTTTACTTTCTTCAAACAAAAATCTGATCACGAATACATATCAATGTTAATTTAATTTATATCTAAGCATTATGGTAATGCTTACAATTTTGTTTTGAAAAAAAGGAATAGGTACATGCTTTCAGGCAAAATTATGTGCTAAAGCAAGATGTTAATATTGAATATAAATAAACAAGTATTATATGTGCTGCGTTTTACAAAAAGTGAAAAAAAGATTCACTTTTATGAAACAAACAAAATCAATTATGAGATCACCAATATACATCAATATTAATTTACTCTTAAAATGATAATAATCTCGCCTCTGCGTTCTTTTAAAACAAGTACTAACATTCTCACACACTTGAACTTGTTATCGTTAATCAATAGTGTCGGGTAATTACTGAAAAACAGGCTACTGTTTGTAGAAAACGGGTAACTGTTTGGGGTATATGGAGAGCTGTTTCTGTTTATTTTTTATATTGTCATAAATCATAATTATAGACCAATACGATCGCCCTATTCTTATTGCAATTGAGGGAAGTGTACCTGGTACGTCACTGTCTAGATATGATTAAGTATATCAGTGGCGAAGATAAATTTAACTGTCAAAATTTTTCGAGCTAGTATGATGCAATGAAAACGGCGAGGGACAGAAATAGGTCCTATTATAATAGGTGAATAACATGGAAACGGTAGGAACGCAAAATTTTTGTTATGCATAAAAAGAAACAATAGACGTAAGTGGTTGCACGCAAAATTACGTGCTAAAAAAATATATGTGTATTCAAATATGTTTTAATATTGACTATAAATAAACCTGCTTGACTTAAGGCGTTAGAAAAAGTGAAAGAAATTTCACTTTCTGTAATCAACAATCTCAATAATCTGATGACCAATACACATTAAGGTTAATTTATTCTTAGAATAGTAATCCGACTTCTGATAATATTTACAATTTTTTTTGATCATTGAGTAAGGTCATAGTTAACGTAACATTCTTTTATGTTTCTGTTTGGGATTAAAAAATAGGCATATACATATATGTTTTCACGCAAAATCATGTGCGAAAGGAAGGTGTGTTTTAGTGTGAAGTATTGTATGTGTTAAACGCTTTACAAAGGTGAAAATGAGATTCACTTTCTTCGAACAAAACAATTAATAATGAAATCTCCAATACACATGAAGATTAATCTATTCTTAAAACGATAATAATCCCGCTTCTGCATTCTTTTAAAACAAGTTATATGGTAATGTTTACCAACTTTCTCATCCATTTGAACTTGTTCTCGTTAATCAATTGAGTAATTACTGAGAAAATTATGTAAATAATAATTTCACTTAGACTTTGTTTATGTTAATAACCACCTTGACGAGTATTTAGTGAGTTTTTCTTTAAAAAAAATGTACTTACAATATTTTCGACTGCAGAATTTTTATGGTTATATTCCACAGGGGTGCACTCTATGATTACCGCTGATATTACCACTGTTAAAATCTAAAAATGAACACATAAATTAACAATATATCTTTGTGTATAGGTCAGTAATACCTTAATTTGCATTTCTGATTGTTAGATGTTATTAAGAGCACTTTCAAGTACTTTCACCGACTGATATCTAGTAAATTAAATGAAATCATTTATAACATCTTCTTGACGTCCCTCTCTCTAAATCAAGAAGAAATTTAATTTTAACATTTGGTGCTCTTAGCGTAATTTATTTAATAAGAAAAGCTAGTTTCACTATGTATAAAAAAAAAGTTTGTTTTGTGGGTGATTATAATCTTAATATATATAATTATACATTTTGTGTTCATTGATCTATACCTGCGAAAAATTAATTGCAAATATCTGCAAGCAAATCTAGTTAAGCGTGCAAGTGAGAAAATTTGTTTATTTATAAAGACAGATGTTATTAATCATTTACAGATTCGACATACATAGAAAGTTTTTTTCGTACTATAAAGGTCATTATTAACAATTTCATTGTCAATCGATTCACAATTTCTTTCTAATGACAGGATTAATTATGAAAATTAAAATTACAACAGTGATGTTACAACACCGAATGTGATTGCTTAACTTTTTAAATACTTTAGACGCTCCCTTAATTTTTTGTGCACTTTCTATGTCGTTTGAGCATTGTAAATACTTTCAGATTGTATCACTATTATACTTAACTAAATAATTATTAAATTCGTAAATTGTGAATCTCTTCCGTTAATTTTTGACAACAAAGAGAAAAACTTTTTATATGATCTACGTATAACTAATTAAAAAAAAATTATAATAAAAAATTCTTAAACTATAAACATTATGGATTCATTTATACCTATCTAGAATAAAATTGTAATTTATCGGTACGAATATACACGTAATAAATTTTATTTAATAAACTGCAAAAGTACAATAAAGTGAAAATCTTGTTTTTACTTGACATTATTTTCTCTAAAAAACTAGGTTGCAATCTGTTATTATTTTTCTATGTATGGTAAATTTTTTTATTACATTACTGATAATTGTTTGCAATTTTTCTTTTAAACAGAACTATGAAAGTTAAGTATCTACTATAAGGTGTTTCCTTAATTAGTAGTTTTAAAACCATTAAAAGTTTTTTTGTGTTATCTGTATAAAATTGACGTCTTGTTTGACGAATGACACAATATAAAAAGTGTTACTTTAGAAGTTTATAGTATATTGAGTATCGAGAACAGTAAGGGACGTTTACCAGTCGACGGCCATAGCGAAACCTATAATTTGGCAGGAGACAGGTACAACCCTTAATGTTCGTGTTTTTTGCACAATTGTATTAAAATTAGCACAATAGAAATTATTTAATTTCTACTAAATAAACGAAAAATCAAAAGTGACGTTTTAAATAGAAATATCCAAATTTTTTTTCTTATTGTTGTGAAATATACGAAGGTAGTAGGTATATATAATTTTACGTTGGTAAGTAAAAGAAAGTAAAAGACGAGTTGGGCCTTGCAACCAGTAAACATATCCTACTGTCTTGGAAACAGATATGGTAAATAAACGAAAAAGCTCAATCGTGCAAAATTTAATATTGAATAAAATATCCAAACCGTCACTAATGAGGGTAGATTGGCAAATAACCGTCGACCTATAATAGTACTATTGTAACAAATTGGTACTGTAGTCAAACATTTAAAACGCAATTATTTCGGAACCCATTTTATACAACCGAATTCCAACAAAAAATATGTATTGACCGAATGAAGTTTCAGTATGTTCAATACGGACAACGTATGGGACGATAGTGAAGTGAGGAAATGTATAAATAATGGTGGTGTAAATGGTATAATAAATTTAATAATAAATAAATAAGTGTTAAATAAATGTTCTCCAAAACAAGTTGTTAAGCTAACTGGAGATACTAACCATTCACCACTAATAATGCCTTTGACTCAGTCGGAAGATTAACATAGGGTGGTTCGTTCTTTTGATTTGCTTAATTACCCCAAAATCTGCTAGCTTACTTCCACTGAACATCAATATAAAAAAAATTGCAATGTAACACTATTAAAAATGATCTCGGACGCCAAGTTATTTTTTATAATGCTCGGAATAACTAAAATGAGGTTGTTAACAATAAAAATTTTATAGAAATGTAAAAAATAAAAATATACAAATATGTTTATTAACAGTTAATGATAGGGTTAAATAAAATATATCTTAAAACTAGCCTTAAATTACTAAAAAATCATTACATAAATACTTGTTTGTAAAATTTTTGTACACAAATTTTTTAATAACCTCTGGTATCTAAACGATTACGGAAATTTCAACTGAGGTGATGTCATCCTGGCCACAATATTGCGTAATATCTTGAAATAATGCTTTAGGTTGTAAGCCACACCCAACAATGGAATTTTGCTTCTTATAAATTTTATCTTCTTGAAATTGAATAAACCAATATTTATTGCATTTTCTCGAACGTTCATGTAATAAATTCTGTATTTAAAGCACAACGCAATCATAAAATGAAAGCGTACGTAACAGTAGAATTAATTGTGCAATCGAAAGCGGTGAAATCAAAAGTATAAAAGTAAAATAAAATAAAAGTAAACTAAAATAAAAGTGCCTGAAAAGAGCAAATGTTTTAATTTTTAGTATACTGCGTTAAAATATCTTATCATCAAATCAATGGCACTTTCACTAAATTTAGGTGGAAAACCAAAAAAAAAGCTTCCTAACAACACCACTTTCATCAGGAAGTGACAAAATGGATGCCTTCCAAGTTAGATGATGTACCCGTGCTCGAAGAGATTTACGCAAGGAATTAAGTCAACAATGATGTATTGCGCTAACATATTGAGCAGGAGAAAATTTAAAGTGGGAGTATAAATCATTCAGAAGATATGCACTATAAACCCCTCAAAGGATATACAACTTAAGTTACACCGAAATTCAAATTAAGTTGCCTACCACATATTTACAGATCATTGCTTAATAAAATTTTTCTTATATTTAAAACTGAATGAACGAAAGACCTAAAATTACGGTATATTTTAGTACAACTCAAAATGAGTTGTTACAAATGCTGGGAAGAATATTTTGGAAAGCTGTATAGTAGTGATGAAAGCAAGACTGAAGGATTAAATAAGGAGAATGTAGAAGGAATGGTAAATGAAACTGAGAAGGATATTGGGATAAATGAGGTAGAGAAAACGGCAGAAGGGTTGAAAAAGGAGCATGAAATCACTAGCGAAATGTTTAAGTATAGAGGTGCAACGCTTATACGAAGATTGTGTGAATTATTCATTGTATGCCTTAAATGTGGAAAAGAGCTGAAGGATTGGATGACCGCGATCATTGTACCACTGTATAAGGGTAAGGGGAACAAGAGTGATTGCAAGAACTACAGAGGAATAAGTTTTCTCAGCGTGTCTGGTAAAGTATTTGGAAGAATTCTGATTGATAGAGTACGAGAAACTACACAAACTAAGATTTAGGATTGCAGGGTGGCTTCATTCCAGGGAGAGGATGTGTCGATCAGATGATTGCTCTCCAGCAAGTGATCGAAAAGTGTTCAAGGGTAAAAAGAAGCTGTACTGTGCGTTTGTAGATCTGGAGGAAGCATACGACAGAGTGAATAGGGAAAAGATGTAGGAAATATTAAATGAATATGGCGTAAATAAAGGTCTAATAAACGGAATAAGGACAGTATACAACGGTATCCGGGCATGTGTTATGGCGAGAGGAGGTGTGAGTGAATACTTTAATGTTGAGCAAGGAGTGCGGCAAGGTTGTGTGATGTCACAGTAGCTGTTCAATGTATACATTGATAAATGTATTAGGCAAGCATGTACCGACACAAATGGTGCAATGGTGACGTAAATATACGAGTTCTGGAGTATTCAGATGACACAGTCTTATTAAATGACAATGCGAATGAGCTGCAAACTGCTCGGAGCAAGTTTGATACAGTCTGTCAGAGCAGTGACCTAAAGGTAAACGTGAACAGAGCTAAGATTGTGATGTTGAATCGGGAAGGTGGAAAGGAGAGTAGATTATTTACTCTGCAAGATGAAATTGTGGAACAAGTGGACTAATTGGTACATCTGGGTAGAATGTACTGAAGATGGTACAATGGATGGCGCGATCAGACGAAGGGTTAATGCTGAAAGGAAAGTGATTGGAAGTATATGGACGATAGAGAGAAACGAAAGCCTAACTGCGAAACGAGCAATCTATATGGCGTGTTTGTCCCGTCAGTACTGTGATGTACTCGTGCATCTTTATGTACTATAATTCATAAATTAGAAGGTGGTTTAAAGTGAAATCATCTAGTAAATATGGGCGGCTATTGTACAGGGTTGCCAACTAAGAATGCGAGGCACTGTATATGGGAAACTATCCATCGTAGAAGCTTGCGCAAAAAAAAGTTATTACTAAAACGACCAATACACCAAGTTTTTGAAATGGCCGCTAGGGGGCGTAACTGCAATCTTGAATGTAAAAAAGTGATGTTTCTGTAAATTCTGCTCTACTAACCCAATAAAAAAATAACATCTTTAAAGTCGAGAATAATCTGTATCTATAAAAATAAAGTGGTGGGGGGTATTCAAAGGTTTCCTTAAATAACCCCCTGTATCTTCGAAACGGCTAAGCCGATTTTAACAAACTTGGGCGCATAGAAATGGGCTATTCTTGGGCAATATTTGATTTTTTTATTAGTTTCACATGTCGTCGCTAGAGGGGTTTGTTCGACATTCCGACAGAAACGGTTAATTTTCGCAAAAAAAAATTAAATGCATTAGTTTGACTTTTTTATGAACAAGTAGCTAAATGATGCCTAAACAAGCTCGCGAAAACCACATCTCGATATCTTGTTCCTAACCTAAAATATCGGCCATGAAAGCTTTATACGAACTTCCCTTTAATTTTAATTTTTTTTAACTATATTTTTCTGGAATTGTTTCTATTATGTAAGTTATGGCCCTAAAAAGGACCGATTTAAAGGAGGAAGGTTTTTAATGCCCCCGTAAATGCTCCAAATGCTGACCATCACGCACTATGCATTGCTGAAGTCTCTCATGACTAGACAAAACTGCAGCTTCAATTTCCGCTCGGTATGTTACGTATTGCGTTACGAATCCGGTTTTTCATATCTTCTCTAGTAGTAGGTTGAGTCCGAAACATGATGCCCTTTAAGCGCCCCCATAAATAAAAATCGAGGCAAGTTAAGTCTGGCGATCGCGGAGTCCATGGAAACAGACTTCCTCTTTCAATCCACCGTTGTTTAAATACTGCATTAATATGCTCTCGCATATTAATAGCAAAATGTGCTGGGCAACCATCTAACTGCAAAAACAATTTTTGCCTTGTTTCCAGAGGCACATCTTCCAACAACAACGGTAATTGATTGGCCAAAAAGTCAAGAAATACATTGCCATTTAAACTCCAACGTCCTTGGCGCTGAACTTCACGCAACCAATGGGGATTTTCTGCAGACCAATAATGCATATTGTGCAGATTGACTCTCCTGTCACTACTGAAGGTGGCTTCATCGGTCCAAAGAATTTGAAATAAAAATTTTCTATTTTTGCGTATCATGCCTAACACCCAATGGCAATAGTCTAACCTTCGATCAAAATCTTCCTCTTTCAAGGGCTGATGCAAAACGACATGATATGGGTGCATTCTTAAAGTAACTAAAAAAAGTTTAAACGAATACCTATATATTTTGATGGCTATTAGAACTTACCTATGGCCCTTCAAAATATTTTGAACCGTTGTCCGTGATATTCCCAACTCAGTGGATAATGCTCTTGTGCTAACATGAGGGTTTCCCTCAATATAGCCCAGTACACGATTAATATTTTCTTGTCTTCTTCCAATTCTTTGCCGTTGAAACGTAGGTCGAAAACTACCATTGGCTCGTAAGCTCGCCACTATCCGGGGAAAAACTCTTACATCGTAAGGACGCCGATTTGGATATCGAGCCGCGTAAACTCTTTTAGCTACTGCGGCATTCTGAAGACATTCAAAATAAACCGCAAGCATGTCAACATCTTCATTATTCGTAAAACGCATATTGAAAGCACAAAAATTGCTCAAAGTAACGCGAAAGTATTGACAACTATTGACAATTTGAGGATTATGTATGTTTTGTTTAGGAATCTGTTTCCATTGCCTGCTTCTATTAATTGTATGTTTCGTATATATCCATAGTGAATATGCATTTAAACTAACAAAAAATAGGCCTTTCGTATAACTTTTAGCATTGCTTACTTGCCCGTAATAATTTCAAAAAGGTTGATTTTATTCTGGTGAATAAATTTACAAACATTTAAAATCGCAATTTCTAGGTAACCTATTCAGAGCCGAAATTGAAGCTGCAGTCTTGTCTACCCATAAGAGGCCTCAGCAATGCACAGAGTGATGGTCAGAATTTCGAGCATTTACGGGGGCATTAAAAACCTTACTCCTTTAAATCGGTCCTTTTTAGGGCCACAACTTACATAATAGAAACAATTCCAGAAAAATATAGTTAAAAAAAAATAAAAATTTAAGGTATTTTCGTATAAAGTTTTCTTTGGCCGATATTTTAGGTTAGGAACAAGATATCGAGATTCGGTTTTAGCGAGCTTATTTAGGCATCATTTTGCTACTTGTTCATGAAAAAAGTCATACAAATGCATTTAATTTTTTTGCGAAAATTAACCGTTTCTGTCGGAATGTCGAACAAAGCCCTCTAGTGACGGCATGTAAAACTAACAAAACTTTAATTATTTTAACATTTGTAGCCCAAGAAAAGCTCTTTTCAACGCGCCCAAGTTTGTTAAAATCGAATTAGCCGTTTCGAAGATACGCGGGGTGATTTAAGGAAACAAAAAAAAAGCAAACAAAAAAAGTTCAGATTATCCTCCACTTCAAAGATCAGTTATTTTTTTATTAGGTGAATATAGCAGAATTCACAGAAACATCACTTTTTTAGATTCAAGATTGCAGTTACGCTCCCTAGCGACCATTTCAGAAACATGAAAATATTTTCCAGGTTTTTGTATTGGCCGTTTTAGTCATAACTTTTTTTCCACAAATCCCTACGATGTATAGTTTCCCAGACACAACACCTCGCATTCTTAGTTGGCCACACAGTATATTTTGATAGTAGAAATAAGGTTGTTAAGGAAAAAGAGTCTAAATATGTATTGATCTAGGTATTTATAACTAATACTTATACTTTATTGATGTCGTTATTCTTGTTGTAGTATGCGGCGGTGAGGTCCTTTTCCTCAATCCGCAATAAAGATAGCAGAGCTACATTGCACTTACTCATAAATTTATATTTCGTGTTACCTTTACTTTATCCTCCTTTAAATACTCGCAACACATATATCTCGTAACAACTATTTCACACAACGTAAGTGGTCCTATCTGGTTTTTCATGACGATCATTTGGCTAAAATAAGTTCTTGCATTCGAGTTGCGCAGTCGTCAGGTTGGCCTGGGTACAACGAGAAGGGATAAAATAAAGAATGAATGTACAATAACGGAATGTGGTGAGGAAAAGACGATGGTGGATAGATATAAAAGTAATACATTACGTTGGTTTGGTCACATTGAGAGAACGAACAACACAAGATTAAAAAATAAATATATGTGAGTGAAGTTAGAGGTAAGGACGGAGCTGATAGGCCGTGTAAAACTTGGATGAATGTAGTAGAATGTATGATAAAAGAAAGAAAGATAAGGAGTTTTAAAAATAAAAGAACATGTCATATTAAGCTAAATTGTATAGATTCGATAAATGATAAAATTGTGCTCACAAGATGGGTGCTAAATTTGTAATGTATCGTCTTAGAAATTAAGAATTGATGTTGCTATCACGTTGGAAGGCGAATTTGTGAGGGTAAAAGCCGCTAAATGGAAAGCCAAATTGGTGATAAACTTCCTCGTTATTGAATTGAAATAAGTGATATATACTACAATTTATTAGAGTAATAAACTGTAATAATGACTTTCCCAGGCTAGCTCTTTACTACACTATACTAGTTAGGTACAATTTACGGTCAATATAAATTGTTAAACTTTGACCAATAACAATAATACAATGGGCCTGAATTTATATTCAGCAAGCTCGATATATCCGATATTGAGTATTGATACTGATTTATTGATAATGTCTTTTGTTTTATGATGATGAGCGATTAGTAAATTTTAATTTCGCCGATACTAGACCTTGGGGATATAACTTTACATAGCAGTTTATATTCGTCTCCTGTTTCAGAAAAGAACTTTATCATTATGGGTAGTCTTGAAAACAAATTGCACGAAGAACTATGGTATAGTAGTGATCAAATCTACAGAAAG
The DNA here is from genome assembly GCA_036346205.1 of Vesta saturnalis. Lineage (NCBI taxonomy): Eukaryota > Metazoa > Arthropoda > Insecta > Coleoptera > Lampyridae > Vesta > Vesta saturnalis. The sequence continues at coordinate 3,347,032 of JARFJB010000237.1, forward strand.
TACCTGAAGCGTTCTTTGATGACTGCTGTGAAAGCTATTTACTTGTACTGAATATATTACAACATTATTGTTATTCCTGATGAGTGTTTTAACTGTGTGCTATAAAGTCCAAGTGTACAAATGTAGTTATTAAGAAATTATTTGTTAAAAAAGTAAATTAGACAATACCATTAAAAGTTTTATAAAATTGTGTGTTAATAAAGGTTACAATTCATTAACGTTTAGTGTAGTAGATAAGATCTTAGACGATATGAATTTACTTGGTGAGCCATTATAACTGAATCTATTGAGAAAGCAGCACATTATGCTTATTACAAGTGCCTCGATATTTTGATTGAAATATTAGAACCAAATATATCAGCTAAAAGTTTTAACCATAGGAAGACTAGGAACATCATAAAATTTACAGCAGGGTATTAGAAAATGTTTATAAAGGTGAAATAAATAGAAATTTCTGCTTGGGATGGGCATATAGATTAGATTCAGGAATATGGCCATCAAAATGATTATAAACGTAGGTACTTTAGTTATTATAAGTTTTTGTTATGAACGAATAAGTTCAAAGGTAAATATGTAATTAAAAATTATTATTAATTTTATTAAATACATAAATAAAAAGTTTACCTCGAGTAGGATTCGAACCTACAACCTGTACTTTGCTAGAGTAAATTTTAGTAAGACATTATTTATGTGATACAAACTATTCCTATGGCTATATAAGTAATTCACAAATTAGAAGTTAAAGGTCTACTTATAAAACAATATCGTTTTTATTTTTCCATGATCTTTCATCCAATCCCTACCACATTATCGATAACCTATTATTCTTGGAGCGAAGCACTTTTTCTACCACGTACACATCGGGATACTTTGTTTTCTGTAATTCATGTTCATAACACTCTCCCAGTACGGGTTTTTCTTTCATGTCTTCCAACAGGTACGTAGTGGGGCTAGTAATGCGAACTTTCACAATCTTAAATAGTTCACTGGACCAATTGGGTGTGTATCCTTTAGCAAAAATACATTTAAACTTACTGATTCGTACTGTCACCCACACAATATCGATTCCTATCGAATGTTTTTATGTGAGTGTAAGTCTCCAGTTTTGTATGATTACGGACATCTTTAATTATTGTTCTCTTTCTTTTAAATTTCTTTCGTACAGGTTTGTGCAAGTTGTTGACGAGTTGTAATTTAGACATAGCATTAATTTATCTATAATTTCTTTAATTTTACGTAGTGTTTGCTCCAACACTAGATATGCGTTAGTTTCCTTTAAAAGCTTTCTGAACTTCTTGTAGACAAAAATCAAGGTATTCTTTACTTATAGCATCAATCTTCTTCCGGATCCGCCAACTGTGTTAAACGGTTTCCATACAAATTAAACCTTGTTGATAAATAGTATTTCTTAGTGATAACATCTTGAGTATCCATGGGCTCGGCAACATTGCTGACTCTTATTTTCGATATCAAAGTGATTATCATCAATCAGTTTAAACTGAGGGGTTAATTTCTTGAATTGATACTGGACATCGTTTCCTTTAGCTATAATGGGAGTATTATCAATTGTCTATTCGTCAGTTTTGGTATCATAGTGGACTCCATAAGTATGATCAATTACGCCTTCAGAATTCCTCATAATAAGTTCAACGTATATACGGGGTAATTCATTATACTGCTCGAGAAATTCTTCTGAGATGGGTTCATTACGGGTACTAGAATCATTTGTGATACTAAGACGTTCTACTTATTCCGCAGTATTAATCTCTCTTACAACAGATGTATCTAAGAAAGATGGTGTACGGAGACCTGGAAGAGGATTTTTTGAAAAAAATTGAGCTAGTGGGCCAATAGCACCCTTTCTTGGATGTACATCTGCTGTATTATTTTACGAACCTGAATAATTTTTTGCTTTAATCATCTCTATATTATCCATTGCAGCAAAACGAATCAGTAACTATTAAGCTACTGAAAGCAGTTTAAGTTATTATATATTCATCAAACATTTTCCTATAGCGACCATTATTCACTTCAGCATGCTGGTTTATGACCATGAAACCAAACGTATCTATCCATCACTTTAAACGCATGTCCCGAAACAATTTTATGCTTATGGTGGGACTTATATGATCCCCATACAAGTGTTTTAGGTTTAATTCATCTTGCTCAAATTGTAATGGGACGCCGTCAGATATCCCAATTTTTTACTATTATTAATTAGTTTCCTAAAGTTTATTAGCAAGACGCCGTCCTTTATCAAAATTTTCCTGTCATGATTAATTATTTGTTAAATAAAATACCAGTACTGATATAAAATTCGCTGAATTTATTAAGATAAAGTGACTTGCTAAGTGCACAGGTGCAAGCAATTATAAAAATTCATAGAATTTTTAGTAAAATTTAAACATATTTCATAACGTTGCAGAAAATTGCACAATAATTAATCATGCATTCTCCCCCCAGACGTAAATCTCAAAAACGTTTAAAGGTTTATATTCTTCAGAGCATCTTCCGCCAATGCTGTCCTACGGAACCTTACCCCCAAAGTTTTGTAACCACTCTCGCGAATTCTTTATAAAAACGGGGCACGCGCCGCTATCAAGATCGAGAACTCTACCAGAAGAATCCGAATAGAAATCGTGTGCTCTATCGTCGCGCTCGCGCCGACTACCTGTTTAAAACCACCAGCCTGTAACCGCCGTCCGAAGCAGAAATCGCGACTCCGCGACTTGATATCACCACCGAAGCCAAAGGGTTAGTATTGCAGAGATCTAACGTTGAACGTACGGAAGTTGAGATACCTACAGCACTATACACCTGGTGAGAGGGATATTCAGGGTTGGAAGCCCGACATACTCTTTCCTTACTAAACACCTACACTGTGGAGTCTGGAGGGTGGTGCACTACATTCCATTGACCGCCGGAGATCCTCTTGTTTGGTTTAACGGGTAGTTACCCAGGTTACTAACAAAGAAGACCCACCTACACAAATTTACACTAACACTAAAACAGAAACACCTCGACAAACGTACCAGAAACCGCAGAGTACCTGTAATTAAAACCTCGCCGGGAGATTAAGCTGAACACCTAGTTTACGCCGTGAATCCAGTCAAATCGAAACATAATCGTAAAAACTAGACGTGTTCATCAGGACTAAATTATCGCCTGTAATTAAACCACCGCCGCCACCACCGAAAAACGTAAGTTATACCGTTTGCAATTAGTAAGATTGTTACCTGTAAACCAGAAACCATCCGGTGATCTATTTCGCGTTAAGTAATTAATATCACTATTGTTAGACGCGAACGATTGAGTTTAATAGAAAAGAAAGGTTTTATATTTTAAACCAGGCCAACATAACAAAATTATTTTATTTAAATAAAAACCTGTGTACTAATATAATTAATATCCAAAAATAAACAAATAATCCGCAGCTACCGTACAGAATCTACCTTCAAAACGAAAAGCTTTCATTTATTTAAAAGGGCAAAATTGAATTTAAACGTGAATGAGTTTATTTTCATAAAAAAAGCAGGTATAAAACTATATTATTCTTATACGTTTGAAATCCGACCGCTTTAAAATATCCACTATTTCTTTGAAGGCAGAGCACTGAACTCGGCGTCTTATCTCACGCGTGTTTATAACAGTTTTATCTGGCTACCGACTTCTGTAGTTTATACAGGGACTCATTCAGGTAAAATTATTTATTTTTATTTCGGTAGTTAAACAAGTAAATTCAAACCAGTCAAAGAACGTAGATTACATGTCAAAAACCAACCCTTCTATTAATGTACATTGCAGAAACTCCAGAGGACCACCTAACCCTCCTCTCAGGAACAACCCAAAAAGAAGAATCTACCTGTAAATATGTTTGTTTATCTTATTTATCTTAGTTTAAAGTCTAAACATTTAAATTTATAAAAAAATAGGAAATAAAGGTACATAAACTTTTTTAATCTATTTGTTCAGAGTGTAGAGTGTCTTAATAATGAACTCCGATCCTTATTTTGCAAGTGCAAGATACGACTGAGCTAAATGGGAAAAATGAAAACTATTCATTTTTATTAATAAACTTGAACAAATAAAGCATAATATAAAATAATATAATTAGGCTCGCATTATCACGATTTAATTGCTTTGGAATTTTACTGTAAGTTTGAGCCAAATAAAAACAATCAATATCATTATGCCCACCCACAGAAAATATGCCCTTATGTTATTTTGCTTTTCATAAACGATATCATCGAAAGTAAAAATAGAGTGTGATTTGGTACAATTAGGCTCAATCACATTTTGATTATCACTAAAAGTAAAGCAACCTATATCTTTCATTGGAAGTAAGATTTACTGTAAAAGTTTGTATATTCTTGATTCAGAAACTTAGAGTATACATACACATGTTTAAATTTTAAACCATTTTTCTCAATAAGCAGACTGACCATTGTGTTTGTTTTTCCACAATTGGAGGGGCCGCATATAATACCACGTATACTAATAGCAGATAAATCACTATGTTTTAGAGTACTAAACTTTTCATCAATGTTATGATTATCAATTGGAAGTTTTTGTTTCTGAGCAACTGCTTTCATCGTTAGTGAATGAAACGAAACTAAACGAATAATTACAACATTTGTTCATTTACATACTATTGATACAGAGTGGATATTACAGTAATTATAAATTGTTTAATTCTCCACTGAGTGGGTTGTACTGCACGATAGCATCATAGAGAATAGGCCCATAGACGACGATGCCATTATCGAAAGGTGTTAGAGATTCCATTTTAAATTTGATGTCTACTGTTGAGTTTTTTAAGGATTCATGTTGTTTAGAGCAGTCCATTAAATATACTGGACATGATTTCTATTCGGAATAGTTGAATAATGCACCTTTATCATCTTCATCATAGTAATCACATCGGAATTTCAAAAAATTGCGATAGGCAGGTATGTATTGGTTAGCACTGAAGTTCAAATACATTGTTTCATATGGATAATATTCAGAATTCAGATGTACTTTAAGGTTTCTGATGTTAATGTGATCAAAATTTCCTGCCCTTGCCGACCTTGTGTACCTTTTACCTTGTTGGAATGCAACAATTGTCCAACGTGGTTTATCTAGTTGCGTCGACGTTTTTATTGACCATATGTCTGAGGTTGACTGTTTTAAAGCAGGTAATTCATATAACTCCCATTTATGAAATAGAGCAGTAATAATAGAATTTTGATTAATTTTTTGAAATAAGACAAGTTTCACAGCACCACTAAGTGTCAAGTGTGGTACTTTCCATTGAATTTTATTTAAGGTTATTGCCGCATCCACGTCACCATAGTAATAATTTGTATCGCTTTTAGATCGAATTAAAATCAACTCTTGACGCATATTTGCGATTACTTGACGATAATCAAATTCCAAATATGTGGTTCAATGGCATGCATACTGTAAAGGAATTTTCTCCATTTTCATCGAATTCTACTTGTAATGGTTCCTCATTCTTTGGTGACCACCCCGAATGGCTTAGTGCTTTGCTCATGCTTGCCGTATAAGAAACATATCCCTTAAGTGTAGATGTTATGCCTGGATTTCTGCAAACGTCCACTCTTTGACCACCTAACTCATTACGACTTTCTTCGAAAAGAAAGCTAGGAAAATTATTGGTTAAGTTGCATGATTTTTTATCATCTTTTTGTTTTAGCTCAAGCTTACCTTCTGTGTACAGAAAACTATCGTAGGTATTCATACATAGATGTTGATTTTAAGTTAAGATGCGTATTTTTTCAGAAGATCCATAAGGAAGATAAGCGTGAATATCCGATTTAATTATAGTATCATCAAGATGTAAGGTTTTGAAGACGTTTAATGATTCGGCCATTATCGGTGAGAACTTTTAAACCAATTGAGGTTAACAAGTATATCTCTGCAAATGTTAACCACAATGAAGATTGATGACTAATTAATGACTTACTGTAGGGATGATTCTTTTATATGAATTTCTGAAAGATGTAATTGATCCCTGATTAATTATCAGACCCATGTTCTTTTAGTTCTAGGCGTACTGTGAATGGTTCACTTGCAAAGTCTCTTAATTCACCCTTTTGATTAGTCAAGTTAATTGCTACTACTATTACTAATGATGTCGGTGTTTACTTCTAAATATTGAGTATTGCTAGGAATTTTATCTAGACGATAACCTGGTGGGACTGAAACGTCAATTTCATATAACACTTTTGCAGTTTCGCGTTTTGATAAGATCCTTTTATAATGTTGCACTCTACGTGTAGATTAGTGTGATAACGTATTTCTTCAAGTTCTATCGGTGGGTAGAAGTTGCAGCTATCTGGTTTTACCAACACCTTCTAAACTGATTGTTATTGACATAACTGAAAAAAAGTTGTATCGATTATTTACATAAAAAATTGTAGGCATAGATGCCAGCAAATAATAGTAGTAAATTCTTGATGGTTGTAATTATAATAAACTCTACATCCCCGAAAGTAGCTAATCACTTCGATTGGTGGTCGAAGATTACCAAAACTATCGTAATTCCATGCCATTTTCCCTCGCTTTTTGTAGCAAGCCCAATGCGTACCTGGCCATGGTAATCTAGGGATGCTATCTCTCATAAAAATATCCCTAAAGTATGGTACATTTTTGGTGTACTCCTTTAAATCAATATCTGTTAACGGTCTTTCGGGTAATCTATTCAGTTTTTGGGAACAGTTGTAAGTATAACGCACCACCGCCAGATTTGTATGGTTTTAGATATAAAGTGCGCCGCCTTTCTTATTCACGGAACCTACAGCGATAGATTCCATCCTTCGATTATGGCGCGATGTTTTGCAATATTTTGGCATTTTTAGCTTCATTAACTGCTTTAGCAATTCCCAATGCACTGCCAACTACAGCACCGATTGCTGACAATCCTGCGAATAACGGAATAAGAAATGGTAAAAACCCTACTTGTTAAGGTAAGGGAATTACTCTAAGAACTTTAATGTTTTTATTTCCTTCTAATGTTTTTACCGCACGTTTTTCCGTTGAAAGCGCTGATTTTTTTGTGTTTGTAAAGTTTCCGTTAGGTTTAATTTTTTTGGCTTTTGTTTTTGTAAATGCAATAAATTTCCATCGTTGCATAACGATTTCTTCTTCTTCAAATTCCTAATTTTCGCTTTGCTTTCATGATGGTACTGACTGATAAAGCTGCAGTTCGTTCACCTAACGTTGGGTCTGATGAAGCTTTTCCTTCTAAAATTTTATCAGATTTATGTCTACTTTTTAAATCTTGGTAATCTCTGTAACTGATGTCATGAAGTTTGCACTGAGCATCTAATTGATTAATACCAGGGCCACCGCGCGCAAGTCGGTTGTCTAAATTTGTAGCAGGACCACAATACAGGTAACCAGGTAAATGCAATTCAAATGGAAGTTTATTGATTAGAGTATTCACTAAACCACCTGCACTCTTTCGCTTCTTACCTAACATTGTTTACCTAGATGGATAAAGCAAGATATTTATACCTAAATCGAGATCACCAAAACAAATCATAGTTATTAATATTTCTTTATTTAGTAAATTCTATACATTAGATAAGATAGTACAATATTTACATTAAGTATACAGTGTTATGTGAATTTATATACACTTAGCTTCCATAACATCTTCAAGGCCTTTATAAGTGTGATCATCACTACCATGGAATTCTTCTCTGACTTTCCCTACCCCTATTTCCAACGGTTTTCTTTTTAATCCATGTTTTCTATTTTAATCCGATTTTTGGGAGAAACTGAAACATCACTACCATGGAATTCTTCTCTGACTTTCCCTACCCCTATTTCCAACGGTTTTCTTTTTAATCCATGTTTTCTATTTTAATCCGATTTTTGGGAGAAACTGAAACATCGTTCGTTTTTCTAAACAAAATGAACATTAGTGAAACAGCAAAAATTCACTTTAATTAGAACATGAAAACAAAACAAGAATATAACAAAATTTAGAACGTAAGAACAAATCAAAAACAAAAAAATTGGAACATAATGACGAGAAATAATAAATGAACGTAAAATTACAATAATTGTTCTATATGACTGCCATTTTGGTTGAAACATTAAATAACTGTCATATATTCCTCGTGAACAGACCTCCGAAGTTCGTGTGGACTTAAAATATTAAACGCATCGTGAACACGGTTCAATAATTCCTCTCTAGTTTGTACGGCCTAGAGTACACTAGTTCTTTTACACGGCACCAGAGGTGAAAACCCATGGGTGTCAAATCAGGTAATATAAGTGGCCAATTCCAGGGGACCTGTGGGCCAATCCACCGAGAGTCCATCACGGTTAACTGCTGGTGTAGGGCTGTAGTGCAATGTGCTGGAGCACCATCCTGATGATACCAAATGTTTGCTCGGTGGAGGTACAGGATGTAGGAAATCACTAATAAACCCATTGAGTATCTCGAGGGATCTAGCTCCATTTAAATATTCATCGTATACTTGATATGCGACTTTATTGTCTATAATTAAACAAAAAACATTAATACTAAAGTGGCATCCTGTGCCTAGTAGTGATTATTTCGGCAATTTATAATTTCTTGCCTGACAAATTTTGATTCAGTAAGACACATGATCTTATGATCAATTCTCGGATATTCACTTATTTTTATGCACATGAACTCGACTCATCTTGCCTCATCATTAAGACTAAGACCATGAAAAAGGTTGCATCTTATGTTTTCATAATATTCTGTGGATTGATTCCCAAATCCAGCATTGCTGCTGGAGTTCCACTCCATGGTTAAGTTTGAAAATAAGCTAGCACATTCACCTCGTTATTTTCATTATATATTACTGCCTTTAGGCGATTTCGAGTTACCCTTACGCTCCCTGTTGCCATGAACCGATTCTTGCGAACTTTCGGGAGACATTGTCGTTTGCTAAATAATCTGAATTCGTCCACATTCACCATGCGTTCAAAACAAATTTAACAAATCATTATTGGAATATTCTTCAATATTCTCCAAAATTCTTAATCTACATTGTTCCTGTCAATATCTAGGCTTACTAGATAGGAATTTTGGAGTTTCATCAGATTTTGATACAAAATAGGGATTAACAAGAAAACCGTTGGAAAAATTATAGAGTAAGCGATAGCGGATCGATGCAAAATCAAACTGTACATCCGACCATTCAATAATATACACGGTGTCATACTTGAAAGAACGAACTTTTCAACTTTGAAGGTGATGTAGTTGGTCATCAAATTTTAAACTTCTTGTATGATATAAATCAATTCTCAATGTTAATTTCGAGAGTATCATTCTTGTGCTTCCGTCTACCACAGAAGCGCTTACCACCAGTCGAAGATGGGTAAAAGCCGCAGTGTTAAAAATGAGGCTACATTTTTCAAAGTTTAAAAAAAAATTTGCTGAAAATAGGTATAGGGAAACCTGATGGAACTTATCGTCATGAAATTTTCACAGAAATGCAAAAGTGAAACATTATACTGAGAGTTCTGTAGAAAATGGGCACTTACGGAATAACACGAAGTGGTATGACCTTGAAAATATCTTAAAATGAATGAGAATATTGAATAAGCCTGAGTCAACAACTTCAGAATTTTACGTTTCTTCTAACTCCGATAACTTCTAACGAACAATTACCCTTAAAAAACCAATACATTAATATAATATATTATAATGTATAAATCACCGGAACTATCCATCAACCCTTCTCTAATATTTATGTTGACTTCGAAATAGTTAAATGTCGTTCCGAATGATACATTATTCATTCATCTTACCTTATCTTTCCAAAAATATTTGAATAATCGAACACTTTTTTTAGTTATTTTGATAAAATCAATTATCTTAGGAGCGTTGTTTGTAGCCCAGGGAGGGCGAGGAGAGTAGATAATCAATGTTAATGCTAAATGCAATAAGGCTCTCATACAACTTGGGAGAAAGTATTTTCTTCACAGCAAGAAAATCTCTCAGAACAGTTTAACTGTGGGGCGTTAACCCAGAACAATGTTAGAAAGTATAATCCAACAGCTAGCGAAAAATAAGAGCATTTGAATGTGTAGTCAGGATAAGCACTATTTGTAACGGGAGCTTTAGAAAAATTTCGCGCTAAATTATACTAGATTAGATATTTATATATTATTTTTCTGGATAAAGAAATGGTTATTGTTTATTTCTATTTGAGTGTAATTAATATTAAGATGACAAGCTTGAGTTTATTTCAATCAGTTACTTATATATTCAATTTGAAAATATTTAAAATACTCGGCATTTGCAAGTGTATTGATGTGTTGGAGGGGATGAGACTCTGTCATAATCATGATGTGCAGTTTTTTGGCGATAATAAAAAGATTGAGTAATAGTTTACAATAGCGTTTTAAGTGCGTGTTGAAAGTGTTCCAAGTTGATGTTTTGATAGCGAGTGATAAATGTACAATAAGACAATCAAAATGTTGAAATTATAAAAAAGTCCTACATTATTTTGAAGTAAAGCAGTACTGAATATTAATCTGAAATAATATTTCCGCCAAAGCACGTTGCTATTAATGTGAAATAACCGGTAACATACGTGTGAGATTCCCTGTATATTAGCGTTAAGCCAAAAAAGTAAATAATTTTGAGACAAAGATTTTTATCTATTTTAATAAATAAAGGTAAGATATAAAAGAAATACAGGTTGCGTGCGTTCGTTTAACGGCATTGGTTTCCAGCCCGTCCCTTATGATAGTTAGCGCGTTGTTTGTGGGAGCATTTGTGCATAGGATTACAATGTCGAAGCTTACCAGTATTTATTCGTGGTCGGGTTGGAAGTTTCTAATGATTTCCACAAAGTGTTGTGTGTTTTTAAAAATAAACTCATTTTATTCGCTGTAGGAGTGACGTTCCCTAAAAGTGCTACACGTCAAAACCGGACTAGGCGTTGTGCAGGCTTATCGAAGTAAGCGGGCTGGCAAGCCAGCAATAGTGGAAATGGGCGGGGTCGGTATAAGGACTAAAGTGATAGAAAGGTAGTTTCAAACACCTCTTAAATTTAAATACTACTCATCTTCAAAGCTCTGTCATTAATTGAACTCCAAACTAAAATATTTAAACATAAACTAGATAAACGTCATTTAAAATTCCTCGAATCGGTTACGTTAAACAACACAAAATATTTAATAACTCAAAAAACTGTACTAAATGCTTCAAATGTAGAAAATTACCACTGGTTACTTTTACAATGAATCAATAAAATTGAAATCAAAGTTTAGCTCTCAATTAATTTGTTAGTTTAATTAATCAAATTACCACTTTTCGTAAATTATTGCTTTCACTGGTCGGAAGGAGATCACAAATTAACACAATAAAATTCAATTAATTGTTCATCTATTATATCTGAATATCGGCAAACCAGAAAACACACAACAATGTACATCTAATAATAATATTTAGGGTTCAGTTTCAATCTTAAAAGTTAGAATAAGGGAACTTAAGTAGGTCAACCTTGTAAGCTTACCAAATTTTAATTTTAAATTACAGAAATCGAATTACCTAAATATGGTTAAAATGCAAAACATAACGTAACCAAATGGTCACTCAAAATTAATTTTACCAAGGGGGAATTTCATATACATAAATTTTCAGTACATTTAATTAAAAATAAAAATACAAAATAGCAAAGATAACGCAAATAAAAGCAGTTCGTCAACCTTTTAATTCATATTAACGTGAGAGCATCAATTACCGCAAAAATAAAACCAAAAAATAAAACGACTGCGTTTATTCGCTCATCAATAAATAATATCACCTAGTTTATAAACAAAGTTATGATAAGGCAATCACAATAACGTACAATATTGAGTTACCTTCTACACAGAACTCTTGAATACGTCTCCACCAGGTAGCACTGAAAGAAAAAACGGGTGGGATCGGCTTCAGGGCACCTGCTGACTGTTCTCAATAGGCAAACCTATGCGCCAATTTCTCAGTCTTAAATTTCAATAGCGATACGCTTAAGTTATTTGGCCAGGACGTTATATACTTTATGTGTACGAAACAAATCGCTTTTACACACAAGATATATTTACACCCTTCTGCTTAAGGTTTAATTAATTCGGTAGCTCTATTTACACGTCGGTTTAGTATTAAAACGAAAAAAAAGTGTCCACTTACAAATTATTTACAGTGATACTTTTGTCTGCTGCAGCTGATTCTTGTACGGGGGAGACAAAACGTTTTGCTTTCACAGTGGTTTTATTCGATAATATAAATCCGCATTTAGCGCGTCTCAAAATATCTCCACCAAGATGCAATTATATAAACACATCGCCTGTCAGCGTGCGTGAGTGTTGTATAAGTGCGTGTGTGTGCGTGTGTGTGCGCGCGTGTGTGTGTGGGTGACAGTATGCGTATGTGAGTGAGTTTATACGTTTATTAATGACAACGTAATATAAGTAGGTATATAAGGTTCTGCAATCAAATTTTTTCACTATCGCTAAATCGATTTAATAGCTCATTTTACAATGTGTGTGTACGCGTGCGTGTGTTTGGTGGTGTTTACGTGCGTGCATTCATGCTTGCGCGAGTGTGTGTGTGCGTTTGTGTTGTGTTTGCGTGTGTGTGCGTGCTTGTGTTTGTTAGTGTTTGTGTTTGTGTTTGTGTTTGTGTTTGTGTTTGTGTCTGTGTTTGTGCTTGTGCTTGTGTTTGTGTTTGTGTTTGTGTTTGTGTTGTTTTTGTGTTTGTGTTTGTGTGTGTTGTGTTTGTGTTTGTGTTAGTGTTTTGTTGTTTGTTGTTTTGTGTGTTTGTGTGTTGTGTTTGTGTTTGTTGTGTTTTTTGTGTTTGTGTTTTTGTGTTTGTGTTTGTGTTTGTGTATTGTGTTTGTTGTGTTTATGTGTGTTATGTTGTTTGTTTTGTTTGTTTGTGTTGTGTTTGTGTTTGTGTTTGTGTTTGTTTGTTTGTGTTTGTGTTTT